>KI915045.1:6127789-6442789 GCA_000473445.2 Anopheles farauti
GGGCGGATAATGTTCGCCGTTTTTTATTCTTCCTTCATTTATGCCGCCCGCCTCGGTCTGCTTCCGTTTGCTCCCAGGAGTTCCGCTCACACTTCAACGTCGACCTGTTTATGGCACACTGCCAGCCCACCGCTTTTGTTGCGGGGTTTTGTTTGTGAGCTTTTGCTGGCTGACGGGTTTTTTTTTTAGAAACATGACGCCCTCCGTTTATTTGTGAGCAAAATGTGTGTGCATGGATGCATGTCTATGAGTGTGTGTGCCGCTTGTTTGTATGAAAAAACAATCGGAATCGAAAATTTAACGCCAGACGCCACAGACGTACAATAAACACAGAAAAACAATGCGCTCAGACGTTGCCTCACAGAAGGAAACGAGGGTTTTTTGCTGTTTGATTGGTCCATTAGTTGGGCAGCAGAGTTTGCCATCACGAACGCGATAATGGGCCCGGCAGCTGTGAACGACACACAACCAATCGGGCACTACGACGAAACAGAAACCGCTGGAAATAAAATTAAGCAACAACAAGAAAAAAACAGCGGGTTAAAAAGCAAATCGTCTCAGGCGACGGCCTGGAGGGATGAAAATGATCACGTGCAGTTTCGAGCTGAATTGTAAAACGCAACTTTAGATCGGTTTCACATCACATGCGGTGATTATTTCGGTTCCACTAGCGCTGGTCTTGGCATCCTGTTCGGTGGATGTGTCGAAGATATGACTATCGAAGACTATCGCGTTACTTCCATTCGAGGATGCAATTTAACCTTCCGCTCTGGGTGACTTTCATGGGATACGGAAGCAGTGGTTGTCAACCAGTCAAAGCATCGATTACCTAAAAAGTTTTATTGGTCAATATTTGCATCATTTTTTATTTTATGATGTTTATTTTCCAAAAGCAATTTTTTTAAGGATTCTGTTCCTCAATAAACATTTTAGCATAAACATTTTATGAAAAACAAATGACAGGAGGAGCCGTTTGTTTATTACTAAACTTCATCGAAATCACTTTAAAAAATTTCGATAAAAGCACTTTAAAGTGATCCATCTAAAGTAAGTTATTCAGTACTTTCAAAGATTCTCTAAAAATAAACCGATAAATGTTATAACCATTTTTGTATCTAAATAATACAAGCATCTGAAAATGACAAAAAACATAACAAATGAATCGAGAATCCAAGCTAATACTCTAAACACGCATGTAAACCTTTGAAATTAACCAGAAATCTATGTTAACCATCAATTTGTCGCGATTTGTCACCCACTGGCCTCTCGGGGCCTCCTACGGTGTATCACATACGCAGCTACAAATACACCACACTTCTTGGCCCATCCCAGGAGATTGTAACCGTAGATTGAAACTGAACGCCGCTTGTTTCGTTCGTTTGATTTTCTCGGCACCCTACATTTCCCATCGATGAACCGTCGCGCCAATCGTTTCGTGTTCATGGAAAACGTTCGTCGAAACCGCTATCGTATGGATGTGAAATAAAATATGTCAAATAAATCGAGCACAGCAACGGGCACGAACGAACGAAAAGGAAGCAAGAAAACTGACAGTCGACAAACAAGGGGAACGCGTCAGGTTGACGCGACTAGCACGCATGTACGAGTAAATCTCGGACCGCTCGCTAGCTGGACGGGTAATGAGATCGTTATATTTTATTTGCACTGGGACGTCCGCTTGCATCTTGTGTAACGAATCGTGTTCGCTTCTTGGCGCGCAAGGCGTCGTGTATCCATTTGTTTGGTTTCTGTTTCATTTTCCCTTTTGCTAACATTTGTTTGTTTCAAGCTTACCTCGGCGTAGCGTCTGGCGTCTGGTACTAACAATCGCGAACCAGTTATGATAATTTTTCATTATCCTTCCAAAGCCTTACGTGTTGTAACTTGGCGATAAAGAGTTCAAATTGAATTATGAACTGGTGCTGGATGAACGATAAGCTACCGAAGATTAGTATATCCCTTACAAAACCAATCAATTAGGACGGATTCAAACAAGATGGCGAAAACATTGAATGATTTGAAGTTACGATCTGCTTACATTGAACCACAGGGAATTTAAAAAAGGAAAAAATAGGAAGGAAATAAATTAATTTGATTCATTTGGGGTTTATTTTTTACTTGAATAAGCCCTATCGTTTAATCCATGGAGTGAAAAACAAGAATATTTTTTATAAAAAACCACGAATGTAATATTGTTGTATGCTGACAACATTTTAGGAAAAAAAAATATTAAAAAATCAATTAATTTCGATCTCGAAATTATTTTTGCTTATTCCCTCTACGATCGGCAATGAGCACGGTATCGAATTTTAATGATCCCATGTAAAAATGTCGATTGAAAAACCGAGCTCACTCCAAATTCCAACCGTCGATGAATATGATCCAGTCGAGGTCGATGTAATAATTTTAAAAGCCTTAACCGTGAGCTCTCTCTCTCCCTCTCTCTCTCTCTCTCTCTCTCTCACACACACACACACACACAGTCCCAATAAGGATAATGTTGCCCGGAACATGTGATCCGTGTGTTAATTTAGTGGATTTCCATCATTATTTCCGCCCAACTGAAGGCCAAACCGTAAACACGAGCGTGAAGTATTTGCGGTGTTATGTACTTTTCGTCCCTCTCGCATAGCTTTGTTTGTTTCGAAAACTTAGCGAACGCAACGTTTGGGAACGCGCTGTTGAATGGGATGTTTTTATTTTTCTACGCTATGTTTCTTTTCCCCTGCCCTCGTTGTCGTTGCGGGTTGGTTCATTAGGGAGTGCAACACATGTTGGCGGTCGGCCCGGTTGTGTACGCCAACAGGCCACAAGCTTCCTGGCCAACAGACACACCCGTTCCTGCCCGTTCTCCGTGCCATCGAGCACCTAGCTAACACTCCAATAAATGATTTGCAAACATGCACGTCGCCTGCAGCCGCGAGAAGCCTCACGACGAACGGTGCGGCGCGCAGTAATAACGTTCATAATGACGAGAAACGAAGCCAGCGTCGAAAAATCAACACGAGTTTAAACTTTGTGCAAACTAATTTTCAGCGCCAACCGGCTGCGCTGCTTTCGCTCCCGCGTTGCAGTTGAGAAAGATGATGCAAAAAAAAAACGAAAAAGTACCCGGAGTACGGGAAAGCGCTCGCCGAATAACTCAATTTTGAAGACATGAACGAAGCTAATGTGCCTCATCGAAAACAACCGCCGATCGAACCTTTTCGAACGGTGAGATCGTTCGATGGTTTTGCGTTAGGGAAAATGTTTTTCTTTTCAACACTTGCAATCATTCTGAGGGAGCTAATGCATGAAGAATAAATAGATGTTTGTCATGAGGTTATCATGAGAGTAAAACGTCATGCTTTTAAAATAATGTGTGCATTTTAATTTCACTATTCATAAAGTAAATATTTTGCGTTGTGTAGAAGAACAATCCATTATTTTTTTATAAAATACCTGAAATTTGTTCTTTTGAGGTTCAAATTACTAACGAAAGTTAATTCCATAACATTATATTCTAATTAAAAAATTATTTTTTAAACTTCAGAAATTATGTGCCGCTAACAATTTTTTTCCTAGGCATATAAAAGCAATTTCATATGTTTGAAAATTAAATCTTCTAGGATCAAAGCAAACAAAGAACCAACCACCATTTTTTTAACCAACAATATTTTTTTAACAAAAGGTTTGCTCTGGACTGTTTCAAAACCAGCCTGGTTTTGTTAACAAATAGCATTCCCTTAGTGATAAAATAAAATCCATAAATTTTGACCAATTGTAAAGATCGTATTTCTGACATCTAAAGGAAAACTTTGCAATAAAACTACCCACAGCATTAATTTGAGCTATAAACAGGCTGCCACTCGCACTGGCCACTGAAGTAAAGCACTGCGAATAATGCTAAACTTCTCTTTAGAAATACCGATCGAAAGAAAAATAGAAATCACCACACCAGTCCCTGCGAGCACCAAAGCATTCCCCAAGCGATGGAAAAGGAAAATTTATTTCGCTTTTCAATTATCATGAATGCAACCGAAATCCGGCCAACTAATGCAATTCGAGTGGAAAAACTGTCCACAGGGTGCACCAAAACCAAACCAAAAAACTTTATTTACATTTCTTTTGAGCAAAAAAAAAAACAAACAACAAACGAATATCTCTAAATTTGCCTGCACCGTTAGTAGAGGGTCTTTCCTTGGATGATCCAATGCTCGCCAGTTCCTTTGGTGGAACCCGGGGTTTTGCCCACCCATTAGCTCCACCCCGTCGAACGTCCAAATCAAATGCACCCATTATGAACGGCCCAGGATAGACGAGGCATGGCACACGCAAGCGAAGGATGGTAAAATATTTCTTGGCTCATTGATAACTGGCTAAAACTTTGTCCTTTACCGAGCACGACTGCGGGCACCGCCGGAAATCGATCGAAGAAAGAAGAATCAACCGAAACCGCACCCGAAATCGAAACACACTCTCCGGGTTGGGTAATCATCATCGGGAAGCTCGCCAGCGCCCGCAGCGCGAGGGCAGGAAAAGTTCGGTAAAAGAAAAGTTCCCACCAGCTCGCTTGCCCAACAGGGCACCCTTCATTAAGGGCGGGTGAGGCGTTGATAAAAACTCGTGCTCATCGGTGCCGGAGGCAACAGAGAACGACCGAACGAACCAGCAGCAGCAGCAGCAGCAGCAGCATGTCGAAGTGGTTCAACAAGCGCAAAGTGTCCGTACTGAACCTACGGCCGCCGGTGCGCCAGGGTGGAGACGCCGGTGAGTTCGAGCAGCTGTTTTATCTCGCGTTCAAGTGCTTTCGACTGTTCGCCCTCACGCCCGGCCAGATGCCGCTGGAAAAGGGTCGCTACACGGTCCGCAGCACACGCTGGATGATGGTGATCGTGCTGGTGCTGGTACTGACGGCTTGGTTTGCGCTCGTCGAGACGTTCTTCATCGAAAGCCGGACCGCGCTCATCACCGGCATTGCGAATCACATCCAGTTCCTCACGAACACGATTGCGCTGAGTGCGGCGTGGATCGTACCGCAGCTGAAAGCGAACGAGCTGGGCGCCATCTTGGACGGGTTTCTCACCATCGATCGGGAGCTGAGTGCGTACAGTGTGCTGGAACATGTCGGAGCAAGCAAACGGGTGGCGTTTCTCGTCCGCTACGTTACGGTGCTGGCCGGTTTGGCTACCCTTACGTTGTACGATGCGTACGTTTCGTTCGTCCAGCTCGACACGATGGAGGTTTGGTACTGGCTATCCCATCAGATACCTTTCATCGTGTACGCCATGGGATTCCTGTACGCGTACGTCATTATCTCCTGGCTGCAGGCTCGCTTCCGGCAGCTCAACAAGCTCGTCGAGCAATACCACCGTCAGGGGCACATCTTCACCCGCCACGCAACGATCGTCTTTTCGGCGCACATCAAACTGGACGAGCGAGTACCAACGCAGCAGCAGGAAGATCTCCCATCCATCGGCCGTCGGGAGCACTCGAACGATCTGCAAGTGCTCGCGATCGTCTCCCGCACGATCGATCTCGGGCAGAAGATCGAAGCGTACTTCGGACCACTGTTTCTCACCGTCTACACGGCGCTGTTCTCCGTGACCACGATTCAGCTCTACTACTGCTATCTCCACCTCAACTCCAAACCGGATCAGGGGCTTTCGATCGAATCGCTCGTCCAGTCTGGTGCGATCATTATCTGCAATGCGATCGCCATCGTCGCCCTGCCGTACATGTGCGAGCAGGTGGAGAGTGAGTCGAAGCTGCTCATGTCCTACCTGTCGAAGCTATCGATGAAACACGGACAGACTCTTGCTCAGCACTCTTCGATCTGGTTCCCGAATCTCATCTCCAGCGTTCGTTTCTCGGCCCTCGGGTTCTTTACGATCAACTACAACATGCTGTCAGGGGTGCGTGAAATACTAGGGAAGAAGCTAAAAGATGCTAAAAGAAGTCTCCATTCTCCTCATTTCAGCTCGTCGCCGGCATGGTGACGTATCTCATCATCTTCATCCAGTTCAACTCGATGGTACCGGCGGGCAAGGACGACACTCACCAATCTCGCCGCTCTACTCGCGAGTAGAAACGGTCCCATCATTACAAGGAAGACTACCATTGTTCTCGACTTTAGAGTCTATAAAGGAACTAGCTTCTTCAGTGGGTGAAGTGACTGCCATCCAACACCTCCACAAACTCCCACACACAATAAAGCAATAGCATTCTTTTGATATTTCCGCTCGAGCGGTTTCTATATCTTCATTCGAACTATCAGTGCCTTTTATCTTGTGTCCCTTACCCAACCCGAACCCTTTTCAGGTGCCGGGGTCTTTTTGTTTTAAGCTTCTGTCTTGCATCTCAGTGGAGCAGTGAAGCAACGAGACGATACGATGGGAAGGATTTATCTATACACTTTTTTCCTATCAACGAATCCACTCATTGATTGGGAGAAACCTCCCACCCACGGAAGAAAAGTGCTCTCCAGCCAACCGAGCTCGAAACGGACAATGAGAGCCCGGCAACACAGCCGCACTGTCGTTACCGATCCTTGGCACAATTAGAAAGAATACCTGAGAATGCTCGTACGGAAGACTTGCGCCTCGAGTGCTGCTCCAGCTGGATGGCGCACTTCCTGGACGTTGTTTTATTTCGCCTTTTGTAAGCTCACTTCTCACTTTTCAAAGAAAAATTTATCGCTATCGGCTCAAGTTGCCGGATAGCGGCGTGCGAGCTGAGCACTGGCGGTGAAGTTCCTT
This sequence comes from Anopheles farauti, assembly GCA_000473445.2. Classification (NCBI taxonomy): domain Eukaryota; kingdom Metazoa; phylum Arthropoda; class Insecta; order Diptera; family Culicidae; genus Anopheles; species Anopheles farauti. The sequence continues at coordinate 6,134,527 of KI915045.1, forward strand.
TATGCTATTGTGTGTGTGAGTGTGAGAGTATTTGGGGTGGGTTTGAAGAATGAGAAGAATTCGTACAAAACGCTGCCTGGGTGCTTGGGTGTGATGGTAGTTGGAGGAAAAAGAATTGGTAACTAATAATCACACCAGGTGGAATCAAAACCCATCCCGAGGAAGTGTACAGTGGCACACGGTACACATTGAACGAATCGAAACGGATGAAATTTATTCGAGGTAAAATGTACGCGAAGTTTCATTTCACATTGATGTAACGAAGCATTTTGCAGTCAAATCAAAATTTCATTCTAGATTTTTTACACAAAGCGTTCAATCAACGCTACCTATGGACAACAAGACATAATTTCATGTAATGAAAAGTCGTTTTTCGTACTGATTCTCTACGTTCGCCTAAGAAATGGTAATGAATTATTTGCCTCTAATGAGACCATTGTAACAAACGCATTTTTTACTGTTTATGTTTTATAGCGATGAAAAAACAATTTCCAGACCACGTCCCACCTTCACCTGGAGCGGCTGTACCGCTCCTTGGATTGTGAAGACGAACATCAGCCGCACGGCAGCAACATTGTCTTTAATCTTTCCAAATGAATGCATCTTCACGTAAATGAAATAAAAGCTGGATGGCAACGTGCATCCGAAAGCTCATCAACTCCACCGAGAACCGAGCGACGTGGAATGATGATGAGAGTTTAATTCCTTTTCCCATTTCCCCATTGCGCACCGCACTCGAGTGAAATTAACTGGCACTTACAGTGAATTTGTAGCAATAATTACAACAAACTACGGGCGGGTTTCTTTTTACTTTATTTTCTCCCCCAAGCTTCCCCCAGGTTGGTTGGTCCCTAGTGACGACTGTTTCCGTTGCTGTGGCTGTGTTGTTTCAAGCCAATCGTAACCAGGCCGCCCCATAACACCTTGCACGCTAATCCTTTCCGCATACCAGTCCGCGCTCGATTCTCAACTGCCGCCAACGGTGAAATGTTTTCAATTAATAAAATTCTCGCCCCGCGGGAAGTGACGACGCGATAAAACTCGAAATTGTTGTGCATGCCATGAAACGAAAGCCCGGTGAGCAGAAAACAGTGGGGGACCCGAAATCCCGTCAATGAACTGGGAACCGTCCCGGGTACGCCCGGTTGTACAACTTTCATCACTCACGTGTACGAACCCGGTCGAGCTTCCCGGTTCGGGAAACAAAATTAAAAATTTTATTATAAACAACAAACGGAAATATTTAAACTTTCACGTTTCGTAAACTCGGCCACTCGGTACCGTCGGTAAGGCTCGCACAATAACAACGCGAAAAAAAAAGCACGACTCGCACCACACGCTACCACTTCAGCATTCTTTCGACGGGCCACGGGGAAGAAGCAACAGCTCCCGGGGCCGACACCGACGGACGGCCATCGATGGGAACTTTTTCTCATTAAAAACATTATTAAAGTTAGATCGTTTCCGTGGCGCGATTTTGGTCGCCGTGTTATTTTTTTTTTTGTTTTTTAGTTTGCTTCTCCGCTGTTTTGGTTGTAGTTTATGATTTGGTTTTTGTTGATATATTTTTGTTTGTTTTTGCCTCTTGTACAAAAAAAAACTTCTTGTGTGTACTGACAAATTAACGTTGAATTAAAATTCGGGAGCGGTATTTCTGAATAATTTTAAGTCTCTTCTTTCCGCATCTCAATGCGACATTTTACGTATTTTTATCTAGTTTTCAGGCAGCACAGGCCACCAAGGCCTATTCGTTACAGGGGTTTTCGACTAGCAATCGTCGGTTTGTTGTACATATCGTTTATTTGAACAACCAATATGAATTAATTATTTGTCACAATTAACTACACACCTTTCATTCGTTTGTTGATAAAAATTTCGAAATGCTTGCCCATAATCAAGATTCAAATAAACCACAAAATATTGTACAACTGTTTATTCCTTGCGCTTCACTTTTTACAGTGATGATTCGTTTTTTTATTCTTCACCTTACTATCACTCGTATTTTTACCCCCAAACGTACGACCTCACAGCCGTGTTCAGTCGCATGACCGTGGCAAGGAGCACACGGGACACAGAAACTAATGGGATAACTGCGACCACTCGCATCAACCTCAAACCCCGTTTGTACTCTTTGTGTGAGTGAAAAACGGAAAATAAAAATATAAAACACCGCAAACGCTTCTGCAACCGGAGAAAAAGTTGTGACGGGTGCGCTCAATGGTTCATGGCAAAATAAATGGACACTTTTAATTGAAAAGGATACACGTGAAAGGGGTGAAAAAGCGGAAATGGGACAGCAGGAAGTTATTCAGAATGCATGCAGAAATTTAAAAAAAAACGTAGAAAAAACATAAGCTGATCGGTATCACACTTTCTCCTGGACACTTTTCAAGCACGCAGCAGGAAACGAGGGAAAAAGAAAAGAGAAAAATAAACCGCACCCAACAGGATAACGCAGTTAAAGTAACGCTAGCAACCCATTAAAAGCACGTGGGGTTTTATTGCTTTGCATTCTCATCACCCGGGTGTTTCCATTTCCTATTTAGTTTTGCTTTTCTCCTGCCACCAAGACAAGCGCTCGACGCTCTTTTTGCTCTATCCGATAGAAAAGTAAACACCTCCTCCCTCCCACCCAGGTGTGGCGGTGCGCCTTCACGAACACAAAAGAGACAAACAGCGGATAAGACTAATGAGCAATTAAAATTATCAATAGCACTCGAGAGCACTCAATTATTTGCAACATGCCCAACATGATCGTAAATTTCACCACCGGTGTAATGACGAAACAAAGCAACGACAGCATCGGCAAAAACGAAAAAATTCGCCCACTTCTCGCCCGGAAGGGCTGATAAACGTTCAGCGTCGTTCACTCACATCCGGTTCCACCTGAATTCCAAGTGATCGCGTCGTCGAGGACGGCGCGCCTCCTTTCGCTCCATTCCGAATGTGGCGATTGCCAAGAAAAGATACAATTGTACCACCTTCCGGCCGCCGGTGGATGGCTTTTGTTGGCCACAGGCGTGAATCATAAACCAGCGGATCTTGATAATCGTCCCATAACGCACCGCTCGAGCATTCACCATTCCGGCGGGATAATCCATTGTTCGCTTCCCATCGGACGAACACAAACGGTGGCCTTCACCCCGCCGGAAGTCCGTTGATTAACTGCCCATTGTCAACGCTTGACACGGCCGCGGGGAGGGGGGGGGGGGGGGGGGGGGGGGGGAGGTATTGCATTGTGACCTGGAAGTCATTTTCCACCAGCGAATGCATCGTTTCTAATGCACAAGTGGGAGTGTCGTGGTGCAAGAAAGGTGTTTAGTGAGATCTGCAACAATGCTGGAAGATTGAATATGAAAGCGGATTGGCGAGAGGCACAAAATACAAAGGGGCTGGGAATCAACAGTGATGGATTCATTGTGATGAACTGAACCTTTAAAATTAGATTCAAAATACAGGTTGAGCGAATTTGTGCCTTAAAGTAATTCTTTTCTTACAAATACATAAACTTACGTAGCAACTAATATGCATTTTCAAAGGTAAAAATAAGTTTAAAAAATATGCATTTGCTGAGGAATTAAATAAAAGATAACGTTGCAAATAATGCACGAACTACAACAGATAGAACGATGCAAAAACATAAACCTCAGTTATAATTACCTATATATTTAAGCACATTTCCTTCACACAAACACACCAGACAACGTTCTGACGAATCTCAAAACTCAACCATAGTTTGGCGCACCGTGCTTTTCCCGAAAGCCTGTTTTCCTGTTATCAAACTTCCACGAGCGGATGGCAGCGAAATTTCCATAAATTTATCCCCAAAACGCACAAAATGGAGTGCAGTCCTAGAACAAAACAAAAACAACATGCAGTGAAGAATAGCTAGTTGCGTACCGGTACTGGTGCTGCAGCCAGCAAGGAAACCATTCCCGATTGATATGTTGATAAACGGCGGGCGCATAAATAACTTCCCACCATAACGCTCCGGTGCGTCCGAGCCCGTCCGTTGCCACGACTGCCCAGTGCTGTTAATTCAAATAGTCAAAAAGATACTCATCAGACCGAGGCCAGCACACACTCTAGCCACCATTTTTACACTAATAAACTTCACTCCACGAGCGTACAGCGTCAGATTGCTGGGCTCATCGGGTACGGGCTATCTAATAAAGTGGACTCGGAGGTTCTGGTTTGGGGTGCCGTGTCTGCGTCGGATTGAAGCGAACGTCAGCCAGCGCTCGTCACATCAGCTCGCGCTGTGGGTTGCGGGCTGATGAGGTCATTTCAGTGAGCGAAGATTAAAATTTATGCCGCTGCACGATCGCGAAAACCCGGGCCCGGGTTTTGGAAAATTGCACACCAAATTTATGGAGCGGTTCGGACGGAAACAGGCCACTGGGACTACAATTTGCTTTTATTATAAAGCGAATTTGCAGTAAACTGTCACCGGAGCTATCACTTCGGTATCGCTCGCCGGTCAGGCTTTGCGATTGTGTTTCCTTTGTTGAACACTGCAACTCTTATTTGTAAATCGTATTATCCTCGGTCGTAGTGAATCAGTCCTTGTCACCGACCAGCAAAGCCTCCGTCAACACGAACCCAATCAAACGAGCTTATGAATCACCTTATTGGACAAACATTTACCAATCAACTTTTACCGAAGCCTTGTGACCGGCCTTGGAAGGAGCTGGATTTGGAAGGAGCCCGGCTTGCACCACACAGCTGCACACAGGGTGAAACGTTCAACAAGATGCGCCCGGTAAGTTAGCAACTCCCACCGGGTGCTTCCGGCGATGTATCGGACCATTCGTTTCATTGCAAAAGAGCAAACGAAACTTTCCGCTCACCCCATCCAATCATTCCCGGATGGAAAGGGCTCCGGGATGGAAAGGATCCACCGTATCACTTGGTTTCACGCAGACAAAGTGTCTTTTGGAAGTGACTAGAGCATGCGGGAGGCACATTAAACCGGAAACACTGGTCGCCCCGTTGCACGTTCCTGGTGCAGGCAGCGTGTGTCCAAATGAGATGACTTGCGCCTCCGTTTTATTGACTCTGGTAAGGGATAAGGAAAATACAAGACGATCACATGCCCGACTGAATTAGAGTACGCACTGGACAGTGGGTACTATTCATGAGAGCGTACTGGAATATCTTTTTGTTTATGTAACTTTTGTGTATCTGAATTTGATAACAGACTGGAATATAAAAAATACTTTTCTTTTTCAAAAACTAGACAATTTCTTATAAAATCATTGATATTTATAATTAGTACAATGAGTGTTGAAACTATTTTTAAGATATTGTAATAAGCAAAAAAAATTTTTAATAAAAATGCCAAATAAAATTGTTATTATAATTAAAAACAGCATTTTTTCAACAGTGTAACGTTCTGTCAATTTAGAATCACTTCCTTTTCTGTGTTTACCATGTCCAGTTGAATACTAGCCATAACACTACAAATATTTAGTCTTAATTCTTATCTGTTGTACATGACGAAATTTGGAAACATTTAAAATTTTTACATAATTAGAAAATCCATGCTTCAAAATTTCACGAAATTGAGGATACTTAATTTTATCCTTTTTGTTAAGTCCATATGGCACATCTTTAAACGCTATTGTCCAATAGTGAATTTAGCCTTTTTTCCTCTACTGTGCACCCCCATCACAAACGAGACCGTGAATGAGGGTTAGAATGAGGCTCTGTTTACTTTCCTGATATCCGAAGTTCCTAAGGTCCGGAACGATACCGACGACGACCCGCAAATGCCATCGTAGTTTACTTGTCCAGTTTGCTCCTGCCCATTAGCCGGCTCCTGCCATTGCTTTTATTGAGCCACAGCTCGCTCCAGCGACCGGCGTTGGCGAAACAATCCAACAATACCCCGACTCCCGCACTTATCCCACCTTGCATGCTCACCCGAACGCCCTTCGAGATATTTTGCGTATTCGTTTGGGCATATCACCGACACGCTCGAAACGAAATAATTAAATAAGATCACACTTCCTAACGACATCTTGTCTATCGCAACGCATCCGTCTTGCTAGACGCTCTGTCAAACTCTGCTGCCCGTAACGGGAGCCAGTTTTTCCGTGCAAGTCAAGATTCTTTCCCCGTTTTGTCTTCGACCGGAGATGTTCAGGTTCAGTTCTTTGCGCCTTAATAGCGGTCAAGTATTTACGATACTCGTTGCCGATGTCGGTTGGCTGGCCGGTCAAGAATCTTTACTTACTGTCCCGAGGATTTTCCGGCTTCCGGGCAAGTGGTGTAATCTCATCCCGACACTCTCTTGCATTTGGACCATTAACATTGGTCCACCGGCACCCGCGCAGAGAATCGGGTTCCGCTCATCGGGTGCGAATGATTCGATTAATTTGACGAGTGTTTTGCACCTCACCAGCGGACGGACCACAGCTGCCCGCTGTACCAGGCGGAAGACTTCAACCATCCATTGTCCGGATAAGGGCGCCGTTTAGGAAGCCGTGTGAATACTTAACGCATCGTTGAGGCTAAACAGCAGGAAGCTAACGCCTACGGTTCACCAGGCGGTCCAGGTTTAGTCGTGCTCTCCGCACGCACTGGACAGTGGGTACTATTCATGAGAGCGTACTGGAATATCTTTTTTAGACATTAGACGGCTGAAGTGGTCATTCGGATGCCGATATCCGGGTTGCGCCCTCGTAGCGAGACAACAGCACAATGTTTGAGGATACGATTGAACGCTTGTACACAATCTGTCCATTATCTGGCGGTTGAGCAAGCTTGATGGATGTAGGCCATCGACAAACGATACGCCAAAGACGGCTCCATTTGCGTGTTTCAATTGTTGAACATCGCGGTTGAAACAAAGCAGTGCGATTAAAGGATAATTTCGAGGCAATCTAAACTAATGTCCAGCGATCAGATACGCATGCTGCAAGCGAGGAGTTTGAGATGGAAATTTGTATCAAATTCCATTTAATTATTCTCTTAATTGTCGTTCGTCGGTTGTCGTCATAAATGTATTTATTTATTATAAACTGATAATTATCCTTGTTAGTTGATTGTTATTTTAATTTTTATCGGTCTAAATCATGTTAAAAAACAATACATTTTCCATCCAATTAACTAACAAGTTTCGTAATCAATGGAGCAATGCAAGTCAACTGTTTCGCTACGATATTCATTCACCACAAACAAACGTTGCTTCTAAAGCGTTCTCACAAATACGCCCGTCAGGTGAAGCCCTCGCAAAGAGGAGCGTAAAATAGTGTTGTTAGCAAACAGTCGATCAAAATCGACCTTCGGGAAAGGAAACACAACCTAAGACCGACGAAAGGATCAGATGTGAATCGGCTCGTTTGTGTCTCTAATATGCTTTCGATTCGCCCGTGCACGTATTCATCGGTTATTTCGATCGAACCATTCAACCATCCATTTGTCGGTCACGCTGGCATCAAACGTGTGGAGCGAAATTGAAAGCGAATGTAAACGACGTGGTTTCCGCGAATTGGTGTAACGAGGTCCGGGTTGGCTGGCTTCTGGGTTGTATTGCCTCGGTCTCGGTGAGCGAGCAAACGTAACACCCTCTCGACACAAACACACTTACACACACTCACGAACTTCAGGGCGGGGACGTGTCATTAACACACTACGTACGGGTTTTTAAGTACACCTGAAGCTGTTAGTTCTCGAAAAAGGGGAAAACTCGTAACGCCAAACCGACCCGACAATAAAGATATCGCTTGCAACCACCACCCCCATCGGTTGGGGTTGACGTTTGGGGCAGAGGATGGAAATTATCGACATCAGGCACAACACTTTTCCATTTAAAACCCACTTCAATCAGTCGACGTTTGCCGACGAATCGTCGTATCCTGGCAAAGTCCTGGCAAGCGCTCATTCATGCGCCCGTGTCGCGACCGCAACCTGATGACTTTTACCTCACCGATACGGGCCGCCAGCCCATTATCGTCACGCGAACGAACGAACGAACGAGCGCAGAATGTCCCACCGATGGAAATGTATCAGTGAATATTATGCCAATTATCTGCAAACCTGCGCCTCCTGCCGCTCCACGCTGCAAACGCGGGGTGGAAGTGTTTCTCTCTGTGACAGTAATGTTTCCTTTCTCGAGTCCCAAGCCTGCCCTTCTTTCGCTTTCGTAGTTTTCCATCTCGTGGTGCGCGTTGGGCCATATGATTTTCGTTCGACACTGGCACGGGATGATGATGATGATGATTGGCTGGTTCGTGTTCTTTCCGCGATGTACGCATCGCTTGTTTCGCTCGAAGTGTATTTAAATTGTAAATGAATGCAAAATAAACCAGCTTTTCGATGGCGGAAACATGATCACCGTTCACCAAAATAGCATCAACCATCGAACCACCCCCTGAGGCGGTAGAGGGAGGGGGTGTTCGGTTACAAGTCGAGTTGTTTTTGGGTGATGAAAATATTCATTTACGCTGATAGATCGGGCAAGATGGAATAAATTATGTGTTTTCCGTGGGAAAAGTCTTTCGGCTGAGGTTTTTGTTATTGCTTGAGTAAATTTAGCGAAAGTGATAAGAAAAAAGTAATTGAATTTGTTTAATAATTAAAATTTTACAATTTGAAAAAACCTTCACACAGTCATTTTTACTAAAATTTCAATAAAGATAAAGATTTCAAGACATTTTTCCTCGTTAAAACCGAGCTATTTTAATATTTTGTTCGTTATCTCACCACAGCATCCCATTTAAACTAAATTTAATGACAATTATCCCATACAAAAACCTTGTGAATAGCACAAAGATTGTGTTTTTTCGCATATAAATGCTACCTTTAGCAACTGTCACTTCGCGGCATGTTCATTATGTGGCTTCGGACAATCCACGGACGATTCACCGTGTGCTCAGTAAGCCTAAAAAGCTACCCATTCAACCGATCCCGGACGCAGGCAGCGCAAACTTCACTGACCACATAGGCGTCGTGCCCCGTCTCCCATTTACCAGCGGCCCATTTCCTCAACACAATCGGCACAGAAAATGTGCGAACATTAAAAGCGTACCATGCAGCCTTTCAACGCCTAATTTACAAACGATTTCAACTGCGAGCCCATAACTCACCCTAAATAGCCTAGAAAGTAGAGGGTAATTTATCACCGCTCTGCAAATGATGTTACCGATTGGAGTGGCAGCGAAACGACCGGAGGGTGGGGAAAGGGGCGACACCATGTTCCAGCCCCCACCCCTCCCACGGTGAGGAGAGGAAGTTCCGCCCCAAGGGAAGCGCCACTTTCGGGGCGGAATAAAAGCATGCCTATCTCCTGTGTGTCATCCTTTTTGGGAAGGGCGAAACACCGAATCGCTCCAAACGGAGGAAACCCGGAAACGGGCCGATTGCTCAAACACATTACCACCGCCAGCCGGAGGTTTCGTCGACGCATTTATTACCTAGTTGCTATTAATTTAAAACACCCAATTTGAGCCCCGTCCAGGTGTACGTTTGCCACGGCACGGAACTGAAATCAATCGTTTCACTTATTATCCCGCCGGCCTGGTGGCCTAATCCGTTCCTACCTTGCCCGATGGTGGTGAATTGAGCAAGACGTTTGCGAACACCATGAAATAAAAACAACCCTGTTCGCCCACAACTCATGGGAAATAACACTCCAGCAAACCTACGCAGCTCCGTGAGCCAAGGAAACGTGTCATCGGGTGGGGATTGGGACGGGAGAGGCCAGTGGGATGAGCGCCTCACTGCTTTCGATGTATTTATGTTAACATTCGGAAAATAAATGTTGATCGTAGATTAAATTTCCCGCACGCTGCCATCGCGAGGTTATTGAAGTAGGCGTGGAATAAATTTCATTCCCATTCATTCTGCGTGAACAGTGAACCCGGCTACCTCATTCCCATTCATTCTGCGTGAACAGTGAACCACTGCCAGCGGACGATGAAGTGGTAAAGGAAAAGTAGGCTAGAATTGTTTTTTACGTTTGAAATTATGTGAAACATTTTTTCAAGTTTATTCAATTTAATACTTACAATCTAGACACAAAGCAAATAAAAAAATGCTTGTAAAAGTTTGGAAAAATATGTGTAACTTGAGTACGTAAGACATAGTTCAATCAATGAATAATAATTAAGGGGACAGTTTCCCATTTAATGTAAGGATAGAGCTGCATACTTTCAGGCTGATTTAGCCTGATCGAATTTAAAGCTAGCTTGAGAAAACAAATGGAAACTTTTCTCAACCATATTACACATCAATGTTAAACGTTATGCATTGTATTTGCCAGTTTCAGAAGGTTTATTTTACATATTCGTATTAGTAACTTAATTTTATGTTTATAAACTTTTTTGAGCAACCGAAAAAATGATTAATATTTGATGAGTTAAATAAAAATATGTTTGGTGAATATGACGCTCCTGAATTAATCTCAGTCTCATTTTTGTCCACAGACCTACCCAAACTTCAATCCAACAGTCCAATGATGGCCACAGTTCGCAGATCATCAGCCGCACCGTATACGAACCTGAGATCGGGACGAAGCGTGAAGACATAAATTATTGTTCTGATTGTGTTTTACGTCGCACGGTACAACATATCACGAGCGTGTCCTCCGACGCTCTACCAAGGTAAAAACGTCCGATAACAACTATATCGCCCGGCCCTCCAAAAGCGGAAGACTCACGAGCGCATTATCTGCCATTTCACTTTGGCTGATTTTTGTGCCCGATTACAGGGCGACAATTCCACTTCCGAGCTTAAACGATGGTCCCATCGACTGTATCGTGGGGAGGCGTACGAAAAAGAAAAACGCCACCAAACTACCCATGTGGACGGAAATAAACCACCGGAAGCACCACATCACTTTATTATTAGCGACCGGAGTGATAGAAATAAACTCCCACTCGCACGCGCGGGTGGAATATTGCTGGCAGTGGTATTGTTTTTCTGCTGCCGATCACTTCAACTGCCTGCTTTGTTGCCCGCGTCTCGGTGACAGATAGATTGCTTCATTATTTCCTATTTCCGACCAAAATAATTGAAATTTCTTCCATTCCGGAGACACGGACGAGCCCTCGTGAGTGAGAAGCCGGAACGATTTCGCTGGTGTTCGAGCCTGACGGAAAAGGGAAACAAACTTGTGCACGGTGACTGTGAGTGAAGTAAACATGGGACACTCGTTTGTCTTTTTTATGTGTGGCGCTGTGCAGCAAGCAAGCACCACGGCTCACAGCTATATAAACTCCAACGATGGCATCAAAACGATAGAGAAACGAACTTCAAGCGATATCATTTAATTTCATCGCTTCGGTGAAATATGCTTCTTCCCCTCCCCTCCCCAGGGGGCAGCATCAAACGACGGAAAGGGCTTCCCCTTTGTGCCCGCCGACGGAAGGCGAAGCTTTTGCAAGCTTTTTGACCAGTGGCATTTGCGGCTAGGTTTCACCTCTTCCATGGCCCCGCATCGCCTGGCCCGGTAAACTCGGCGAACCACGAATAAATACATATTCTGCTGCTTAGCTTCACTTTCGTGAGGCACACGAAGGAAAAAAAAGTAATACGCTGCATCTCATAAAACCGAAATGCAACGGGTACCATTATTCGCATCTCGTTTAACCTTCACCAAACCGGAACTTCCGCACTAATCGAGTGCGACGGAAACAGGAGCGAAAGCGAATGAATGTGCGGTTTTTCAATTTTTTTCTCTCGCTCTCTCTCTCTCGCGGTTGTTGTTGTCTGCTGCATCTCCCGCCGCGATGCGATATTTACGTTTATGTTTTCCGGTGTTTTCGTTACCCAAACAAAAAAAAATGCTACGAGCTTTCCTAACCACGGTCTGTAACGGCGGCAACCGGGAAAAAGTTGTTTCTTCAAAAACCCACTTTGCAATTCATGATGCTCTCGTGCAGCGAAATTGTGCAGCAAATACATAAAAGCGGCGGTGTGCCGGTGGTGAATGAATTTTCTTTTGAAACCTACAAACCTTCGCTCGTGTCCGGTCATTAGTTTTGATCGCAACCGACCGCAATTTTTCGATTCTCATAAAGTGTATTTTTTCCCCCTCTGAGATCGCATTTCGGGGCGAAAGTTTGGTTTTGTTTGTGGTTTTTACTTCTCCTTCATTCAATCAAAAACCGCCGTGCAACACAAACTCGATTTAAAACCTCAAATGGGGAAGTGTTTTTTCCTTTGTTTTCGCCTTTTTAATGTGTTGCGGAAAACATCATGTTCACTTCCGAGCGGTCGTACCGTACTCATTACGGACAGTGCAGATGGATGATTACCGTTTTTAAAAATGCTGGTGGATCTTTATCACAAAAGATTCGCCCCTTTCGAAACAAATGGCGCCAACATGAACTCGATGAGTGGACGAAAATTTGCATGGAAATTGGGAGGCAGGCGCACGTACGAAATCACCTTTCGCAGTATGTGGCGCAGATATGGGGCTACATCTAATGAAGGATGTACTTCAGGTTGAACATGACCGGTGGAAATTACGTGGCACTTTTCGTTGCGATCCCGTAAGTGTTTTGCTGTCAGAAAATTATTATTTTTTTTTTGTGTGTGCTGTTGCTCTTCTCAAAAGGATGAGTTTGTTTAGGGTTTCTCGTTTCCCAAGGGAAAAACCACATGTCTCTCTCGTTACGCCACATAATCGGGTTGTTCATAATTTTTGTTAACATGGGTAAGATGGATCTTTTTTTTTTGATGATATGAGCATAATAACTCTTACCGCTTTTTCAGTATTTTGTGCGTTGTATGAGGATTTTTTGTCCAAATTTTGTTCACAACATTATCGCTAAAGTATTGCGATTTTGATAATTACTTTAAAGTTCAAAGATTAAAATATAATTGAAATGTGAAATTCAAAGAATTGTCAGATTAGATAAAGATGTTGATCCTAAATAAAAAATAATACTTTTATCTGTATCCTCGCATGCAAGAAAGGAAAAAGTGTGAGAGATTTTTTTTATATTGCATTTATTTAATTCTATTTAGGACAAAATAAAATCTTTTTTAAACCTTAGCATGGGACTCATTCAAGAAAGTTTAATTCCTTACACGATCAAGTACTAAGCAATGGCTTGTAAATAAAGGCAAAATATCATATCGAAAAAAGACGTTTCCTCTATCATCTCAAAATCCATTAAAGTCTTATCCGATGCATAAAATGAGGAAATTGATTAATTTTTTAAGTCCTCTTAGATGCAAATTTTGCATAAAATAGGACTTTTTATAAAGGCTCCAGTAAACGATTGCTAGAAAAGGCACCCTGATCGTTCGCCCGGTATGTGAAACATTTTGATAGCCACATTTTCTGCAAGTCAGCAGCATCTTTCTGTGAACGATTCCCCAAGCCCTAACCATTATTACATGCCTCTATAATGCATCCTCTGGCTCTCGTTCACACCTTCACCAGGGCTGGCGAAAGAATGCTTTTGGTGCACCTAGCCCACACACACATGTAAGGGCAGCCTTCTCGAGCGCAGCCACGAGCAACAGCACGTGCACATGCCTCACCAGCCGGGGAATTACGCCGGCATTGAGTGTTGCCGCATTCGTAGCCCGTTGTGCGTTTCCGTGCTGCCTCTGCCAATGAACCGTTTCCATGCACGTTTCTAATAATTGAAGTTTAATTCCTTGAGTAAATTTATTATGCCAACATTGGGCTGGGTTTGGTTCGGTGCAATCAGAAGAGTGCACACACGCCCGTTCCCCGCCCACGTGCGCCCGTTCGAACCCTATCGGATCCGGTCGAAATGGTAAGCATGCGCTACATTGTTTTCGTAATGAATTTATAGCCGGTACGTATTTAATCCAGCATGGCCGGACGTTCGCGCACACCCCGTAGAAGCCAGCCTAGTCATCCGATTCGATTAGAGTGCACTTTCGATGGGAATTTATCTGCACGCGTATGTGTTTGTGCGGGAACATCCTTGGCCGCTCGGATAAAGGCCGATGTAATTGAAGGTCCCTCGCGTTTGCTTTGCGCACGCATTTCCCACCGGGGGTAGTGAAAATGGGAGTTTAACAAAATTTGCCATTTCGTCCGGGAGGCGCACCGGGGCTGACCGCCGCATGTGGTCGATTCATATTTACCGACAGACATCATAATTTAGTTGACGTTCGATAGCTTTTTTTTATAAAACATACCCATAAAATGTCGCACCATTAGATCTGATGCTGACCGATTTCCGTACCGCTGGGGTTTACGTAAATAACGCAGCAGGTCCGGTCACCTGGCCAGTGTTTTGTGTGCAATCAGAGCTTACGTAGGGGCGGCAATTTTGTACAGGAAAACGCATTCGAATAGGAAGTTCCTTTCAATGTGTCCTATGAACAGTGCGAAGGTTCGGTTTTATTATATCGAAAAGAAGAGATAATCACAGGAACGGAATTAAATTGATTTTTTAAGTTAAATTTAATTAGTTTTACGCTTTCCACTTGTTAAAAAAAAAGAAAGTTTTGAAAAAGATTAAATAAAGAAGGCAGATGAGACGTTTGTCGCTTTTCTCACTAATATTTTAAGTTATTTTTTAATAAATAATGGATGAAAAATGAATAAAAGTTAAAACAAATGAAGTCTCCATAAATCTCTACAGCCCAAAAAAGGTTCAAAAACTATTGAATAAGAAAATGAAAGTGATAAAAATCAGAGATTTAGTAAGACCCCATCTCTTGTCGTTAAAATTTAACAAAGCCTACATAATTATTTATTTAAAGTTTTCTAAATTATTTTTATACACATACGAAGCACTAAAATACACACAACGAAACAACAGGTAGGCTTACTTCATGAACACCCAGTACCGATTGTGCCATCGAGATAACCGAATACTTTCCCCCGTCCGAGCCCACCGCTCATTATGGTGCGGACTTTTATTTCCTTTCCCCTTCCCCGAATGCACCCTTATCGTCGCTGCCACCACTAAGCCTTTTTCACGACGGAAGAGTAAATATTTGCCCGGCGCTACTACGCGTTATTCGCGGGTTGGGCCGCTCTGAGCCTGCGCCTATCATCCAACCTGCCGCAATGCATAATACGTGCGCGGTGCTCCGGAAGCTAGGAACAACGCACGAAGCACCAGTAGCACCTGCCCCGAATCCGTAACCGGAACACCCATCAGCCGTCAGTCCGACCGGGGCGCTACCAAACGATGGTGGCTTGTGTAAATATCTGGTATTTGCATTAAATCAACACCCTACACCCGCTCTCTCTCTCTCGCTCTCGCTTATTCTCACAACCGTACGACCCCGTGTTCACACACCGCCTCGCCCCGCTGGGTACCTTTAAGTTGGCATTATGCGGACGGAAGGATTTATCCGCAACATCCTCCGCAACGTCTTCACAACGTCTCGGAAGCGGTTGGCCACGGCGCTCCTTCCCGTGGGAGGGTGGGAAGGAGGCAAGAAAAACCTGCTTCCCTTCTTGCGGCGAAACCCGGCCACGGTCGAGCGGGACGCAAGTCAGGCGATAAACATATTTATGAGGTTTTTACGTCAACTGTACATGATATATGCCACCGGAATGTAAATTAGCGCCGAACAGTTTGCCCCGAGTACGATTTCGCGCCAAGACGACGGTGAAAAGCGTGGGTTTAAATAAGCGCCGTCGAGGTGCCAAACGAGGTGCAATATTTCGCGTTTCAAAGGTGGTGTATCGAAACTTACCGTCGGCACCGGTTTCGCCTGTCGTGACGGTAAATCTGACAAATGGATTCGTACCGCGGCACGAGGGACCAGTATTGATTGTTAGTTGGACGGTCGGTCGATCGCGACGGCTTAAGGTGAGTGGTGTAAATTTCAGGAGTACAGGAGCAGGGAAAGGAATCGAAATCGACCGTAGAAGACGATGGCATTCCGAGAGCGATGGGTACTGATTACTTGTAGCCGGCAATAAATTGGAACGTTAGATTTATTCTTAGCTGTTGAGGATTTGCTGGTGCCTGAAAAGCTGCTGACCGCATTTCTTAAGACCAAAATATTTGTTTGTTATAGTTTCGTGTTTCAATTGCATCACAAAATAAATTATTCTCAGTATTAGCATCTCTTAAATCCTTATTAAATTTTCTTCTACTTTATTAACGTGTTTCATAGTAAAATATGAGCAAAAAATTCGCGTACTTTTTGTAAAATAAACGATGCACAGATGAATTGTTAACTCGGAGCGCTATTTTGATGAGAGTTTTAGAGCCAAACACAAATTTAAAAAAATCAAAATTTCTCAAATTCCCTCAGAATTTCAGTGAGGTTCCCAGAACAACTTCGCAACCAACAAAAGATTCAACTTTTCCACCAAAAGCGCCCAGCACATCGAGTGCCATTTGAATTCCATCGTCCAGGCCAGGCTGTCCCGCGATCGCCAATGATGAACGAGTTAATATTTTCGGAAAACTGCTCCACCAATTTTACCACTCATTTCCGTTTCAACAACGCTACCGACGGACGGTTCCGATGGCTCGAGCGAAACGTTGAATTCTCCACAAAATCGGCCCATCAATTTTGCGTCACAATCCACTCGAACGACCAAAAAAAGGCGTAAAAAGTACGGAGAAATCATGGAGAAAGCGCGCGGAGTGGAATGGGGAAAAACAATTCCACCTTCACCAAAAAAAGGTAGCGCGCACCGGAGGAGGACCCTCGGTGTGCCAGGACAAAGTGAATTATGCTGATTGCATTTGTTTAGTACCGTTTTCTGTATGTGTGTGTATGTGTGTGCACCGAAAATCGACACGAATCTAGGCCAAAACAGTCAAAAAAGGGAAGGAAAAGAAGCGTGTCGGTGTAGGGATGTGAAAAATGTGCTCAAAGCGCAAAAAACACCGGCAAGAAACTTCGTCAATGGCTAACTTCTCATCTGTCTGCCAGGCGACGATGAAACGTTCGACTCACATTCGTGGCATGGTGAAAACTGTTTAACAGATTTCCCGACGGTAACAAGCTTCAAAAAGAATAAAAAAAAACCTCCACAGAACCCAGCCGAGGCCCAGCCAAATCGGAAACGAGAACGTGAAGTATAATAAAGCACAAAAAAAGAAAAGAAGAAATGCGAAAGCGGGAATCGTAAATTTCATTAACAACATCATTTTCACGCCCCTTTTACGATTCCGGTTTTGCGTGCCGGTTGGGGAAAGGACGGTTTTCAGCTCGCACGCCAACGCCGTGTTAATCACCGTCCCGATGACCAAATCGACAATCCTTGACAAATTTCCCACCACGAAATGGGCCGCGCCCATCAAAGGCCGCGCGGGGTGAGGGAAAGATTTAACGTTTTTAATGATGCGTCTTAATGGCTAATTAATACGAAATTTTACACTTTTAAACACCCTGGCCCCCCGCTCCGGGTAGCATCGTGATCTTTTACGTAGCATTTTTTTTTTGTTTCGTTTGGAAGCTATATGTATTTCGATTTGGAGTTTTTCCTGCTTAGTCCGGTGATAAGAACAGCGTCTTTGTGGGCATAAGATTGAGTGTCTCCGCTCAAGTGGCAATTAAATAAAACGGAGCATGCCGTGAAATGGGGTAGTAGGCTGCGCGAGGGGCGGTAAAGTTGGTTGAATTTATAGCAATGCAATCGACGATGGTGCCGGGGTAAAAACATCAAAGCGAAATCCTTGGAAAATGAGTTAAATTTTGGCATTCTTCTGCTTATTGAGCCATAAACGGGGGCAAAAGGAGCCATTTCGAGGTGGTTTTTACTTTCTCCGAAGAATGATCGATGGCGAAAGTTATGATTGTGCTGTTGATTTAACGATGTTTCTATTGGTTTCATGAATCAATTTTGATGGTGGGATATTTCGCGCATTATTTAAATGATGGCACGATGGTTATGGCATTTGAAAGTATTGAATGTTATCAAAAGACAATTGTAGATAATTTTTATAAAGTGTAGACAAAAGGCATAATAAAAAATAATGTAAAGTATACAACTATCATCTTTTTTTATCGTAATTCTCACCTTTCTGAATGCTTAAACAGCCAACAAAACATTACCAAAAATTGTGTAAAAAATATATGGTTTTTCTTATTATTTGAAAAACGTCTTATTATAGAAAATCGCACAACATGTAAACATTATTTTATGTTAATCGAATCGACAATTGAATCAATTGTCTATCAACTCACCTGTCGTAGGAAAAACATTCGTCCAACAAACCCTTCCTCGATTCGACCGAACAGTAGCGCAAACTTTCCCGCGGCCGAACGGGGGCAAATTGCAAATTATTCTCACGTTTGCTGTAAATACCAGCGCTACCTTGCACGTTCTCCTAATGGAATCAAGCGGTGTAAAACTTCCGCGTACGAATGCACCAACCCAACCACTGACAATGGCACCAGCTAGCCCACCAAATGAGGGCCGAATTCATCCCGGAAGCGAAGCATAACTTTCGCCCGAAAGTGCATTCCTAGTTGTGCAAGAAGAAAGAAACAAAAACATTCCTCAAGCAGGTGATCCTATTAAACCCTCGCAACAATCACTCAGCCATGGACTGGGCATAGGTCGAACAAACTAGTTTGGTTGAAACCCGCCAACTAGTCGTTGAATATTCAAATGGAACTGGTTGTTTTTTTTCCACCGATTCTATATTGCTCGCTGCAAACAATGTCATTTCGATAGCGCTAACTTCAGGTCCAGTCTGGATGTGGTCTCGGAGATCGATTTATTCTGCCTCGTCCAGTGGTAACGGACTGTCCGAAAGTGTCCAAAACTGGTAAGTCGAGTGGGTATTAGCCGTTTGAACGGTGGTAACTTTTTGTTCCCTAACGCCCTAACGTCCCGGGACACGGAAATCGGTAGTGGGTTTTTATTTTTTTTCGGGAACACATTGTGTTCGACATGTGTAGCAGCACCAGCAGCAACCGCAGCAGCAGGTTGAGTGAATTGCAGTTCGTCGAAGCTATCACCAGCAGTCGCTAATCCTGTTCGACACCAAAGCATATTGCTGACACGTTTGAGCAGGCGCTTCGCACAGCGACATTGTTGGGCACATGAGGTGAACATGTTTCCAGCAAATTAGTATTCATATCGTATTATGACAAATTAATCTCGCACCATGCCAACCGACCAGGCTTCGCTTGGTCAGCTTAATGGCTTTAGACCGTCCGGACCACATGCCTGTATGGACATTGTTCGATTGGTGGACCATGGACACGTTCAATAAGGCAACATTCCAGTATAAACCGTCAAGAATATCTTTCTTTAATGCATTAGAAAAGGCTGATGAATAGGTTGCCTCATTGACACAGCGAAATAGACCATATAATTGTATTAATTTATTGAAAAATATTCTCAATTTGAATATATTATGTTTTAAAAGAAATTATGAAGTATCAAAACATGGTAATGATTACAAAGGATCTCCTATTCATGTGTGCAATGAAGGAAGTTAAAAAGAGTGGCTATCGCTAGAAGTATTGTAAAAAAACAGTGTAACTTTATTCGTAATTCGTAATCATGAAACAATATTTCTATTAACATTATTCGAACCTTTATTCCTTCGAAACAAACATTTAAGCGATACTTAAAAATAATGAAAATAATTTTAAATATTAAAACACTATGCCATTTTAAATTTTGACAGTTTGTGGAGGAATATTTACTTTTTTAAAGTACTTTCAATTGAATTTTCCTTCTTTATGGATCGCAAATCACATCACCTCGAATTCATCTATTCATAAATGAATGATCGCACCTAATCCACAGCTCATCTAACAATCTGTCACTCCAATATAACAAACAACCATAACTTAACGAAGATCATCAAGTAATGTTCCCTCGCTCCGTTTTCATATAAACCCACTTCCACCCACCGTGTTGTGATTGCACGGCTTGACGAACCCACAGCGCGAGGGGTTGAAATCATTTGAACTCACGCTAAAACTACTTGTGTTCTGCTGTCACTCCACTCTTCATCGTCTTTCACCGCGGCAAAAACTTTACCATCATTTGTGCGGAACTTTGCGGATCCAATTCTTCCGATTCGCCCTACACCGGGGACGAGCGCAACGGAAGCGCCTGGGAAACAACTTTCTTTTTTGTAAATAAATGTTTCTTCCTCCAGACTTCGTTACCCCCGGGGGGAGGCGGCGAAAACACCCTGCGGAACTAAACCTTCATCATCGGCCACGCCAGTCGCGTATCAAACCATTTCCCAACCAAGAGAGAGAGAGAGAGAAAGAAAGGGAATGGGTGAAGGTGGAATCGTGAAACTTTTCACGCCATCTTGCCGTTTTATTGTAGTCCATGCCGGAGCAAACTAATCCACGGTGGCCGGCAAAGCGGAAGCGGTGCACACCGTGGTTTCATCCACGAATGCGCTACGGCAGCGGCAGTAGTTTGCACTGAAACTTACCTTTTCGCACGTAAGAATGATAATCTTCGTACAAATAGGTAAAAACCCGCGAAACGTTTTTGTTGAATTATTTAGCACTACAAGGGTGGCTATATTAGTGTCACTGTTGTGGCGTAATAAATGCGTCTTGTTTGAACGTTTGTTTGTTTCCGTTTCGTAACGTTTGTGTCATTAGGAGTTTTGTGTAAACTTTTTACGAACAGACTTTCATAATTCCATCATCCCACTTGTCACATGCTTAGTGTGTTGCCTATTTTTAGGCGCTTTCTTGTACGACTGTTATCAAAGTTTCTCAAGCAATTTCAAGCAATTGAAAGGCGTTCAACATTATTTTATGTAGAGATGTAAAAATGGGTATCCCTTGTATGAATTTCTCAAAAAAATATTAAATAAATAAAATAATCTTCATCTCATATTCAAACCCATACGCTTTATCTACCGCATACAAAACGATTGCTCACTCCTACCCACACACAGACACAGGGATTACATACGGTGAAGAAACAAACGGCACGGCTTAAATATTTCTTTCTTTATTTGTTCCGCTCCCCCACCGCAGCCACGCTAAACATCAGCCAGGTGATCATAACGTTGTCAACAACCATTAAAATGATATATTCCCGAAACGTCGTCTCAACTCACTGGCAGCGCGGCAACGACAGTGCATGTGAGGAGCAGAAATATGCCACCGCGGAATCACAAAGCGCCATCGAGCAACATATACATCCGGGATGACGCTAAACCGCAACCGGTGGCAACCAATCCTTGTGATTTGACGGGAAGAAGGGAGCGAGCACCAATCCAACTTCACCGGAAAGCCAGCAGTTGGAACAGCGAAAGTTGTATAAACATTTGCGTTTTCTGGGGACATTGCTCGCTGTTTCGCTCACTTTTTGCTCCTGTGAACGAGATTTACATACATCACACTCGATTACAAAACGAGCACCGAAAGCATCCACCGCGCTAGAGAGACAGGAAATATTTTTTAGATACAATTTACCAGCGTGCCATAAATCATTGCACAGGATGATTTACCTGGCTTAGAGGGTGAGTAGATTTGAAATATTTTTAATAAATTTAGAGATTTATGAAAACGGAATATTTGAATAACAATATTATGTTATGATACATAGAGCTGTTGCTATTTTGAAAAAAGTGTTTAATTTACTCCACTGCCACGGTGGAGAAGAATATTTCTCTTCCAAAATTTAACACTTCATATCATTATTATTCTATGCTATTTTAAACATTTAAAAGTCATATATTGAGAGTTTTTTCTACGAGCTAATCCGTCTTCTCACACAAAAGAGAAATTATGTGCTCATCTCTACCACGGTTCGACAGCTAAAACTCTCATAAAATTTTAAAACTAACCGAACCTGCTCAACTGACACCCTTCCCTTTGCTGACAACAAACCCAACACGAACTGAACTGAAAAATCACCTCCCGCCATCGATTGAACCACCGGTTCGGTGCTACAAACAATTTGATTCGATTGCCAAATCGGGCCACCGAACCGAGTCAATATCGAACGCACGTTTTGCGCTAATGTAACCCGTTCGCCTTGTCAGTCCACCCGGTTGTTGATTTTCAGCCGCAGCTCGCCGCTTGCCGGCACGCCAAACACCGCCGGTACGAAAACAATCCCGGCCGGAACTGCACATTTTCTCATCGATTCCATTCGAATGCGGGGAAGCCCTGTTGAAAAGCCCGCTCGATTCGAAAATATTTGTTTTCCAGTCGAGCGGATCCGGTTGGAGTAAAATTGAAAGTAAACACGTCAGTGAGAGGGAGAGAAAAAAAGATTATTGTTTTGTTGCGCACAGAAGAGAAAAAAAAACACGATGCGCCCAAAATAACAACTACTAAAACTACTGCAGTGGTGGGATGGTCTTATGAATGATGGATTGCCGGATGTGGAATGTTACAGTGCGAGAAGGAGAGAAGTAGTGAAAACGATTCTAGCCCGAACCGTCACATATGATCACGAGCTGAACGGATTTTGATATGAAAAATGAATCCCTCCGTGGATCAGCTCGTTCCACTTCCGAGAACGGTTACAATCCCGGGCTGTTTGTTGTTCGATTGCAGTTTATATAATCCATCAAACGCTCGTCCGATGCATGCTTAGCGGGTTGGAGGTAACGATTGGCAAACAAATGGCCGGAAGAGGAGCGAAAGGCCATAGCAAAGCCCGGGGAAGAGTTCCAAAACTCGAATGAATAAATAAATGCATTCAGAGATCTTGATTTCAATACGATACTGCATTAGTAATGCACACAGGGTGGTGAAACGGTCCGCTTCGGTTGGCTAGTCACGGTCTTCTATACACACACGCTCACAAACATACAAATATTCACATTCACATCCGCTCATCCCACCCTCATCCGGGTCCAACATTTCAATCCCTTGCCTTATCTTCTGTTGACGCTCGCTTGCTGAAAGGATAATGAAAATTAATTAAAATTTATGAATAACTGCTCCCACCGGAACAGACTTTCCTCGGTGCCGTTGCTGCTGCTGCTGCTGCTGCTGCCACTGCCCGTATGGATATGCGTACGAAATCGGACGCCAACGGAATCGGAATTCGTGCGCGAACTTTGGGACAGAAGACGGAAAGACGTTCGGACGGTTTTAGCGGCTCGCAAGACGCATACGGCGTTGCCGCTGGCAAATTGCATTTTCTGCAACACCGACGAGTGTTAAGTGGATTTCCGGTTAAGCGTTATTGAATCAACACTCTAGCACACATATACACACACACCCACCCACCTGAAGATGCCGTTTTGCCGGAATTAGCTTTACGCGCCGCGATGGAGACGCCTGGTCGGTTTTGAGCTGGCCAATTTCGAGGCATCACCATCGCCGTGAACACCCGAAATCAAAACAATGCGGCAGGCAAATATGAGGTTTGCCGGTGCGGTGAATGTGCCCGAGGCGGTGCACATGGACGGAAGGTTCGGTTGGTGGCGAGCGGATGAAGCAAATAGTGGTTTTCGGGTGGAATATGGAATCAGTGCATCGTAAACCTTCCGGCGAAGGTGCTTATATTCGACTGCACGAGCAGTTTTGTTAGAGAACGCTTATGGGTTGCATTACGAATTGTGGATTTGTGTTTTGTTCCGGAAAAATGTGTAGCTTATGGCTTTTGAAGGAATTAAACTAGAAAATTTAAATGTAAATTTTTCAATTGGTAAATTGATCATAAATTGATCAATCTAAATAACCCTATTTTCTTTTGGTATAATGAAAGCAAACAATAAATTCATCAATTTAAAGCCCTCCCAGTGCCACAAAATCCAAGGTGTTAATTTTCATAACATTTATTTCAAATAAATCTTCCTTACCATACGATCTCACCATTAGAATGCAAATCGCTCCCAAATCGATCCAGTGTATTCAATAGTTTTTTTTTTTCTCCTACTTAAATAAAACCACCCCTAGCCGCTGTCAAGAGGCAATAAATTCTGTAACCCTAATCCGCCCCAAAGCTCCTGTAAGACGACTGGCAGCTGTCCGCAGATAAAACCACGATTAGAAGTCAATCAATTATGAGAAGCGTGCGCCTTTGCACCCAAGGCAGTAGTGAATCGTTCCACTGGCATGGCTTTAGAGGAAGAAAGGATTATCAGATGGCCAGCATGCTTCTCTCCACATACAAAATATGCTCAAAACATCCCATACGAACATGTTTATGCAGCGTCTCGCAACCGATAATCCGCCGAAACGTTCTGCAAAAGGTGGAATGAGGAGAAAAAAATCCTTCGGGACTTAGGCAAATTTCAATCAAAACCGTGGTTCAGCGCCAACCCAATCACAACAGTTTGTTCAGTTTCTTTTTCTCGCTCGGCTTCCCCAGATGGAGTGATATTGGGGAATGAAGAGGCACAGCAGAAGGTTGCCACGCGTTGCGAAATAGATCGGAATTGAATCAAATCGAGCTTGTGTCATGTTTGCGGGCCGTGTTTCGCTTTGCCTCGCATTCCCCGTTCGAACGGAGCCCGCTCCCGCTGCATTGGCTGGAAAATGGATGGCTGCGAGTGGATGCAAAACCCAACGAAACCGTGACCAAAGCCGGGGACAACGTTAAACAACGCAGGCCAAAATTTATGGTAATCTTCGGAGAGATTTATCTTTTGGTGGATTTTTATTTATAACTGATTTTGAGCCGACCCAACCGGCAGAAGGTTGGGGTCGAATGTTTAATGCACAAAATGGATGAGATTTTTCTTCGATTACCGTACAAGAAGCGATGCAAAGTTGTTGACTCACGGTCAGGGGTTTTCTGCATGCTGCTGCTTACGTGGGTAAATCAAATGATCCTTCTTAAAACCTTTCCAACAATGCAACCATGTCGAAGCGAAATGAACTCTCGCAACATTCAGACATTATTTTCTTTTTCCTCACGCCAAGGCCATCGTTGCTAAGACTTGACCGCATTCGCAACTGTTTCCCGAACACACGGACGATATCCTACTTTACAGTGCGCTTTAAAAAAAACAACAACAGAGGGCTCGGTTTATTTGTCGCTCCCATTCGTAGCCCGATTTGTCACAACAACGGCAACGGGAAAAGGTCAAAAGATTTAGTGTTCCCTTCCGCGCGGCGAGAGAAAGGTTTGCCTTGTGATTTGCAGGCTATAGGAGATTCGGGTTGCATTTTCGCTTCACCGTTCTTCGCCGCATTCGTTCCGCCCGCAAGTCCGCATGGCAGCGATGCTGAATGCATGAGGCAATAAATTGCCACATCTTGCAGCGGCATATTTGACGGACTACGAAGACTCGTTTCTCTCTTTTTTTGTTGTAGCAAAACCTATGGAAAAATCAAGCTGTAGGCCGATCGATCGTTCGAATGACGTCTGGAAAGAGACAAATAATCTAAAGGCAGCAATGTTGGTTTTGAATAGAAAATAATATTGCAAAGTTTGATTTTATTCTCAAATTTAACAGTTGAGCATTTTAAATATATGAAATTGTATATTTTCTGTACTAAACATTTATTGTACTAACATTTATGAGATAATTTTTTTTCATTATGTTTCATTTAGATAAACAAAAAACAATCTTACATGTATTGGCAGTTTTAATATATTTAAATTCCTCTAAAACTTCTCTTTACAAAAATTAGTGAATTCAAATAGCTATCATTTTCACTTCTCTTACATATTTTATCCTCTTTGCAACAATTGTGAAACCTTTCAAAATACATTGTTACCGTTTTATAAACCTATAATTAAGTACTTCAACAAAGCAATGTATTTAATTTTCATTTCCATTTCAGCAACCATCAGCAAGTTAATAGGAAACTAATCATATTGCGAACGCAGCCGGTGAAGAAAAGTTTCTTCACATCAATTAGTTTAATGGTCCCACCAGCTCCTCTCGAGCGCAATCATAGCGCGTGAAACGGGGTCGGGGTCGGGGAAGGATAATAAAAATCATTTCCGCTTTTAAATTACCCACAATTGCGCAGAGTTCAAACACGATCTTCTCGCTCGTCCGGGATTTTATTTTATTTTTTGTGCATTATTTCACAGTGATAAGTTATTTGCACAAGTTTTCAACAATTGAAAAATAAACAGATACATGTACCTTTATGCAAATGCTACCCCTAGCTCTCCTGTCGGTCCTATCGTTCGAGCGATCCAAGCACCACGGGATTGCATTCTCGCTTTTCTCCGGGTTTCATTCCACACGCGATACGGAGCTTGCTTTCAATTACACTCCAACATTCGCTCTCACCGCAGATAATTGAATTAATTAGAAGGAGAACTTTTAATTTTGCTTTAGCTCGTGAACGCCAAGAGCTCATCCGGGAACGCTCACACTCTCACCTTGCATTTACCAGTTTTTATAGTTTGTTTGTTTACATCCATTGCCGGCGTTTGCCGTGAAACGAGTGCAAACGAGCTCGTTTAGCGGGAGGAGCCACCGGAGATGCTGTGCTAATGACTCCGGGAGCAACAAAATGGCCATCCAGAATCCTCGACGCGATACTTCTAGGAAATTGGCCTAATTTTCACAATGCTCAACGGTCGTATTGGTTTTTAAAATCCCCGAAATCGCAGCCCGTACTTAAAAGGATTGAATTTTGAATCATGCTCTTCCCAGTCGCGGATAGCAAATTGATTATCGTAAGAAGAAAAGCCCGTGCTAGGTAGGTAGTGGGAGAAAATTAATTATTTTTCATTAGCAAAACGTCTCGAAACTGGGTTGCTGGATTGGCGCTCGAAGAGAGCCAGCCGAAAACTTGATCAATCTTTCCATAATGAACGACTCGCTGAGTTGAAATCCCAACGCGTCGATCGTGAAGTAGACGTGTGAAGTGATTGACAAGTGGCTGGGGCCAAGGGACAGAGCGGATGCTACCCTCGACACCAAAACCCAATACCGAAATTTTAATTATCTTCATGATGCGACCAAACCACCCCGACCGTCATTTTCAGACCGCTATTCGGATTCGGCGGTTCGGTACCAACCGCGCAATTCAAGGGCCTTCGTCTTCCGGTGGCCGGTAAAAGCAAAATTGAAATTCGAAATGCATCGGCATCCGTAACCGAAATAGCGAAACAACACCGCGCAAAAACCACGCACACACATATTTGCGAGCACGCTTTCCGTTGGCGATGGGCAGGTCGGAAGGCTTTCGAAAAGCACATCAATTATCATAGTTAATGAGCATGGTGCAGCAAAACACCGGCAGGGTCGCTTCAGACGCGTCCATGACGTTTTCAATCCGATATTAAACCTGATCATTTGAGGACTACCGGTCGAGAAACAATTGCTATACTTGGGAAATCTCATCGGTAGTTAAGCGTTGCATACTTTCAGGAGTAAATAGATTTTTGGAACGTTTTCATTTATCCTTGTGAAATATGATTTAAATGATAGATTATTGATTGATAAAATAATTAAGGTTTGAAATCGTTTGACGAAGATTTACGATAAAATAATAATCAACCCTACTTTTGCGTTAACGTTCGTCCGAAAACTGAATGGGGCTTAATTGACAGAAACATTAAATGGTTGCAGGAACTATTTCATTCAATATATTAATTTCTTATTTGTTTATGTCAAAGTTTTCCGTGCCAAAAAAACCGACAAAACCTCATTCAAATCCACGGGGTAGTTTTGCACCATTCCCAGCGTGCTGTTAACCTCGATCTTCCCATCCCACGAGTGATGCGGCGAGGAAAAGCCCCTTTGTTTTCCTGTTTGTTTCCACCCGACAAAAGCACTTTTGATTACTCCATTAGTAATACGCCAATCTAGGTACGGCTCGCCCGATGACACGTGCCTTTACACCGTAAAATCCCCATTGGCAATGCGTAAAATGCCACAAACACCACCACCACCACCACCGGCTCCACACGGCGAGGATTCCAATTCGATTGCGACAATTTACTGTTCACCCTCAAATGCGGTGGACAGATCCGGCCCGGAAAATGATCATAAATATTTCAATTAAAGTTAATGCTTCGCTGAGGTTGCCCAGCTTCCGGCTACCACGCTCACCTCGTGCCCGGGTTTGGGACGCGTATGGCACTTGGGTTTGTTTTTATATTCCGCTATCCTGGATCATCCCTGGATATTCGCAATCCCCTCACCCTCCCGCCAACGGAGGATTCAAACCAAAACATTCAAAACATAAAACGTTTTGGTAGGTGGTTTTCGGGGTGAACAGGCACGAGGCGCAGGGAGTTATCCTTTTTACCAGCAGTGACAATAGCGCTCGGTCAACCACAAAACCACCAACCATGTACCTGCAGGACACCATCACCACCATCACCACCACCACTACCACCGTCACCGCATGGCCCGAACTGCCCCTGGGTTTGTGTCACTGGCGCTACGGCCGTTGGTTGTGTCAATAGTGTGGTTAGTTTTGATGGATAACTTCCACAAATTTTATTTGCTCATCAGCAGACAGCGCTGGTTTGTTCAGGCAGCTGCTTGCCGTGGCTTTGTGTGAGTGTGTTTTTTCTCTCCCTTTAGAAAACCACAAAACATTCGGTCCCACAACGGTGAGGTGGGTGAGGGTGGGAGCACATTTTGTGGCTTTCGGGGTGGTTTGAATGTATAAAAAAGATAATTTTAAACTTAGCTTCACAGAATTCATATTTAAGCGGATGGTTCGCTTGGTTTCTGGAATTTGTAATTTGCTAATAAGCATAACTGATTGATACATTTAATAACTCAAAATCCTTCCGAAACGAAACAATAAATTGGACACGGAAGCGGATTACATTTTCCTAAAAATAGATAACATAAAAAATAAGAGCATATCACTTCAGAGGAGATATAAAATCAAATGAATGCTGAGATAAATATGTAGTTATCTTTTGGTTGATTCGAGATTACAGAATTTAGAGACGAGAAATATTTCAATGCAGTGTATATACTTTGTGTACCAACTTGATTTAATATATTTTAGGAAGAACACCATAATTATTTTAAACGTGGTGGTTTAATGTAATCTAAAAGTAAATTAAAAAAATATCACCCTCCTCTTCACATTATATCATCTTCAAGGCCTATTCCTAATGTGCACCCATCCCGCCCATTATTCTATTACCGTCCGACAATCGCACACAACCATTAGCGGAATCGATTCTCACTATCCCCTCTACATCTCGCGTCCTCCTCCCCCTTCCCCACCCACAAACAACACACACCCCAATCACGATCATGATTAATCCGCACGGCGATGATCGGGCACGTTTCATTAGCAATACAGTGCCACCGAAACGGGTGACGTCGCAGTTTTTTTTCCGACCAACGGTTTCCGCGCCCCCGAAAGGCAACAAGGCAATCACGAAGCCCCGGGCAGAAATCAGCAACATAAAACATAATCGGCACTAATGTGTAGCAGCACCGGCTACAGTGGATTTTTATTTCCCGTGCAACGAAACTTGCCCGCGCAAAGTGTTTGTCATTACGCGCTGCGGTGGTCGTAGTGCCATCATCATCATCATCTTCCAGCGCTTGTGCCGGTCCGGGCTGTTTCCGGGGATGTACCGGGTGTAAACAATTGACTCTGGTCAGTTGCGGACCGTACTTACTTTCCAGTTGGGTTTAATGTTTTATTTCGCTCGTGTTGAAGAACCGTACCGCTATTAGTACTTCAGCACAGCTACGGTTGGTTCATTTTTTTATTTATTTATTCGTCTCTTTCTCTTCTTTCCAATCTCAAACACATCTATTTATCAACATTCACTTGGAAGGTTTGTTAGTGTTGTTTTTAAGCTGCTTGCTCTATTATTTAAACACTTCCGGTAACGAACGATCAGCAAGCGATTGAATCTCCAAAGCAGAATCTCCACAACACACAGCAGCTCGTTTTAATTGATTGCTAGCCAACAAAACGCTTCCCGGCCATCGCGACGTCAGTTGGCCGAAACATTACACAGACAACTTACCCACCAGCACGAACTAACAATGGCCACGGAATTGCTTTCTTTATAATTATTCGACTTTTTGAGAGGGCGTACAAATTTTTCCTCCCCCAAAAGTTTTTGGCGAAGAAGGGGAAGCAAGTATTTCCCGATTTTTCAACTCCTTAAAATTTCACTTGTCCGCACTGTTCGCTTACTACGGCCGCTCATTTACTTGTTGAGGCAGACAGAGAGACACAGAAAAAAAGGAAAAAAAATGCTAGAACATCCCAGAAACAAATGGAATGATGGTGCTTGTTTTGAATGTTGTGAAGAAAATTGAAAGACGCTCGGAACCGGTACGAATGCCAGCCGTTCACTAGGCCTTCCTCTCCCGCTCGTGGTGGCAAACATTCATTAGCTCCCGTTTTCCCATCGCCCAAAAGTGCTTTCGCCCAACCGGCTCCAACCGGCATCCATTATCTTGTAATGAAAACGAGCGAAATGCCGGGAAGAAAACGAGAAGCGAGTAGTTTTGTGAAAAGTTTCACATCACTTTCACGGTGTCCGAAATTCGCCCCGCTGCGAACCTTTCCGCGGAAACATGCTCCGGTTGTTGGGTGCAGAATTAACTACCGGGGGAAGTGGTGGCGTGTGAGTGACGCGGTTCGTTTCGTTCGCGTAGAAAAGCTCCACCGCGAACGGCATGCGAGAAAACACGATGATGGACACGGACAACAATGGTGAACAAAACGAACAAAACGTGAACGAAAAAACTTCTCCCAACAAATGAAATACAAGATGAAAACTTGAAACAACGCTGCTG
Source organism: Anopheles farauti (assembly GCA_000473445.2). NCBI lineage: Eukaryota > Metazoa > Arthropoda > Insecta > Diptera > Culicidae > Anopheles > Anopheles farauti. The sequence continues at coordinate 6,165,060 of KI915045.1, forward strand.
GATTTTTTGTTCTTGTATGTGTGGGTTGTTTTTTGTTTCGCTCACCCTATTTCACCTATTACCAGAAATGGGCTTTCGGAGGTTCCGGTTTCCTGTTAAATGCCCATCGGAACGAGCGCGCTTCTTCTTCTGCCCGCAACCAGATTCCACATCCACTTAGCACCTCCATTATTGTTATATTCCGAAGCTCCGAAGCATATTCATGCCCAAACGCCACTCTTAAAGCTTGGCCAGAACGAACAGAGTGGATGGAAAAATCGATCCGAAAACTGGTTTTCATTAGGACGCCGACGAGTGATGCCTTTGCGTCGAACTGACCGATAGCCTTCCCCCGTCTGAGTGTAGCTATGATGTAAACGTCAGTGTCAGTTTCCTTTGCCTTTTTAACGGGCGTCAAATTCTTTCATGGTGTCGGGTCGAGTCACAGGCTGTCGGGAGGCCAACGAGGGAGCTTGGCTCTGCGATGGGGCACGTTTTGCACGTCGTACGATATTATGATAACGGCAGGGTCAAACAACGTTAGAATTGAAATTCAATGGCCGACCGATGGGAGTCCATGCTCCGGGAGGAAATATGCAAATTTACTGTCACATGCACGAATAATAAGGAATTGCTTTGGTCGTAAAAATTTACACCGGGTGCGAGGCCGTTAAGCATAAGCACTCTTTTCAATTGCATGATGTTGGAGGATTATTTTTTTCTATAATTTAACATGATTTTATTTTTTGTTTCTGAGTAATTCTTTCAGAGTGTTTTTATGTATGTTCATTTTAATCTAAAACGCTTTCACTCATATACGTTACATGGAAAAATAAAAAGAAATTAAGATAAAATAATGGTTTTTAAGCGATATCGATGAAAAAAGGAAGAAATACATCAACGTTTTTTTAAACATCGATTTAGGCGCCTTAAAGTATGCTATTCTTGCTCAATATCGATTTTCACAACGAAACGATGGTATAAACTCTTGTAAAAATATATTCTGTAACATTTGTAGCTTTTTTTCTAATAAAGGAATAAATTCTCGTCAAGACTTGATGCTGCACAAATCTGTAAAATTAAATAATTCATTTCAGTAAGCGTTTCAAAACAAGCACCAAATTAAAAAAAAACCCAAATAAACCACTTCAAGCCTTTTTTACTCACACCACCACAGAATGATATTTCTACCACCTAATTTCAACCCTAAACCGTCCGAGGACTACGCGCTAATGTTTATCATCCCATCGGGAGCAACCCACACGCACACCACCTAAAGCAACCATTAGCAACTCATTTGCCACCCGAATCTTAAACTCACACAAAAACCTCGCGGGGATCGAACGATGCCGCCTCCCGCCTATAATATCCTTCACCCCATAAACCCAACCCCGGGTGACCCACCCAATCCGCTAGTTTAAATATTTTCAAATAATTTCACCCTCACGGGCCGGGTAGAACGCCTCGATTGAACACCCCACGGTAGGGGGCAAACTTTTGCCAGCGCATAATCCCGGTGACAATTAAAACAGCATTACGCTTACGAACCTTTCGACGTACGTGTGCGGGACGGTAGAACCAAAAAAAATGCGACCCAGCCCAACCCAAAGCAATAAGCTCCCGGTGGCTCACAGCCGCTGGCGAAAAGTGCGTCAAATTTTGAGCTACAAATCCTTGAGATAAACAAAAACCACCGCCACCAAGAGAGAGTCCCTTCGGTCGATAAACACGGGTCGGGATGGATCCGTCGGTACGGTAAACAGGATTTCCGCTACGGATTTTTTGTCCTCCCTATGGAAACGCTGCTATTCATGTCGCAGACATCGCTATGGAGCTTTTGACGGCCTGTTTTCAAGGTAGCAGTGTCCTCGGAATGAACCTTATTTTTTATATTTTCCCCTCATCACAAGACTTCCGTTTCCGGAATTTTTTATCACCGCATCGCCTCGACCATGTAAATTGTGGTCAAATTTCTTTACTTCTCGCTTCTGGTTCTTATCGCGCTCGCACTAGGCTCGGGATGGGGAACCAAGAAGTACGGCAACCGTTTTCGGTAGATAATTAAATTGAAAACTTGCGCCACCGACTAAGGCTACCGTTTAGGGGCGATCTTTCACCCTCCCAGCTAGCGACACCGGCACAAACGTCATTTGTTTCGCAATCAACAGCGACGCCATCCGGATCCGGATGAGCATTTTTGGTTAACAGTAGAAGCATCCGCTTCGAATTTCGACTCAAACCGAAAGCACCACTCACTTTTCCACACACACACACCCCAGTCGGACCCATTTTCGGCCCTCTCGTTTCGTTGGTCTCCCGTTTAACTTATCTTTCTGGGAACGCAAAAAAGAGCAAATGTAAAAATAAAGCTAGCAATCCGATCCTGATTTTTCTTGTCTTCTTTTTTATCATGCTGTTCCTCGTTTCGGCACCGTTTTTCTACCGGGGTTTTTTTTTTTTCGAGGGTTCGCGTACGTGCGCGACCTTCGGTTCCGTTCTGTTCCGGCTTCCCCAAGAGAAACTTCCAAATGCCCCAATTTGCCGTTCATTTGTGTCGTGCGGGTTCGGGGCCAGTCGACCAAAAGTGAGCGCAAAATGAAAATTAAATTTTATAATATGCTAATAACTCCCAGCGGCACCATTCATATTTTTCCATGCGTCATTTTGGTGTCCTTTTTTTTTTAGTTCGAGCTGGCTTCCTCGACTGCAAGTGGAAACTGGACACCGGCGCCAAGCGTTTTCAGCGCAAAAGAAGAAGTGGAACAACCTGTTTTCGTGTGCGTATTTTCGGGGATTTCGCAACGGAAGCGGAACGGAAGTTTATCTCACCGGAAGCACCGCTGATGAGGATGATTTCCGTGTTGTATTCGTGTTTCATTCGCACACGCTACGGGTGGAAAGGTTTAAGAAACGACAAAAACCCTTTTTCACTACCTATTTCCCTCAGGGGGGAGGGAGAGTGGGTCCGGGTTGCGTTACATATGTGAACCATGTGTAAAACCCGGGCTGAAAACCGAAAAAGGAAGCATTTATTACAAGCTATTTAGCATACTTTTTCATATCAGTTAATTTATGACGCCATTCCCTCCCGTCCCGGAAGCCGAAAAATGCAAAATAAAATTTAAGGGAAAGGCAGTTTTGCATACAGTGCGCTGGTAAATGGGTCGACAGTTTGTCATCGTGTGAAGCGCTCCATAACCATCCATAAATACACAACACCGAATTTACGGACCGATGCGCATTAGGAACTGTGTCACTCGAGTGCGTTTTCTTTTTTTCGTTTCATACTCATAGAAAAAAACCTAAACCTACTCTTGTTCGATGATCTTCAAACGGCTCTGTTCTACAAAATTAAGAAAATAATACTATCATGGAGAGTACATTAATTACAAAAAATCATAGTAAAATGTTTTATATATTCTACAAAAAAATTGTTTTTTAAGAAAATTAGCGCCAAAATGTATGCAATGCACTGCATATATATTTTATCTGCTCTTTATGTTACTTTGCACTTATTAAACTGATCAAATTATAATGATTTAAAACATGCTGAGTCCCTCAACTCATGCAATACCATTCACCGATTAATCCACCGATTGAATTTAAAAACACGCTCTGTTGATACAAAAAATTAAAAACAATCCACTGCAAAATGATCAACAAAGTGCGGAGTGTGAAAGATTACACTTTTTCCCATCAAAAGAGCAAACGAATGGAAAAATAAAGGTCCCAAAGCAAATCATCAGTAGCGTCACCGAAAAGTGCGCATATCATTTCCCAACAAAAACATAATTACAAATTATCGAAAGCATTTAATTACCCATGCGGGTTGGCCGCACACACAATCGAGGCAGCGTATGAGGCGAGTGGTTTCATGCTTTCGCATCGGCTCCGGAAAAATCCTTCTTAACATGTCAATAACTACAGCACCCGCAACGGCACACTGGTGGGACATTATTTTTGCATCGATTTTTACAACGCATCCATCGACACACACGAAAAAATACACTCACGATGACCGTTTCCCATGACGGTGTTATCTGCGGTGTGGGATTTTTTTTTTCTCTTTCTCGTGCATTATAAAAACATCAGCACACCATTACGGGTCACCGATTCGCACAATCTTCGCGGTAAGAGATGATGATGTTTGGTGCCGTCGTGTTGCAAAAGACGAAGCAAAAACGTCGTCATTATCGGTCACACTTGCCTTGTGAGCTGAGGTGATGCTGGTAAACGAGAAATTGATGACGAACTTCAAGGTACAGTACAGAAGTGCGCTTCATTTCATTTCGTATGTGAGCAACAATATTAGAGACAATTTTTGGGAAAAGCTCGTAATGGCATCGAGTGAATTTCATTTGTTCCAATAAGTCAGAAATTTTAGGAAGGAAAATTAATAATATAAAAAAGATGAATTTTCGAGTATAATTTTTGCGCGCTTCATAATAACATTAACATAGATGACACAAGTCATTTCATAAATGAATAAGTGAATGTTCGATTATTATAGAAACATGTATACCCTGGTTTTTATTGATAAAATTAACTTCAATCAACGTCTAGCAAAACCCCGCAACTGCATATCCCGTCAACGCGAGCATATGGCTTCCTTAATCCTTTCAAACGCAGCTCGAGATTACTCACTACTATGACAGAAAAACCTCCCACCGGTCCACGTTTACACCAGTAATTGTTGTCAACGGTCGGATTTTCGAGCATGCCAAGCTCAGCTGCAACAACACTGCCCTACCCCCCTTCATTAATCGATTGTCAAAACCAGAACGAACCGAAACCAACTCCTGGTTAGTGATTTATGGCATCCGGATTCGAATAAATTCGTGTCCGATTTATTTCTCCCACCGAAAGATCCGGTGAGTAGCAGCCAAAGTGAAGCTCTAAGCTAGGGTGTTTTTTTTGCCGGGTTTAACTCACACACGCCTAGCCGCAACAAAACGCAGGAGATTGCCACGGATCCGGATGGATAATTAATCCTGCTGCTGCACTTTAATACCACAGGCGTGACAATCGCAACAAGGCAAAAATGCAGACAAAAATCCTGCACACAAACATTCGGACTCCCTCTTCCCGGGTTGTACAAAATGGCGTACCGGTGGCGTACGGTTGTGGTAGTCGTCCCGGTTGTCGGGCAAACTTCATGGCATCACCCATGTCCGTCCGACGGGTGACGGTCGCGAGCGAACACACGCTTCCCACGGTGAGTGAAAACCGATATGATTTATGTTTATGTTGCATATTCATCTCGTATCTGTCCGAGGACAAACGGAATGTTTGCAGTTTTGCCATGGCCGGTGACCGTGTGTGTGTGTGTGTGCGCGCGCTGTTGGGCGAATTTTTATGCGATTTTTTTCTCGCGCTCTGCGTCCATTTCACATTTTTTGTTAGCCACATCCCGAAACGGTATCAGCTCGTTTGCAACCCGAACATGCATTCCGTTTGAGCTTTTAGCCGTGGCGAAAGTGCCACCAGAGAGCACCGGGAAGTTTTATAAATTATGATCATAATGATAATACACGACGTTTCAATGGGGTTGCGCTCTGTTTTATGTGGCATGATTGATATACGAAAGCTACCCTTTTTCTTCACCGTTGCTGCTCGCGTTCGCTATAATATCAATTAATACACACCATTTATCGAAAAGCACTGTGTGGCCGGAATCTAGTTTCCCAAATCCGACAATTAAACTGCAAACTATATCATCTAATAGCATTGATTGCAAAAACCGCCAAATTCGTTGCTCGGACAATCCCATCTGATCCCCGGGATGGTAATACCAACCGATTAGTGTTTCACGCGCCAAAGCAAACGCTAAAATGCAAACCCGCAATGACTCCCAACGGTAACTCCATGAGCAGACAAAAGCTTCCCCGAAAGGCTTATTACGATTAGTCATTCTAAATCCGTTATCAGTGCTTCCTCGCTTCATCTACCGTACCATCCCACCGTAAAGAATGCTAAACTGGTCGCCAAACGACCACACCAAGGGGAAAGAGGAGACAATTTGCATCCCACCTACAATTATTATCCCATTTTAGCCGCGAGCCGATGCAAAGGAAATCAATTTTCATTTCCATCGTTCCACTGCGGGATGAACACCGGATCGAGCTGCTTTTTGATGGCCCTCTCGACCCACTCAAACGGGGCTGCGATGCAGGATAACGACAACACAACGATGGTTCGGCAGGTAGTTACGGCGTGACTGTGTCCCACTTATCGACGGTCGACATAATAATTAATTGAACGTGTCACAAACAGTAACGATATAATCAGCCGAGATGGTCATCATTCGGGGAGGACTTTCACTACCGGCGGGCATGATGAGCATACAACTACGCGCGAGTTCGTGTGGAAAGAGAGACCAAAGGGAATTCAAATTAAAGCGTTTTGTGATATGCCGATGGAGGATTGATAAGAACAAAAATGAGTTGTCAAAATAGCTTGATTGTTTTTGCAATGACAATTTTGATTGGTTTTATTTGATTTTTATTACCCTGTGAAGTCAAATTCTGTTCAAATCTTTTCTACACTTTTCTTCTTTAAAATAAAGGTGTCAACAAAAATAAAATAAAATCACAATATTATTAATAATTCTCTTCAATTAACCGATTAATTTTCATATTTTTGTCACCAGCAATTTTATTTTACTTTTTCTTTTATCTTGATTACTTCTTAACGTTGTCAAACAAGATAAAAGCTTTTTTTCTTTTTTTCCTCTTTTCTCTTATAGTTCTTGTTCCGTAGATTTTAATTAAAACACAAGAAAGGGTAAAATTGCATTCTGTTGCTCGCAAAATATGTGCAACGTTTCTTGGCTGCACTTGTGCCACATTCTGAGCCTTGCTTAGTCGTACCGATTTCTTTGATACAACAATCTTCGTAGATGCATACGAACACAGGAGCTAGAGGAAGATTATATGAAAACCTTTAAAAAAGCCCCTATAAATTTCTCTCACTCATGCAAGGGAAAATTGCTCATTGTTCGCGGGGTGCGATAATTCAAATTAAAGCATTACCAGCTCTTCCTTAACCGAAAGTAACGAAAAAACGTCCTCACTCACACACACACACTTGCATAACTCGTACCGGAAACGAAGGCAAAATGTTCAGCATATTTTGGTGCTTTAAAACTTACGGCCCCCCGGAAGGCGATCATGAAGAAAATAAATGATGGGCTAGCGAGGAAAAAAAACACGAACCGTAAAGAGCATCTTTACCAGCGCCCGAAAGCGTTCACGTTGCAAAATTTCTGCACCATCACCGTCCGGCATCAAGCTGCTTCTCGATTAGTGCTATTAGCATAATAAATTACCCTCTCGCTTGGAGTCGTGCGCCCGCACGCTCGAAACCAGAAACGCTCCCAAAATGGCCACAGAGTTCCGAAGAAGGACGAAATTTTAATTAAAAACTCTTCGATTATGAATTATTAACAATTTTCTTAAAATGATGTTTTTTTTCTCGCTCTCTCTCATGAAAAGCACACCTTCTCCTTGCCGTGAAAGGATAGATTTTCTCCAGCGAAAACGTTACGTTACTGTGATCATGGGCGTTCGGAAAGTATAATGATAGCGGAACGGGAAAACTATCTCCCCACTAGGTGACGCCGTTATCTGCAGCAGCGACGTCTTCAAAAGATGAATCCCGTCGTCAAATCGATCGACCTGTCATCAGCATAATGAGCGTAAAGGATCAAAGCGCGTGCAATGATTATGCAAAGGTCGGATGTCGATAGCATTAAATACGGGCGATTATTGCCTAATCTTAGCATAATATTTGCAACAGTGCATCTTATCAAACGCAATCTAAAGTGTTATCCTGGAGGGCTATGAACAAAAGGAGCGCATCAACACTTGCTTCATTATACATCGATTCGACAATGGACAGCACACCTATTCATTATCCAGCAACGAAACATTCCCACCGGACCGGAGGCACTCTGTTTGGAACTAATTAATAATGTCAAACAATGCACTACCGAGCACTCCCGTTGGGCTCGATCGCGTAATAAATTCGACCTCATCAAACGGTGCGCTGGGACAAAACAACCAGGCGTCTCCATCCATCAGGCGTCTCCATCCATCAGGCGTCTCCATGCAACTCAAATAAAAAGAGCGAAAACGCAGCAAGCTTTGCTTTGCACTCAATGTGCAGCCAACAGTCAACTCTGTAACGCGCACTCATAAACACACATCATAATTAAAATTTCAAAACAAATCGATTGGCACTCGATAAAACGCCGCGCATCACATTAAATCTCGATAAATAGCGATCGGGGAAGGGGGCACCCGTGACTGCTGGATGAAAAATAGTTTGTTCAAGCGATTGCGAAATCAATTGTATCAATTGCATATTCAGCCCCATAAATATTGCCTGAACCGTGCCTCCCCAAACAATCACTACCATTGCAATGTTAATAGTATGCGTAAATACAACCGGTGGTCGCTTTTATCTGCTAAAATCCCGGACCTTTTCCCGGCTCTCACTAATCGGACAGAAAAAAAATGTCACCATCCAACCCGGGATGAAGTTGTTACAAGCGATTGCTGCTACCGCATATTGCAATTGTCAGCGAAACGAGCTAGGAAAAAAAAACTATACACTTTTTTCCCTCCTAATTCGTACCAGTGACAATGTAATTATCGATTTCAAATTATTGTTTGCATAAATCGTTGCCTAACCACTTCCTGGGAGCAGGATCATCGACTAGCAAACCAGCCTGCATCCATCCCACGGATAGCATTTGCACATCCGCACGTCGATTTCCCACCCGGACACAAATGTGCAACTGCACGCACAGCAGCTAATGCGTTTTGCCGAGTTGACACGAAGGCTTAGCTCATATGTCAGTCGCATTTTGCCATACGTTATCGTGGAACACACGTGGAGAAGGCGAAAAAATCTACTCCCACGCGTTTCCCTCCACCATCCGGCCAGGTTGTCTCCTATTACCGTAATAAATTATGCGGTTTTAAACCACTCCCGGCCTGAAACGACCCGAACGGGGGCACGGGACGCAGTGGTAATTCATTTATATAACTCACCTATTCGTCCGTAATGAACTATGTTAATCAGCACCGGGCTCATTTTAGTGAGTTTAATTATGGCACCAAACGGAAAACATGCTTAAAATCCCCCTCCCACCCGTTAGGAGACAGTCCTGCGGGAAGCCACGCTCGGTTACGTTCGTTTCGAGGTAGAAACGGTTATTTTATTTACAATTCACTCCCTCGCTGCGCTTTCCTGCGATGGCTTTTCTGGTGGAAATGGGAGATACCCATTAGATACTTCACTGCCGCTGCTGATTGCCTTTCCGCACCGCATTCGATCTGATTAGTGCCGTTTGCTTTTTCCTTCCGCCACCCTCTCGCTTAGCTCCCTCGGCTGCGTGGCAGCGAGCATTGTTTTATTAATAGCCACCACATGAACACACCAAATATTGATCGCGGTGCACCGGTGGATTAGGCAGCGTTTTCGAAATTACCACTGTGCGTTTGGGAATGTGAGCTGAGTTTGCCTCAAACGACATCATTCCAGCCTGAAGGTGTTTTGCAACACTGGCACATAATCATAGCACACAGCCCAGCACACATTTTGGGGTCATTAAAATTATTTTGGTTAATTATAGGTTGTTTATTTTCGGCAATGATACGAACAATGATAAGCTCAGATAAGTTTTCTCTTTAGTTTTGAGATACTACAATGAACATTATGTTAGTTAAGATATTCATATAATAGAAAAAAAACAATATTTGTAGATATTTAATCGGTCACTTAGATAAGTTTTGTTGCATAAATAGAACAAAAATCTATTATCAGAATCTCATTCATCCTCAGAGATTATTCTTTTTCGAGCAATTTTCGACTCGTTTCGATTTTCGAATAATTTATTTCGAACGATTCAACCTTCGTGGAAAAATTCATTCAGTTTGTCTAAATCTCTAAATGGCAAATGTCTAAATTGTATAGAAAACTAGTTATTTAATATAGCGTAAGCCTTAATAATATTAGATTTCAGGTAAGAATTTTTATGATAAACAAATCAAGTAGAAATTTATATTACCAATTGAATTTCTGTTCTTAATAATTTGAATGTTTAATAATTTGAATAAAAAAATTAATGTTTAATGTTTGAATAAAAATTGTTTAATAATTTGAAAAAAAACTAAATAAAACCACAACCGTTTGCCTCACTTTGAACGACTCAATTTTTTCTCGAGCCGCACAAACAATTTCATTACACGCAAAGGCACCGATTCGTGTCAATCAGAGCATCGTGATGGGTAGAGCGTGCCAGCAAACAACTCATAAAGACGGACGTAGTGTAGGAGTGATTGTCAGCTACCGCCCCATTCGGTGAAGGGTTGTTTTTTCCCCCTTGTGAAACGCGTACGCCTACTCGAACAGGCGTCGATAGCGCTGTCGAGCTTGACGAGCTTAACACGGCCATTAGCAACGAAACGTTTCTTCCGTCGAACCTGTAAGTTGTTTTTTTCTGGCATAGCTCTTTGTCTTTCCGTTTCCGATAGCCCCGTGAAAACCACCCGGGTTCGAAGCTAACCCATTGTCAGCTGGCAGCAGCGAAACAAGACTCACTCGTCAGCTCACCGCAAAACCCACGGATCGATTCCGAGGGGAGGGGGTGGGGGGAAACACTCGACGCTCACGCCCTTCCAAAACGGCACAGACAGACATCTGTCTCCCGGGGAACATGGTTGTGGTTCTGCGCTGCGAGTCAAACGCTCTACAACGCCACCCCAAAAGACATGCAACAGCAACTGACCTCGGGTGCTCGGTGGGCAAAAGTCAACCGATACTGACACCCGCCCTCCCCTACCCTCTCCCAGACGGGTGTGCGCGAGGAACGTGGGCAAGGATGTCAATTAAAATTTATTCCCACCTCACCCGGGCGGCAGCTGTTACGGAATTCATGTTATTATACCAATTAACCTGTCATTCTGACCGCTAAACATCGCACTATTTGTAAGCCTCCGCCAGACATCCTAACCCCTTTTCACCCCATCGCTCTTGAACCCACAGTTTACACCACAGTCATCTGCCGATACGCTGGATAATGTTCGCTTCAAGGTAAGTTCTGATTCCGGCGCCGCTCGATTGAATCCAAGCGTTGCCATGGAAACGAGCTACCCGAGCCAATCTGGGTGCGGTTTGCATGCCTTCCAGGCGCATCTATTCGTGCATCGCTTCCAACGAGCTAATCCTGGCTAATTTCAACCGATCCACACTCGTTCGAGTTCGAAGAAATAAGAGCCACATCTAATCCGAATGCTAACAGACCACTTGCTCCCCGCGCCTCCATTAAAGCGTCTCCTCGGCACCATCTCAGCATCGAGAGATTATCATTTCCTGTCGGTTTCGGATTTATGGCGAGAGAAATTTAAGCTCGCCTCAGACAGCACTCATCGTGCAACTCGTCCTCGAATCCCGGCGCACATAACTTTCTTATCAACCCACGTCCGATACTGGCCCAGTTTCGTGCTCCCTTCCCCGAGCGCAAGAAGTTTGCCATTGCTTCTGCCAATGAGGACACCGCCAGGGTGCGGCGTAGTGCTAAATTGAAACAAAATTAAACATTCCCTAGTTTTATTATTCCATCTTATTTTTCGTTCAATCCTGAAGTTGCAGTACAGTTTTTCCGCCCAATATCTAAGACAGCAAAGGAAGACTTCGAAGTACGAACGCTTATGACGCTCGACCTTCCTGGGGGAACGAGTGTAAGTGTAAGTTTCCGTACACGACCCGCTCGGTTTGCTAGCGGGAAACTTCACCCGAGACGAGCCATGCGGGACCTGAAACTTCGATTCACCCTGGCGCACATAAAAGTGTCAGGTTTTATCATCGAATTTCAAAAAACATAAAACGTCCGGAACACTCCCTACCGCCCCGGAGCATGAAACGAGACGAGCCAGACGGGACGAATCGAGCTCTGGAAGCTGGTCAATCTACGCCCAGCGAGATGACAGTTCAAACGGGCTCGTGCAACTTTCGATGCAGATTGTGCCTCGCCACAACCTCAGCTCTCGATATAAATAATTAAATGCACAACTAACCAGACAAAAGCACCAAGCACTGGGTAGCCCCGATGAGTACCTCGGGGAGGCAAGGTAATGGTGTTAAACTTTGGCACTGCACTGCATCTACCTCCAGCTCCGGCAGCCAGGACCTGCCAGGACCTCGAGTTTCAGCTGAGTGGGACTAAAATTAATGCTCGATTCATTATACACAGTTCATTGACAGTGACCATTGCTTCGAAAAGTCATTACGTAGTAAAATGGTTCGGTTTTTCATATCATTAAGCGAAAAACGAGACCTGGAAATCGATTTTTCAAGCTCGCTTACCGTCATACTCGCATGAACAAAGCACACCGTTTGTACTTGGCGACTGTTTTCGACAACTTTACGATGCATGTTATACTGAGCCACAGACGTCATTAATTTCTTTTAAACGAGGAAGAGAAAGCTGCAACGGTACGGAACGGGAACAAGACCATTTACTGTTTCAGATTTACAAGCATGGTCCTTTGAAGTATTACAAGGTTTCGATAAATGAAGGAGTGCAATGATCGTGTTAATTTACACGCTTTCTCTTCAATTTCGATTCATTTTTTAAGAAAAAATTGGAGCCTAACAGGGGAGAGATTAATTTGGTTTTCATTTTTTTCAAATGTCAATACATATACAATTTTAAATTAAAAATTGGTTGATTTTAACCGACCAGCTGTTAGAAAATTCACTCGTTTATATTCTAGGGTTCAATGCTTATTGTACACACCACCGATCAAAGTTATAGAACAGCCAAGAACATATTTTCCTTCGATTATTTAAAATCTTTCCACTGAGCTGGAGACAAACATAATTGATGTAGCAGCTGTTACATCTAAATCCAAATTTATACTAAAATTTCACCAAATCCTGTTTGTTTTGCAGATGTCAATAAAAACATCAAGCATCAATATAGCACAATGCAATTCGAACCCAACAGTTTCCAAAATTACCAAACCTTGTTTTGAAATAATGCTTCGAATTTGTACAACACAGAGGTTTCCCCCTTCCCAAACTCAAAGTCAATATATTTGTATTAAATTTACATTTTCTAACCTAAGGCCGTACCAACCTCCAAACAGAGCAGTGTGTAAATCACGTTCGAATGAAACAGCTGGATGTTTTGTAAACAAACTTGCCCCTCTCCCTCCCCCTGCCTGATGCAACTTATACACAAGAGACTAAAACTAAAACAGAAGCTCTATGGGCCCAGGTTTTCCTAACCTATCTCTTAACCTTGAATCGTACGTTCTCATCCCGTCTGGATCTTGCACAATCGGTCCGGGCTCTTGCACAATGTCACCCAGTTACGTCTCGCAGAAGGTGTACGCAGTAGTGGTTTTGATCCAGTCCAGATAAGAGGCAACCCTAGCGTTAACGCTCGGAAATCTCGAAGCACAAGCCACTCCGAAGCCCACCACGCCGATGTCGTACACGAGCTGGCTGTTCGGGTCGGTGTAGTAAAGCGGCCCACCGGAATCCATCTGGCACGTATCGTTCCCGGCGGCGAACGTGCACAGCTGGGAGGGCAGAATGGTTCGTGTGAGCTGCGTCGAGCAGGTACTCGACGGTACACCGTTCAACGTCGTCTGGAGCAGTTCGTCCGATTGTGGCGCACCGAAATCGATCGTACCCCAGCCCAACGCACTGAGCCGCACACCGTCGAACGAGGAGGTCGCGTATCGGAACGGCAGACAGACGCGCCCGACGCCTGGATTGAACACGATCGTGCTGATGGTTTGCACCATGGCAATATCGTTCGTTTTCGCCTGCTTGTCGTAGTTCGGGTGCACGAAGAACGCACCGGCCGGGTACACGTTCGAGTAGGGCGTATCGGTGCCAGTTTTGGTGTTCTGATCGCCCACCAGCACCAACACGTCGGTAATGCGCGTGTCGATCAAACAGTGCCCTGCCGTCAGCACGAATCGATCGGTGACTGTAATGGAAGGGGAATGAAGGGGTGCGATGTGAAGCGAGACGGGGAGCGAGGGAGAGGGGGCTTACTTACCGATCGAAGCGCCACAAAACAGCGCCTTAGTGTTTTTATTCACCAGTGCCGCCATCATCGGGAATTCGTTCGCTTGCGTTGGATACCCGCCGACGATCGTGGGCTACAAGCGGAACAAAAATGAGCCTCTTCTTCCAACACCTTCCACGCTCAGCTTACCGTCTTGCGCCGTCCACAGTCGCACGCAATCTTGAGAGCCGTAATTTGACACTTGAACCGACCACCCGTAGTGCTGGTACTTCCCAGCAACGCCACCACCAGCTTGTTGTACGAGGTCTCCACGTTGAAGGTGGTCGTCCCACACCGTATCTGAGCATCAGCGAGCAGAGGATCACCGGTCCGGGACAGCTTCAGCTTATCGTAGTAACAACCCGTACTCGACGGCAGATACATATCGTAGCACTGCACGTACAGCGTGTGCCCAACCGGGGCGTTCACCGTGTACCGACAGTTAGTGCCGGGCGTGTAGTAGTTGGGAAAATTCGGCGACTGTATGAAGCTCGTCTGGCCGGACGCGTAAGTGTACGTATAGTCGCACGTCCCATACTGCCCCGCAACGAGCTGCACCACCGCCAGCAACACGATCACTTCACCGATCACCCGAAATTTGCTCTCCATGCTGAAGTTCGCACCGAAACTACCCGACCGGCGGGGAAAGTAGTGCCATTATAAAGACCCCGTTTGTCTCGCAATCGCAAACCCGTCGGATCATCAGCGGCCATGTTTGAGGCGGTGTAGCCGAGATCGAAAAACAACTGATCAAACAATGCGCCAGCACGGTATCGATTGGGTGAAGTGTTGTTGGGAAAATGGGTTTAAAATACAGCCGATTGTCAGCGCTCTAGTACAGCCATCCTCATTCACGTAGCGACTCGAGAGGCGCGTGCCAGACATTGGCTCTTCAAAACAAACAAAAATTACAAAAAAAAAACACGCACCCACCTCAGCCACCAAAACAACAACAACTCACGGATGTGCGGACTTCAGCCCCTGACCGACATCCATCTCAAAGGTCATTGTTTCGATCGAGCATGTGGGCCAGTTCGAGCAGGATCGCTCCAACAAAAAAAAACGCGAAACATGTGTTTTGAAAACTTCCAAATGTGCAGCCATTGTTTGCTATCGCTCCTATCCCACCGAACACATCGATCGGTTGTTGATGGTTTTGGGAGGATCGGGGGGAAGCCTGAAGCTACCTGGTAAGATAACAATCTTCGCTTGTCTTCGTTTATCACGCGTGCAATAACACCGACCGCTCCGGTGGTGCGATAAGCGCTCAGCTACCGCTCAGTCCGCTCCAACATCTTGCGATGCGCGGAAGTAACGCTCTTTTCGCTGTCGGCCTTTTGGTGGCGGTGGCCTTAACCTCCGTGCCGACCGTGGCCCAGTTCACCGGGTGCGACCGGCAGAAGACGCTCGTGGCCGGCGAGGTGTACTACGTGGAGACGCCCAACTTCCCGAACTACTACGCGAAGGGCACCAACTGTCGCTGGCAGCTGACGGCCCCGGTCGGGAATACGCTCTACGTCAACTGCTACGACGTGTATCTGGCGACGGTGAATGGAGCTGCTTTTGGAAGTGGAGTGTTTCCCCTCGACTAAAGATGCCTTCGTGCTCGTTTCAGACAACCGGATGTAGCGGCGATCGGTTGGAGATCTCGCTCCAGAACGATCCCACGCTGCAGTACGCGAGCAGGTACTGCGGGACCCGAACCTTCACGCTGGTATCGGCGGGAAATCGGGCGGTGTTTGCTTTGCGATCACCTGCCACGTCCACCGGGGGAAGGTTCCGGTGTCAGGTGGTAGCACAGGCGCCCAAGTGCCGTTGCGGACTTCGCCGGACTTCCAAGATCGTGAACGGAGTGCAGACACTCGTCAACGAGTTCCCCATGATGGCCGGACTGGTTGACTCCAAGTCGAAGGCGGTGTTCTGTGGAGCGACGATCAGTAAGTTATCCGCTGCCTGCAATATCTCCATCCACTAACGAAGATCTCCATATCTTCCACAAGTCTCCGAGTATCACTCCATCACCGCTGCTCACTGTATGGCGGGACGTAGTATCTCCGCGATAGGACTACTAGTTGGTGATCACAATACCAGCGTCGGTACTGATACGAGCTACTCGAAGTTGATGCTGCTCGCCTCCTACACCAACCACCCGTCGTACGTGGCCAGTCCGTCCCGGAACGATATCTCGATCGTGCGCACGGTTCAACGGATCATCTTCAACGCCGGTGTCGGACCGGCCTGTCTGCCGTTCCGCTACTCGTCGTCCAATCTGGCGGGTTCGGTCGTCGAAGCGACCGGCTGGGGCACGATGGACTTCGGAGCGCCTCCCTCGACCGTCCTGCGGAAGGTATCGCTCAACGTGATCACCCCGCAGTCCTGCCAATCATCGCTACCGAATGTTTTGAACACGCACATCTGCACGTACACCCCGGGCAGGGACACGTGCCAGTACGACTCCGGCGGTCCACTCTTCCTGACGACCGGCGGGTACGTCTATCTGGTCGGTGTCGTTAACTACGGCATCTCGTGCGCATCGACGAAACCATCCGTGAACAGCCGGGTCACTTCCTACCTGTCGTGGATCCAGAGCATGACACCGGGCGTCACCTACTGCACACCGTAAATTTTGCTCGAATAAAACCACCATCAAACTGCTGCAAATCTACATAAACGTGTGTGCGATTGCGTTCGAAAACAACAAAAAAAAAACTCACCTGTCAAAACAAAGGCGACCCGCCGCGAGCTTGCTCGGATGAATTCGTGAATGTTAAACGATTGTCAAACGGAACGATCATCGTGCATTTACTCTAGAAGGTAAACATGATGCTCGCGATGGGCGCATGCGCACACAGCTCGCCATTGATGAACGGTTTTTGTTTTGAGCATCGTTTCGTGAAGGAGCGTCTTCTGCGCAAGGTGGTTTTCACTGACACCACTAATCACCACCACCGAGAAGATGATCTGATTTGATTTAGCAGCGTCTTCACGTGGATTCACAAGAAGTACTTTGAGTTATTTGCAAAGAATTTCAAAAACAAATGTCAGAAAAGATTTAAATACTTTTAAAATTATATACGAATTTTTAAAAATCTGAACTGAAGTCCAAGTCATTCTTAATTTTATCAAATAATTTTTTATTTTATAATTTAAAATTGCTAAAAATTACTTTAAAAATTAGACACGACTCATTATTCAATAGTTAATAGACAAATAATTCAATTCAAAATCATTATTTAAAAAATAATCATATCTTGAAAACACCTATTTTATTTCTTGTAAAGCTTGTATAAAATAAAATAAAAAATATTTTGAAGTAAAATAATCACCATTAGTCGAGTCGAAGTAAATCAAAATACAGCTAAAAAATGAGGAAAAATATTTAGGAACTGGACTTCAGCTCAAAATCTCGACAACCCTTTCCCATAGTCCCCGCACTACCAACAAACGCACCTTTCCTCACTGACCAGCACAACCTTCCCTGGCTACCACGATGGTCAAGAAACGATCAACGCTCCTTCGGTTTCGTAGAGCAAAACACCCAAACGAGCTCAGTCGATCGCGAGTTCTAACCCGTCGAAGATCGCGCACAACCACTCTATCCCTTCGAGGAAACAATTGGTTGCAAAACTCAAACCCTCCCCCTGCTTGTTGGCAGTTCATGTTTTCCGGTGCTAAAATAAAAACGTCAGTGTCGCTAGCCTCACGATGACCAAAGCGGTGAACGCCGGCTGGAAGCTGGATGGTGACGATAGAGGTAGTACGATCGTGGAAATTGTGTCCCAACGTCTAGGGCTGGAACAAACCCTCCCCCGGGCCAACCCCGCTCGGTGGTCAACGAGTTACACAATTTCAAAACCCGCTTCTTATTGCGCGTCATATGCCTGCTTTTCAGCCTGCTGCGATTTCGCAATTTTCGCCATTTTCGTACTTGCGGCTGTAGCAGCGCTCTGTGTGTGTGTGTGTGTGCCGTGGTTGTGTATATTGCGTTGCTTGTTGTATTTTTAACCGTACACGCCAAACCGGCAGCGAAGTGACCGACAACCGACGACGATGCGGCCGGTGAACAAAATGGAAAACCGAAAATTCGGCACGCGTTTGCATGTGTTTGTGAGCAGCCGACTCGGCTCAGCTGTGAAAACGGCCGCAGGAAAATGTGTGCAGCCGTGGCCGTGAAAAGGGTGGCCGGAAAATTTAGAACGAAACGGAACATGAACACGCAGGCGGTAGATTAGGAGGAACGATTGCACATCGGACATTTGTATCAGGGTGGATTTATTTTTTGCCTTCTTGCCAAGCGTTCCACACACTTCCGTGAGGTGAAAAAATATTGGTTTTCTGATAGCCAAAGTCATAACATGATGTATGAAGTGTTAACATCGGTAGATTACCGCCTGTCATGTGAAGGGTTATTGGTGATTTAATTTGACGGAATGAAAAACTATTTTCTGCTGCATTTCATATCGCTTACAATCATCCAGAAAGCCAAATCTTGTGTCGTAAGATTCAGGAAAACATTTTTTATTTTTCATTACAAATATGCCGTGAATTTGCCACATATATTATTGTTTTAGTTTAATGAGAGTCATTATACATTTTCAGCGAATACCTAGACAATGTTATGTTAATGACTGGTTGTGAAATGAGGAAAATTGGAGAATATTGTGTTCAATATTAACGAAAACTGTGCTATGTAAAGATGAGTATGTAAAAACTCTAAAGACCGATTATTTGCAGGTAGATTTAGCAATTACGAGCATCCTTATCATAAATATGGTTTAAAAATCATAAATGATGTAATTTACATGCAAAAATTAAGATATTCAATATTCTCGGGGATCGTTTCGATTGAAAATAGTTCTTCACCTGGGACACCGAAAACCCACATCAAACAGCGTCATTAGTGAGCAACACAAACGCGTCGCTCATTACATCAGGGCGACCCTCAAAACCGTCGAATGAATTCAATCATTACCGCGAGTGATGGATTCAATTTTCAAAACCCGTTGCACCTCGCTCGGTGTTGAGCGTGCCGGAAATTTGGCCGTGGCCGTGTAAAACACCCGCAATCAGTACGCGACGCGAGATGCTGCTGCTCCAGAAGGGCACGTTTCACCTTAATTGAAGGCACGGAAAACATTCCCCGCCGCCACCGCTCGGGCGCCGCTTTTCAATTCCTTACCACCGTATGGTGCAGCACACTAAATGGCACAGTGCCGCCTGAAATTACCGCCATTGGAAACCAGGCGTCGTGCACGAGGACCCGCTCGTGCTGGTCTCGCGGGTGCAATAAATAGAGAAACGTGGAGGAAATTATCCACCATTTTTGGTGCTGAGTGGCGTGGAAGGGGGATAACCGTCGTAAATCCCGCCGACAGGAAGGGCGAATAAATCTTGATACAGCCGGTCCGGATGTGCGCTCTGTGTGTGGGTGAGGGATGGGTGGGGAGAAGTTCTCTTAATCTACTCGTTACGTTCCGCCAGGGTGTTGCGGATTGTGTATTACGAGCGAATAATTGTGCATAATTGCTTGCTCGATCCGTGGTTTTGGGAGAGTTACCGTGTTCCTTTCGCTTCTCAATGTGGTCATTGCCGGTGTCCCATTTCCCACTGGAACTGGGAGCTGGAATAGGCCTCTATTAACGTCTATTTTTACGTCCCGAGACCGCGGAAACGACTTCGATCCGAGTTTGAAACGAGTCATTACCGAAACGAACCCGGCTCCCGATAATGTTCCAAACGGCCACAGCCAAACCAAGAAAAGCTCACCACCGAGAGGGTTATAACTTTGTTTCGCCCCTTCTTCCCACGGGGGGATAATCAACCATGCAGGACGCGAAAGCGCGAAAAGGCGGAACGAACCAAATCGAGATCCAAAAAAAAGGCTTCACCAAGATCATAAATATTCGCTACCGCACGCTATTAAATCTTGCCACACGGCATCACTTCACTCACAATCAAAACCCGGCACCCAGGGTCGGCGAGCAAGCACGAGAAAGCCACTCGGAAAAAGCCCTCCGCGCCGGGATGGGCACCCGGTTCGTCCGGGAAAGGCACTTATAAATTATGCACAAGCTTCGGAATTACACCGGCGACTGAGCGTGGTGGCGTCTCGGCGAATACCGACACCGGAGAGCATTTTAAATTATTTAAGCGTACCGAGCCCGCCGCCCGGGCATCATTTCTGAGCTAAAAGGGGAAGACGAGAGCTCGGGGCGAAACAACAATGCGATTTTGTGTTTTCCGCGGCACCCATCCCGAGGCCCGCACGAGGCGGAACAGTCATAAGAAGCTCATTTAATAAGTTTCGTGCCCATAAATCCGAATGTTAACGAGCCCGCGAATCTCACCTGGGCTCGTCGGCAGCTCGTCGGTGGCCCGCTCGCTGCGGAAGCGATTGTCATAATCTTCCCCGAGCGCTCGGTTTTCGGGAAAAAAGGGGTTTGTCGGAATCGTTATGAGTTTTCACAAAAATTACCACTGTTCTTAAACTCGCACCCGTGGTGATTTCGTTTTTTTTTTGTTACCCACCCAAAGAAGCCATATTTGCCCTGCGAAAAAGGCATATTTGCCCTGCTGCTGCGGGTAAAGATATGAGGTTGTTAAAATCGTAAAAAAGATTGCCAAAAGAATGTAGGCAGCGTGCGACAAACTCACGCGTTAGGTGGCTTTTAAAGCGCACCCTTTCTCGGTACGGGTTTTAGGAAAAAAGCGAAGTTAAGCTCTTAAAGCTCCCTTAGCATCCCTGGTGGTTTTGGTAACGAGGCTCGGATTACTTGGATCATGTTTTTTTTCACCTGTTTTGAGTAAGGGGTGGCAAAGAAAATGCTCTAGGAAAATAGATTACCGTCTAATGAACGGAACGGACCACTTCCTGGCATCCGATTGTTTTCCCGGTACTGCATTTCAATTATTCAACCCATCGGCTTTGAGTGGAGATGCAGCAAACCCCTCCCCCCCTCCCCCTCCCTGCTTACACGAAGTATTTAAGCAACGTTAAAACGTTCCGGCATCGTTCCACCTGCAGCACACACTGCAACACAAACGATGTGCCTAGTACCCAGATTCCACACGTAGCTCCGCTTTTCTATCGCCCGAGATTGATACGTTTTCTCTTTCGTCCTTTTTTTTGTTGCTCCCCTTTGTTCTCCGCTGGGGCACACGCCGGTAGCATTTTGTAGTAATTTACTTTGCAATCCAGCAAAGGCTCATAATTCTGGGCGGCGAGCGAGACGAACGTGTACCATTATCTCGCCGCCGAATGAATCCGTTTCTGTATCGTCCTGCACGAAACGAGTGGCTTCTCTTTGGTTGTGGAACTTCTCACTATGCGCCTTTTTCGTTAGTTTTTGTCAGTTGTACATTTTTGTCATATTTTTGCAATTTAGGTGCGGCTCATTTGAATAACTAATTTAAATTCCTTTTTTAAACAAATTTATACCATAAATTGAGGAAAAAAAGGAATAAATTGAACAGGATAAAAAAGCAGCTCAGCATGCTCTTAACAATAAATAAACAGTTATTGGAAAAGAAATGGAACTTGAGGAAAAACTTAGTCTACGAGAAGAGTACTAAAGCTACGTCTTTTATTATTTATTATTTCTCCAGGATCTCGTTCGATTTTTACCTCTTTTGTCGAAGTCCAGCGTTATAAATTCACTGTGAAAAATCCAATTTAAGTATAAACCATACCTCGTGGAGAGAGAAAAAAAATATCCAACTCGTATTCACAAATTTGTACTACTGTGCCAGCAGGAGAGTAGCACAAAAAAAAACACCTCCACCTGGTGAAGCTGAGCACCTTGAAGCGCGAAAGCTCGTAAGAAGCAACAAGGCACTTGGCTCGTCGGATTTCTCGTCTTTATTTCAAATTTATTCTCAATTTATTTCACTTCGCGTGCCAGCAAAGCGCTGCGATTTCAACTTCACCGGGAGCACAAACACACACAGAGAAAAAAAGAAACAAAAAGAAACTCGATAGAAGCGGTGCATGAACATTGGAATTATAAATATTTTATTCTCATTCGCTGTGTCTTTGTTCTTGTTCTCCTTTTTCCACATTTCATATCCAACCCACAAAAACACACACACACACACACGAGGCAGCATGCTACATCGAGGTGGACGAGGACGAACCGTACGAGGGTGGGGACGAGGTCGGGCGTACCGGTGGCGAGAACGATACGAAAAGCGATGACCAGACCGTCGGCTGGACGCAGTGGAGTAATTTACCGGATCATATACTCGAGCGCATCTTCTCCCATCTCAACATCAAGGAGCGGTACTACGCGAGCCTGGTAGGACGATAATCTCATCCCAGCACACACACCGATGATGATGATGATGATGTCGATGGTGATGGTGATGGTGATGATGATAACAATGATCACCTCGAATGTCCCGCCCTGCTCGAAACCGACCCGATGGGTGGTTGGTTTGTTGCGTCGGTGTGACCGATTGATTAATTGTATCTCTCCATTTCTCCCTCTCTCTCTCTCTCTCTCGCTCTCTCTCACCCACAGACCTGCTACGGATGGTTCAGGGCGTTCTATCTGCCGCGCGTGTGGTCCAACTTCCTGGTGGAGGATGCGACACTCGCCCGGATGCGGTACAACTACTACTCCGGCTGGCAGCCCGTGCTCGATCACTCCCGGCTGCAGAGTTGCCTCCTCTCCATCGGGCATCTCATCCGCGGGCTCGACTTTCGGCCGCAGGTCAGCTTCAACAACATGTTCCAGTTCATGTCGCTCATCTCGTGGGCGATGGAGCAGAACGCCCGGGCGAGCGGTTGCCCGCGCGAATGGGTGGGCTGCGGTTCGCGGATCCGCTCGCTCAATTACCTCTTCCCGTGCAATATGGCGCTGAGCGAGGATCCGGAGTCGATCAAGCTGTTCGGTACGGGCGGCCAGCTGCTGGCCGCCCTCAAGCGTCTCATGTTCTGTCTCACCGAGCTGCAGTCGCTGTCGCTGGTCGATCTGCTGCTCGAGCGGTACGAGGCGAACCACCTGCTGGACGAGGTGCTCGAGTCGTGCTGTCTCGTCCTTCGCCGGCTCTGCCTCGTCAACGTTACCTCCTGCCACTGTCCCATCATGCACATCGGGCTGTTTCTCAATCTACAGGTGAGCGAAACGAACGAAAACCATCCCCATGTCCCCACAGGCAGGTGCAAAACTGATACCAATCAACCGGCCCCGGCCCGGGCGCATGCCCGTCTACGGATCGTTTTTCATCGTACCTGCTGATTCATCGTACGACCGCAGAAACCTTCAAACCGTTCGTTCCACGCCGCTTCGGTTTGTTGACTAATTCCATTACTTTATGATTGTGTGTCCGGCCGTCGGTCGGAGGACGAAAAAGGCACTCGCTCACACACGCACACTATCTACTTTTCATCATCAATTTCACGCCCGCTTTAACAAGGACACTGGATTAGAAACGAGCACAACAAGTCTCACGGTCGTATCCTGGTAGAACGTATCCGGTGCTGGTACACCGGCTTGCCTAACTCGCAGGCGCTTTAAGCAACGACAAGCAATTTGCATAACCGTTCAATTTGTAACACGACCGTTGCCAACTCCGTGAGCTCGTGAATTGACTCTCACCAACACCCGAACACTGGCAACTTATTATTGACTCACTTTCCCCTCCTCACACACACCCACATACACACACGTGACATCCCTCTCCCCGGGACAGATATTTAATAACCGAAAACGATTAATCACATCCCCGCTTGTCATCGTTTGTGGTGCATCCGCGCGCAGGTGCTGGTCGTCTCGCCGCAGAACGTCGACGACGACGTGCTGACGCTGTTGGCCGACTCGAAGGTGAAGCATCTGACACTGCTCCAGAACCGCTACACACCGCCCGCCCTCGCCATCAGCCCGTGCTCGGCCAAGGCTTGGCTCGTCGTCCGCCGGGACAATCCGCGCCTTCGGGTTCATCTGCGCGTCGAGTCGACGACGAACGCGGTCATCCTGCTGCAGCCCGAAGCGCCCGTCGCCAGCATGATTTATCAGACGCCGAAAACAATGGTAAACTATCACCTCCCCGTGTGTACTGTGCGTTTGCCCGTTGTTGCATGTGAAGCGCGAGACGGTGGCGGATTCGCTTAACCACTCGTCCACCGTCTTGGAGAAGCACTTCATCAACGGAAACGGATTTTGCATTGCAATGGACAGCATATTATTATGACGAACTCGGCCGTCCAGGGAATGTTTCGGATGAAAAGGTTGCTTTTCCTGTTTTTTTTTTCTCCAGCGCAAATCCTGTTGCTTACTCGCAAAACTAAGACTGCATCCGTTAACGCATAAAACTCTTCGCTAGGTGGCATTAACCATCATTTATTTATTTATCAAAAAGCTTTGAAGGGGATTTAAAAACGACTACATTTCTATAAAGTATGTAACATAAATCCTCTTCGGAGGGAGTAGCCACCGAGATTCATTGCTACTTTCCAGTATGAGTTCACTAACATGTTTGAATATATGAGGCAAGATACCAAACATGCCTTGTCAGTTCAAACAAATTATTCATAAAGCATTAATGCAAAGTAAAAACCGGAAATTTGCTATCAATCAGCTAAAAAGCATTAGATTTTTAGACTCTCTTTATTTACGCCTTTTAAAGGGTTTTAAGAAGGATTTTTTAAAATAAATATCAATTATACCTGTAGAGTAACATTCACGGTGAACTGGTTTGTTTTCTATATTTTGTTATGTTTATTTCCAAAATATCAATATTAATATATTAAACTTGTTTTTTTTGCTTCTTTAATTTACTCTAAAACCACCTTTAAATGTTCTCCAGTAGAAAAACGTAAAACAAGATAATATTTACATAAATACACACACAAAAGAATCCAATTTACAATTTACCTTTTCTAAGCCCCGGTACTCACCAAAACAAACCGCTCGCTGTAAGAGTAACTTTCCATCAAAACAGAGCGGACAAACTATTCCCTCATCCCCTCAGCAAACAAACAATAGAAACCACAAACGATTAAAGTACACCGTCACAGTGACAAGCACACCGGGCAACCGCACGCTTTTGTACATATACATACACACGAATATGTAAGCCACCGATTGCAATAAATATAATTTCCAACATGCACAATGTAGCTGGCACACGCAACACCCGAATATTATACATCTGTGCTTGGGGATGGATGTACCGGGAGAAGAAGGGGTCCCTGTCAGCGGGGAAGGTGTGTGTTAATTAAGTTTGGTGATAGTTTGTGGATTATTCTTATTCATATGCATAACCGGAAATCGGGATGAGTTTTCCACCCAGCTTTTCCGCAACAGCACAACACAAAAGACAAACTCACGGCATGACGTACAACAGCGTTTCGGGTTTATCATTCGGTGCGCTTTTATGCCAAAATGCTCCCTCACTCCCTCACTAACTCACTCTCTCTCTCTCACACACACTCTGCCCTTCTATCTATCTCTAATCTCTCGCAGATTACCTCGGACCAGCTGATGGCGGCGGTCGATGCCTACAAGTACACGCTAACCGTTTACGGGCACGAGCAGCTGCCGAAGGTGGAAACGCTTGCCCTTCCGGCCGGTGGCGAGTTCCAGGAAGGACCGGACAGCTTGCTCGTCCTGCTTGCACGTTCCTGTCCCGGACTGAATGCACTGGTGAGTCGTAAACCCGAGCCACACCACCCTAAACGGCGTGTAATCTAAATGATGGCCCGTTTTTTCACAGATGATCCGAGAATGCGTCTCAACGGCGACGATCCTGTTGATCGCGAAGTCGGCACAAAATCTGCGCCACCTGTACGTCAATCGATCGCAGGTCCGGCTCGGTTGCGATTGGCCCCGGAACCCCGACTGGAGCGACGAGTTCTACGAGTGGCTGAAAACGACCGCCGACTCGCTGGACGCAACGGAACGAGAGATTTCCCGCATCCTGGACCATCCGTACTGGCACCTCCTGTCCGAGGAACAGTTCCAGATGGCTTCACTGACGCGACACGTAGCCTTTTGAGCGTAAATTCGGGCCGATACTGGCGAAAAAAAAACATGCGGAGTGAACCTGCGGCACGTTAAATTTTTAATTAAGCGCACATAATTGAACGATTTTTCATACACCAGCTGTGGAGCGCTGGACGATGGGAAAGGCGGTAAATTATATGATCAGCGTGAAATAATTATACCATTCATCCCCATGTTGCCCAAACTATCGGTCAAACATTCAAAGCAAAGCACACAAAAAACACACGCTTTCCGTTTGGTTCGAAGCTAGGGCTCCTTCGGTTCCGTTCTCCGTGCGATTCCTGTGCGGCCAATGGTGAAGGAAAATTATCCTAAACTTTTGCTTTTCCACCCTGCCGTGGTTCATTATTCACACAAAACACTGCAGCAACGGCTCAAGACAAGGTGCAATGAAAAATGCATTCATGTCAGCCAACTTTTGCGACGGCAACCGGGAAGTGAGAGGGCTGAAATTCCTCTGCAAGTTCCATGCCCCACATGTCATCGATCACCGTGGGAACAGTGGCGAAACACAAACATCCAGGTTGAGTAAAAAAAGGGGGGAAACATTTTACGTGCTAAAACTTTGCCCCTTTGCTCCGCTTCTGGTGGCAAAGACTAATTGCTAACTATTGATTATGTTTTTTCATATTTTTTCAACATAAAAACCTTCCGGACGGGTCGGAAAGAGAACTTTTTCCTTCTTTTTTGTATGAAATAGAGGGTGAAACGCTCACACACATAGACGTTGATGCTACGAGGTTACAATTATCGGTGCACTTTCCCAGTGCAACAAAGGAGGCGACAAACATTGTGTAGAAAGTTTTTGTGAGCGTATTGTCTGTATGTGTGCTAGATGCAATTACACAGGAATGACGAACAAAGTTAACATTTAGCGTTACAGCAGTGTTTAATTTAATGAACTCGCCATCGTAATGGCTCGACGAAAGACAGACGAATTGGAATTATGATATGCACGTAAAGAGAGAATAATGAGGAAAATTACCATTCATTATGAACGTTTTCCTAGATTTCCAATGATTTGGAGAAATTATATTTTTAAAAATAAAACATATTAATTATTTTATGTTATATTGATTTTCTTTATTTTATTGTAAATACTTAACAATACATTTTATGAGAGACTAAAATAAAAAAGTTAAACAAGATTTTATGGAAATATACACGCAATAAGTTTGATGTGTCCGTTGGAATCTTTATCATTATATTTCTATAGCAACTGTATTCAAGGCAGATTAAAAAATGAAACTCTTTCCTGTGTTTGCATAATTAAGTAACATTTTTTCGAAATATTAAAAAAACGGATTTCATATTCACCAGCTTTCAACCAGCTTACGTGGCGAACGTGAAGAGGATTATTTTTAAACTTTTAAATTTACTCAGATTACCTGCGTTTTCAATCGTGCTATTTTAAAATGCTCTGATTTTCATGATAAAACGTTTAAGCCAATCGATAATGTGCTTTTTGATATTTTTGCATCAACACTCACCGACCTTCTCTCTTTCTCTCAATGTTTCTCTCTCATCTATCTGCGCTAAACGTCATACGCTTAAAAAGTCTATCAAACCCAACGCTGTTTCGAGTGTTCTGTTTGCTTAGCAAATATGAATCCAATTTTTTTATCCCTCTCCGCTCGCTAGTACTGGACGTCCCAGGTGGTGATTGAATATGTACATAACTTTCTGTTACGAACGACACACTATTTATGTGATTTTAAACAAACAAACTAATAAATCAGAACCCGCAGCTTTGCCATCATCTGCCTCTGATGTCGCTATTGAACTTTTTTTATGTAAATTGAAAAGAGAGATGTTGAAACAGCTAACCTGCCACCATTTGTTTTTCAGCGATTTGAATAAAAAAGCATTTTGTTTAATATGCTATCGTCCAATATACATCACAACATCATCCCTTCTCATCCAACCTTTGATCACCGTACGTATCATCGCTGTAGGGCTGCCGGTTTAAGAGTTTTATGATACGTTAAACATCCACCCCGAAAACACAACGTATGTGATTATTTGAAATAAAAATCAGCTCCATGTTTACACGTTCGCTACACCGTTCTACGCTTTCAAATTACTTACACCCTACGCCCCAAATCACAGCGAACAGGAGGAAGCCGGTTTGGAAGAGATGGCCTGCGTCTATTTGCATGATTAATAAAGCCAAAAATTGATCGAACAGCGCGTGCACAAACATTGTGAATTTTTCTTTTACACTTGCGTACCGAAGCCAAACATTTTTCCACACGGAACACACGCCACCGTTTGTGGACATACCGTAAGTACTGAGTCACTTATCAGTATTAGGTGCTCATCAAATTTTCACGCTCGAATACCTTTCAGCGTATGTCATCGTCTTCATGAATCATTTCCAATTCGCGCTGCTGAATGGTAAAGTTTTTCCCCCCATTTTCTTTGGTGCGCGTGGGAAAGCGCTGGGAACTTCTCGCGACGCCTTCGACAGCCTTCGACAGCCTTCGAAGGTGGAAGTTAAATTTGTAACTTTTTTCTCTTTTATTGTCACATTCTTTTTCCCGTTTTCCAGCGAGCGGCACCCTCGATTTAACAGCTTCCAAACACATCCATAATGCATATTTCCATTCCGAGACACGCGTTTTGACAACACCCGAAGATGATCGAGATCTGTTCACACACAAACGCACACACCCGTACGCCTTTACGGCCTATTTGATGTGGAGAAAATGGGAGCGGAATCGTCAGCGAATCCCCGGATTGGGCGCCGAACGAAAAATAAAACACACAAAGACCGCTTAAGTAAATAAAAATGACGCCAACGAGCACTTCACGTCAATTGCTGTCATTTGAAATGGGCGCCAATGGACCTGGCCTGGGTTTGTATTTCCGGGTAGCGCGTGGTGAAGCTTCTTTGTTTTTTCCTCTGCTTTACTTTCTGCACGTCATACCCACTCGGATGACAAATTCAATCAAAAGTTTGCTTCGTTTGAAGCGTCATAAAAAATAACAGCGAATGATGGTGAATGTTGATTAGTAGAAACACATGTCACGAGGAATAATCGCGCATTCCCGCCGGACGCCGGGCGAGTGGGTGAGGCCACCGAAAAGCCACTTATGCTTATCAGACAAAGCGGTCGATTGGCCGCACGTTGAATGCAGACAGTGTGTAAATGGTTTTTAATCACGCGCCTAATAAGATCCTCTGACCAATTTTACAAAAAAAAATGGGAAAAAATTTTATAATTTAGAAGCAATTTTATAGTCTACATTGATTTGTTCCTGAATTACATCGTAACATGATTTTACAACAACATATAATGATAAAAAGTCATGCAGTGAAAAAGTAATCCAAAAATCTGAAATAAACAAACAATTGAATCAAGCAATAAAAAAAAAACAAAATTAGTATCCGAAATGGCTGAATTCAATTTATGTTCTGAAAATGGAAGCGTTTATAAGAAATAACAATTTAATTTAGTTAAAATGAAAAAAATAATATCCTCATATCACCACATATCAAGGCATTTTTACATTAATTTGCTGTACTTCCTGTATACACATTTCTTTCCCTGATTCTGGAATACACGGAAGGTCCTTGGAAATGGTAGCCTTTATTATTTGCACGTATTGAAAATTCCTCGAAATAAAAGCAGCACTTAACCCTCTCCAAACATAAATTGGTTATAGTATACCTAGATGAAATATGTGAAGAATGTTACAGATGAAGATATTTTCAAATATCCTTTACCAATCCGGCAACGTCAAAACGCCTTCCTCGAAGCGGCAAAGTGCTCCGAGTATTTACCGTTTCTTTTGATAAAACATTGCCTACCCACTGAAAACAATTCACAAACGATGCATGCTCATGTTACAGCCCCTAGGAACTGGCTGAACAAAAGCGTTCCCCGTACGATTCGGTACCGTGAGTGGATCTCCACAGTGGTCAGGAAAAAATAGCAATGAGCTTAACTGCCTTTTCCGGAGAATATGTTCATTTTGAAGAAAAATCTACAAAGAATAAAGCGATTTAGCTCAACTCGTGAGCCTCACACTTCCCAGAATGCGAAGGATTGTTAAGATATTGAATCATTTTCATAACAGACGTATAAAATGGGAACGACTGTTTAATAAACTTCGCCGTCGTTTCTTCTTTGATTTATTTCTTACAACCCTCCAACTCAATTAAAACGCAATCAAGAGAAGATGATGGAGTGCGGATTTCTTCCCACTGTCCCCCGAGCGCATTACGGCTCAAACATCAGCATGATGTAGTAATTAATTTGTTACTATTTTACTACCCATCGCCCGAAACACAATCAGCCGCTCCGACCGCGGTGGTGCTTCTCAATCTCCCAAAACCGAGAACGTGTCGGACGGACGTGCTGGTGACTTGAACAACAGCCCACTGCAACCCGTCCAATGTGGCAGATGAGTTCAATTAATTCAATTGACATAAAAATCTCACCCTCCCAAAATGGAGCGAGGAAACCCGGCTCGGCTGACGTGACGTACCGGGCGTCTCCATCCGGCGTTCCGGCGGGAGGCGAACATGAAGGAAAAACAAAAATCGACCATTAAGTTTACGCTGGAACGGCAACAGAGCATCGATCGGATGAACCGACGGGCGACGAAGCGACGTTCCGCACACTGAACATGTGCGTGTCGATATAAAGTACATAATTTTCACATCCCACGTTCGCCCGCCGAAGCAACAAAGAGGCGGCCGTAAAATAAAACGCACCCCGATCGGTGTGGTCCGCAAATAAAGCAATGTCACTCACCGCGGAGGAAACAATTAAATTGCATCCCTCTCTCTCTCACTCTCTCTCTTTATCTCTCGGATTTCGAATTTAATTATCGACCATAAATCAAAACGTGGTGGTCACGGAAAGAGGTAGCGAGCAAAAAAACATAACAACACAGTGAAAAAGTGGCCGATGAGCTTACCTTAATTTAAAGCACATTCGGTCAATGTTCTTTCGCTACCTGTCGCATTAAGCATGTAGTGAAATGACGATTAAATGTAAGTAAATCGATAATATGAAGTTTAAATCAATAAAATTAAAAAAAAACTCTTTGAATTAGAAACATAAAATTTAATCTTTTAAAAGAAAATTTTAAAGCTTTATTGAGTTTTAGATTATTTTTATTTGCAATTATTAATGTCTCGTTTGTTGGCACAAAACTACAACGTTTTTGCCTATATTTAGATAATTTTATTACCAACAGTAATTTTACCATCTTTTCTAGTGCATTTTACAGTAAAAATTGTTTGTCTTTTCCAAACTCATGCGTGTCGGCCTCATTAAACTAATAAAACACATTAATTTAATT
Organism: Anopheles farauti; assembly: GCA_000473445.2. Taxonomy (NCBI): domain Eukaryota; kingdom Metazoa; phylum Arthropoda; class Insecta; order Diptera; family Culicidae; genus Anopheles; species Anopheles farauti. The sequence continues at coordinate 6,196,452 of KI915045.1, forward strand.
TATAAAACTAAACTTTCTGTGGTACAAGCATGCAAAAGGAAACATGAAGAACGTCTTTTAGAGTTTCCCTTAATAAATGCACAAGAAAAAGGACAAGTAAAAACGAGCTGCTCGAACACCTTCACATCCATTCTTTCCCACTCGGTTCGGTAGGTTCGGAAAGTACCTTTTGTCCTTTGCCACCCACACTGGTTCGTACGTTGTTATTTAGTTTAATTTAATCCATTACCAAAACCATCCTACAACGACGCGTCTTCCCTTTCCCTCTCCCAGTTGCTGCCAGCAACTCGTGCCTCGTGTCTCATTATCTGCCAGGGCTGTTTTTCCCGGTTCAAACGCGGGCACCGTGAAGCGTCACGCACCGATACACCGCTTCACGTGCTAGCTTTATTTAAAAAGTGCCAAAGCAAATTAAAAAGAAAACGCACGTACGGTGCGTACGGATTTTTGATCCAGCAGCACGCCGACCGGAAACAGACACCCACAGAGATTGCGATACTTTTGCCTTCTTCTTTTCTCCTTCCCTGCTTCAGCGAGAGGATGAAAGGAAGGAGGTAACACAAGCACATGTAATGAAATTTCGCTTGCCACCATGCACCATGGTGTGACACACAGTAGGCGTTGGCGAAATGAGTACACACACTCACGGGAACACCGCCGTAAAGTGAAGTCCCCTCGGGTGGGTAAAGTAATGAAACGCTTCACAAACCAATTTCACAAATTGTGAATTTCGAGTGGCGGCTTTTTTGGAACAACGGATCAGGTGAGAATTTCCTGTCCAACGCCTGGCACTGCACAGTGTGTGTGTTTTGCCACCGCTCGTTCCGGTAACGGTGGCAACATTCGCATAAAAGGTAGCACACAAAAACCACATACACACACACACACACATGGTGACGTGTAATTGGAACGACATTTTAATGATGAGGGATCTCGCCAACTGAAGGGTTCGATCGATGCGGTTCCATCCAACCCCTTCACTGCGTCCTGTGGGGTGTGGCTGTTAAAGTTGGATTAGGATAATTCTATTGTGTGAAACTATCGACCATCGGGTTCGCTAAATTAGATGAGCATTCGATTCCGGCAGATTGCTATTGGATCAAGAGAAAAAAAAATACAACTCATGTTACTGAAAGTGGCAAGTTAATTATCCTACCCAACGGTAGGTGTTGGTGAGGAGCTTTCGGAAAAAGAAACACACTGTAACTGACGCAAACGCGAACCTCTTTACAATTTATTTCCAATTTTCAATTGCGTCTGTTTCGGGGGGAAACTGAAGTACGTTTCAATTATCGCCCGGAAAGTGGTGCATCTTTTGAAGGATTAATTTGATCGTTTTCGCGTTTTTGGACGGATGGTGTGAGTGTAAAATTTCAATTCGTTTCTACTCATTTGGTTCACGTTGATTGGAGAAAGGAAAATAAGTGTTTGTGAGAGATTAAGCTTGTTTTGCTCACCTCCTGCAAACTATTTTGCTTTCTAGATTGTTTAGCTTACATAATTTCTTCGATTTTAAACCCATTCAATTAACAGTTTTTTTCTTAAATTATTTTTTTAACATTTTTAATGGCGCTTTTTTATATATATAAATCCCATAAAATTTTTAAAGCTCTCCAATTAAAGCATTACAATAATATTCTTCCAAAACACAACCCCCATATTATCAAATCAACGTTATTTATTCTCATCCACGCAGACTTTCTGCCATTGGAATCAAACAATAAAACAAGCGTGTGAAGCACCCACTTTTCTTCCACCAATGAATAAATCTTCTGAACGCTTGTTCTCCAGGTAAGGCGCATGTATTATTCATCCTTCCGCCACTCTCTCCAGCTCTCTCTCTCTCTCTCTCGCTCTCTCTCTCTTTTCCCGATCATCCATCATACCTCACTGCACTTTAAGGAACAACAATCGCAATCGTTTCGCATTTTTTGATTCATTACCCACTCACACCCACCCACCCGCCCAACGTGCCACGTGTTACCACGTTTTATCGAAATCCCCGGTCAGCTCGTTTAGGTTTTAACCTTTCCGTTCGCTCCCCACGGGCCCACGGGTTGAAGCACATCGTCCTAATGAAAACGATAAATTCCGCATTCAGCACGGTGAACCGACCGAAAATCTCAACCCTTAACATTTACCAACCATCGCCGCCATCGTCGCTACGCGTGACATCGCAATGGCAATGGGCCGCTTTTCTTTTTGTTCGCTTTGTTTTTTAGCGTGTGTGTGTGTGGAGAAGAAATGTACGAAAAATTCCATTCGTATGCGCTTCATGCGTGAATTCGAGTTCGAGTCCCCTGGCCCTCGGTGCTTGTAAAATGAGCGATTTTCGTTAACCTTCCGTCAAAATATTCTTATCACACACCAAACACCGAACCCGTTCCGTGGGCTCGTTCTGTACGTGGGACCCCTGTTTTGCTGGTACCCGATGGATTTTCATTCAACGCATTCAACTCCCACCCCAGGCCCCTTTGCACGAGCACCAAAACAAAGCGAATCAGCTCGCCGCCGAATGGAAAGCGGCGAATGATATAAAATCGGTGCACGGCTTGCCGTACGATGCTCGCGAGCCGCCGCATCCGCAATTGAAATGCATCAAATGTTGGGTGTAAAAACAGTTGCAACAATCTGCAATAAATTTAACGTTGAATAGGTTTTTCTTCTCGCACACACACACATCGAGCCAAAGCCAATGCTTCCGGCCAAAAAAAACCCGGTGTTGCGAATCATAAATAAAAACCCGTGGCTGCACGGCAAAATCCTCCTGCAGTACAGTGTGGTGCTTTTGTTTGGGAGCACTTTAAGCAAATTTAAGAAGCACTTTAAGAATATTTTCTCATTTATCCACAATTCCATTTAAATTCAGTTTTAATAATAATAATGTATTGCTGAACCACCCTGCGTTTATGTTGTTTTTATGTATTATTTTTGTTCTTTTTTTGAGTTCTTAATTCGATTTTGAAAAGAAAACCATTCGAAGAAATAAACCTAAAGGAAGAAAACTTGTTGTAAATTGTGTTATATAAGAGAGAAATTATTTATACCAGATAAATGAATCTTAAAATGTGTACGTTTAGATTAAATCAATTCTCCGAAATAAATCGAACCATTTGAGGTCCGAATCAGCAAACATAAATGTACCAAATTGGCGTGATAAGTTGATCAGAAAACCCATGCATTAAATTGCCTAAAAAAACGTACTGTTTAAGAACTCTTAGGTTTACGAACAGAAAAAAAAACAAATTCCAACGTTGTATTCAAATGGATACATTCATGTCAAAATTAAACTCAACATGAGAAGAATCAACAATAAGCGTCAGTTATCCAATTTGTTTTTGTTTTTGGCTATTGGCACGAAATTATAAATAATTTCCTCGAAGCGGTTAAACATACGCAACGCACCGTGTCACTGCATCGCTTTCGGCACCGCTGAATGGCAACAATGCATCATGGGGCTCCCGGTTAGCTTCGAGGCCAGCCGCCAGCCGACGGGCGCTAGCCAACCACAGCGTGATGTACTATCATTTCCACGCTAATTCCTTGCACCATCGCACCAACCATTCCCAGCAGCAGCTTGCATTTCATTTTTTTCACCCTCCCACCCTTACCGCACCGCATGTGACGCACACACACACACACCCCCCAATCGCTGCAGCCGCCACGCAAAAGGATTACACTCACTCGCTCCTGGCAAAGCCGTTTTTCCCTAGTTACATGCGCCTAAACCTTGGCGCATTGTTGTTCAGTATTCTATTCCATCTCTTTTTTTTTTGTTTTGTTTTTTGTTTTGGTGCACCCAAAGACTACTTCAGAAACAGACATCACACACAGTGCGAGATGCAAAACCCGGCCCGGCCGGTAGATGTGGGTCCGGAAAGTCCTGTGCCGAAAGAAAACAGATCCAACGGTAGGGCGTTCATTCCGATCATCCCACAGGATTCACGTCCCGTGCTTTGTCCATGTGGAGTGGAGTGGAGTGGAGTGGTGGGTGTCGCGAGGTGTCTATTTGATGCGAAAAGTTTCAGAAATGCAGGGCATTCCCGTGCATTCCCAGCATCCAGCACTGGAAGCTGGATTGGACAAAAGTCAATCTGACTGTGCTTTTTGTAGCGTGTTTCTTTTTTTTCTCTCTCTCTCCAGCTAAGCTACCTTTTGCACTTTGCGAGCACTTGCCTGAGGGACTAAACAGGCGGTGTGGAGCTGGAGGAGACACCGCATAAATCTCCCTTTTACATCTCTTCGGCGTCCTGCCCTCCCCTCCTCTCCCCCTCACCATCCTACAGCCGCGTGGGTTGGCACCGCTGTCGGTAACAGTTGGTTTTAATATTTATTTCTTGTTTTTTGGGGAGGAAACTGAACGTTACCCACACCGTATAGGCAGGGAGTCTGGATTTTTGGCCCCATTTCGAGGCCCCCGTACGATACGACGCACGGTACAAGCTCGCTCACTCGCTCTTCCACCAGCAAATTTGGGAAGTTGAATTTATTTTACATAAAATTAGGAGAAACAATTTGTCATTATTCCTAGCGGTGGTTTTCGGTGCCGCTCGTGTTGAATTTGTGGCCCGTAGTGGTTCCGGAGTTCCAGGGGGAAATAGTTGCACAGGATCATCGTGTTTGAGGTGTGTGCAAACAGACAGGATGTGGTTTGTAGCTGGCACACTGGCATATGCCGACGATATTAGGTACGTTGCATCAAACGTGGCCCCGATGGAGGTAAGTCAACTTTCATGGGTATTCAATTAATTAATGTACATCCCAATAAGCGATTTTGTGCGAGTCAAAATGGTGTCTTTTTTCTGCTTCGCAGTTTCTCTTCTGTTTAATTATAGTCCGTAACATATACTATTTCAGAATAAGTGTTTTAAGTTTTATTTTCTTAATTTTTGGATAGTTTAATTTATCAAGTATTATTGATCTTTCATAGAAATGAATTCATACCAAGAAGTGTTATATGAATATGAGTCTTTTAAAAATGGTTGATGTAGTTTCTAAAGCAAAACTACGATCCGATCTTACAAGTTCTACTCTTTTCTACGAGTCAATTCTGCCATAAATTCTACTAAAATTGAAAAAATAACATATTCTTGATTACTATTTTTCCACTTTCTTTTCCTTTTCCGTTTCCTTTCTGTTCTGTTTTCACTGTTTAACAAATGAAAAACTGTTTATTTTCTTAAAACTTTTGCGTTTTATTTAAAATAATTATAAAAAGAAATAGTGAAAATAAAATAAAGAAATAGCTATTCTTTTCAAAATCATTATAATTATAATAATAATATCAATAATGAATAGCATCGAAATGAATACATGAAAAAACATAAACACTAAAAACAGATACGAAAAATATTTCGAATATATATTGACATCAAAACACCAAAAATATGGCCAAATTCATCACGGTTTAAAAAAAAACATATATTTCCAGTAATGTGTTTCATCCCTCGTCATCAAGATTTCACACCTCTTTAATAACTCAATTTTACTGGTAGCAGTAGAACGCGTACGGCGTGTTGGCCATAATCCAGTCCAGATACTCCGTCACCCTCGTATTGACGCTCGGTTTGTCCGTGGCACACGCTATGCCAAAGCTGACGATGCCAACATTGTACAGGAAACCCGTCGCCGGGTTCGCATAGAACAATGGTCCGCCCGAGTCAGCCTGCGAAAAAAAAAACACACACAAAAATGGAAAAGTGACGTTTTGAAAAGGAAAAGTAAAACACAACCCGCGCCCTCACGCGTACCTGACACGTGTCCCGATTGAAGGTATAAGTGCAGAGATGCTGATACGGCACCGACGTCGATCCAAGCCGACGCGAACAGTCCGCGTTACCGATGACGTCCAGCTGCACCTTGTTCAGTGCGGTGGCCCGCGGACCACCGAAGTCGAGATCGCCCCACCCGGTCGCCTCGACCGTGGCACCCTCGAACGTTTGGGCGGTGTAGCGCCACGGCAGACAGGCCGGTCCGACGGCCGGATTGAACTGGATCGGTTGCTGCGTGCGCACCAGCGCTATATCGTTCGCCATCGGCTTGACCGTGAACCCGGAGTGGGGCATGAACTGCGCCACCAGGTACACCTGCGAGTAGGAAGTGTCGGTTCCGGTTTTGATGTTGTGATCACCGACCAGCAGCACCGTGTCGTTGGTCGTACGCTGCAGCAGACAGTGGGCCGCCGTCAGCGCGAACCCGTTCGTGACTGTTGGTTGGGAGGAGGGCGGAGAGAAGCAAATAAACGGGCGGAAAACGGCAAAATTGCCAATCGTAATTGTACCGGCAGCCACACCACATGAAGAGACACACTTACCGATGGTGGCACCGCAAATGACAGTTTTCGTTTTGACATCGATCAAAGCTGCCATCATGGGAAACTCGTTCACCATCGTCTCCACGCCATTCACGATGCGTTGCTATCGTTACGAAGAAGAATCAAGCCGTACAAAGTAATATTAAATCGTTTGTAAACTGAAAAAGATCATTGGGGTTCGATTGTAGGAGAATGCGTTTGAAAAATCATACTTTTTTGTGGCTCATGAATATAAATTAAAAATATAATTAATTTTAGCAAGTCAAGTCTTTTAGGGGTTTTCTTCAAACTATTATCTTAAGCTCTACCATAAACTTAATATTAGATTAAATAACTAGAGGTTTTTTTATTTCGCTTCCAAGTTAAAGTTTAATTTCATCTGAAACTATCATACTAGTAAAAATTCACATATTTTGCTTCCAGAAAAATAGAATAATCGGAAGCTAGAAATAATGGATGCTGTTAAAAATCTCACTTTTGAGATGATCAATCATTAAATTATAAATATTGTATACAAATCCTCTTAACATACTCTGCTTCGATAAAGATACGATGCGAACGATTTTGAAGGATATCATGTGGAAAAAAACCTCGATTAATATTCGATCGTTTAGTCGTAAAACTATTGGATTAAAAAATCCCCGCATATTAAAATAACTCCGTAAAGAGTTACTTAGCTCCCTTGCGTTTGAATTATGAGCCATCAAGCTTAGGTAAAATGAGGAATGAAAATTTCTCCCACTTTCCACCCAAAAACAATGTAAAATTGATGCCTTATTTGACTAAAGCTAGGCCCCAAAAACTTCCATCCCAAACCTGCCTCCGTTCGGGTCGAAATCGCTCCCTTTTTCCACACTCACACACTTACCGTTTTCTTGCGGCCACATTCGCAGCTTTGCTGCGGGATGCTGAGCGTGCAGGCGAACCTCCCGCCGGAGCTGGTCGGGGCCGACCGCAGCCGTATCGTCATCAGATTGGCGTTCGATTTTTCCAGCAGCTGCCCAGCGCCACAGTACGTGAAGGCATCGGCAAAATCCAGCGAGCCGCTGCGAGACACGCGCACCGAGTCCAGCGCACAGTTGCTGCTCTAGAAACGCAAAACACCAAAACCGACAACTAATAACTACCACCAAAACGGCGGGCACCGGCCCCGGGGGGGGGGGGGGTGGCAAAATCGAAAGAAAAAACCAACTTACGCTCGGAATCTGAAACGTTGGACAGTCCAGTGTGACCCGGTAGCCGTACGGTGCCCGTATAATGTACGTGCACTGCATGTTCGGGCCGTAGTTGGAGGGGTAGCGGGGTGAGATAAGCTGATACACCGAACCGAACTTCATATTGAGCGTGAACGAACACTGGCCTTGCACTTGGCGGGCGACGAGCAGCGCCAACAACATCGCACGCACCGTTTTTGGCCACATTGTTTCTAACTGCGCCGGTGGATGGGTTGCGACACACTAAGCGCCCCGGTACCGGTACTTTGCATACTTAAATACATTCTAAATACAGCCCCCGCCCGGCCCGGCGGGTTCGAGAACGCCCAAATACAGGCCGCAGGAAACATAAATAATGCGCCCGTTTGCCGAGCGAACTACATTGCGAGCAGTGGGAAAAACGGGTTTTCACCCACTGGCTGACGGTGGTGGTTGTGTCTCTTTTTTTTTCGGCACTTTTTTGATTAGGTTTTGATTGACGTAGCCTAAAATTGGAAAACCTGGAGAGGGCGCGGGAAGGGCGTTATCAACACGTCGTTTCGTTGGTGCACTCCAACGTTCTGGGTCCGTCTCGCACACGAACGGTGCCTGCAAAGTGTCACGCTTTTTTATAATTGTTTTAAAATTTTACGTTTCCATTTGCGAACTTTTCAGCTTCCAGAGTGGGCAGGATTTTTAGTGAAATTTTTAATCAACTTTTTAGCATTGGTTTTAGCATTGGTGGAAAAAAGGCAAATTTACGTCTATTTTTAGTACGCTACCAACATTGCTTTAATTATTTTTTCATAAAAGAACTAAATGTAATGAAAGCAATAAAGAAAGATTGTCCGTTATTCTATTAAACAACAACAACAAAAAGGTCTCTAACTGAACAAAAGGTCTCTAACTCTAACATTAGAACCATGAAAAATATTTACATAAAAATACATTCTACATATATTTTTAAGTCCGTCTCCCGCGAATCGCTTTCTACGGGTATAAATATTTATAAACAAATAGAAAAGTAAAAGGTGTAGAAAATAAAGTGAAAGAATATTGACTAAGAGCAAATCTTCTAATATATTGAAATGATCGAGTCTGTTCAGAAAGATCTGCAGGGTAGAAAGGAAAACAAAAAACAAAATTAATTACAAACAGTTTTCCTTGAAGTCTTCAACAAATAAAAATAATTAAAATCAAATTTTCAACAAAAAAAACCCACATCATGAAACTTCACCTTTCACTAGAAGCAAACCAATAAAACATCATTGCATCGATGCATCGTGAAGCAAGGAACTCGCATTTATTCCCCTCCAATCGCACATCCTTCACCACCACCGCCTACTACGATTCAATGAAGCTGGAAACCGGTTTCATAAATCATCCTACAGTCGCTTTTACTGCACCATCACGTACGCTCGAGTGAACCGAGCCGGAATCGCAAGCAATGGCAGCAAAAAAAACAAAAAACAAAAAATGCCGAACGCCAAACCGGGAGCATTTAAAACATATTAATTTAAATTCACAACTCACCACCGTTGCAGCCAGTAAGCACCGGGCGGCAGTAAGTCACGGGGATATCAAATTCATAAACAACACCGCGCGCGCTGTTTGCTGTAAGCTATTTAAGTGAAGAGAAAAAAAGTAAACGGCCTGATGCATTAACACGTCCACGATCCGGTATCCGGTGCCAGCGGGACCACCGAACGCGTAATAAGCGTTCCGGCACACCGGTGCGCTGTGTGTTTTGCAATTAAATTCAATTTTTTAACTCCTGCTGAGGGGAGAGGAAGGGAGGAGGAAGGGGGAATGTGGTCGTAAATTTTCGTCAACCTAGTTGTGCGTAAAATTAAATTTTTGTCAATCGATTTCATTCTCCCTTATCGCACGGGGGGGTGGGATCGGGGCGAAGGTTTTTCACACAACCCAGTGTTGAATTTACGATCAAACGTTTTTATTACACTACAATCGCGTTGTTGTCGTTCAATTTTTTTTTTTCAATTACTATTTGCAGTAATTTAATAAGGAAAGCATGTAAACTGGCTGTCATTTAAAAGCGAATTTATTGAATTGCGCTTCCTGTTGCCTGGGAATGTTTATTTCAAAGCAAAATATCATCCCAACTGGTGTAGCTGCGAAATATGTGCGTAGTTTTTCCCCGTTCTTCACATGCTGTGTTCTTTGATTTACCCAATGGGAACTGAGCTAATTGGCTTAGCTAACAAATTCCGTCTTCTGAGGACTTTGTAACAGCAGATGGGGTGGCACTTGTTTAAGCATTAAGCCCGCCGTAGATGAGGACAAATGTTGACCGACGATAATCTTATCGTATGGGGAAGCATACGCTCACCCTCTTTTTTTTTTTTTTGATACAACTTTAATTCGGTTAGTACGCTTCATCTTAAATATGAGTTTGATAAAATAGCATTTTGCTATTGTTAATTTATTTGATTTTTCTGTTGGGTTTATTCAATTTAAAATTTTCTTTTTTAGCTGTTTTTTTCTATATGAACTCCTACAATAGGTAGGCGATAATGTTTTTCTCATACAAAATAGAAAATATAGTTCAGGCTGCCCCAAAAAGGAGCAATAAGGAAAACACACAAAGGCCTATAAAAAAAGAACAATGAAAATTCGTACATTCGCTACAGCTAATACATTCGAAAAAATTACAAAGGGAAATAGAGAAACTGAAAGAAGATGCTAAAGAACTGTTTTCCAAGTCGTATCACTAACATGCTTCGCCTGATAGCTACTACAAACCGCACCAAAAATCAAACATTCCTCCAGCAAATGTCTCTCGCATCCCAAAACACCAACCCTCGGGAAATTTATTTGCTTCCATTAAAGATCTCACCCAACGCAGATGGCGATGAGTTCCACGGTGCTATCTGCCATTCGTTGTGGCGGCCTGTGCCGCAGGGCCTTTTGAGGTCACATAAAACCCACTACTGTATTGTCCACACAGCATCAGAAACCGCTCCCGGACGCATGATGATATGCAAAATTTATCTACTTCCCCTTGCTCCCTTGCCCGGTGTGGTATGGCAGCGCGGTATTTATTTACGTTTTTTAAAATGTCGTCTCCCCTTATTCTATTTTGCACAACCACCTTATCTGTTCCGCCTGCCACACCGGGAACCACCACCCATGGATCCCCATTTGTTAGCATCCAAATTACGCTGTCACAAACACACTAAACCTTATTGCATGTAAGCTGAAACGACTGAAAGATTAGAGCCGGTATGCAAAATCATATCCCATTTGCAGGGCGTTGATGATTATCGTAGTACACGAATCAACAAGCAGAAGGGCGGGAAAACGAAGAAAAGTACGCTAGTAATCCTTACCCCCATGTATGGAGACGAGCGGAGGCGGAGAATGAACAAAACAAACAACCCATTGCTCATGTTCCGAGCTTCCAGTTCCGAGTGGCTGGAACAACTTACCCACCACCCATAACCCTCATTTGCCATCTTTCATCGTGACAGTGTTGTTTCGGTGCACATTTTTTGTTTTCGTTTTATTTCATATCCTCTTTCCAGTTATCCTTTTAATATCTTCCTTCTTCCCGTTCCGTTCCCGGTGCATTCCCACCATCAAACATGTGGCGGAATGTGGTCAAACACAAACACACACCAACCGGGGAGGGGGGGGGGGGGGGGAGGGGGGGGGGGAAACTATGTGGAACAATAAACAAACTCCACCACCCACCCGCGCCCGCCGCCCTGCCACAAACAAAACCCGCTCCAGGAAAATAACTTTCCCATCTCTTGCCAACGCAAAAATGCCAAAACGGGAATGAGTTTTTCCTTCACCGCACGCAATTTACACTTCCGCACCTTCCTGCACGGAATGCACGGAGGAATTTGGTAGCGGTAGTGGTGGAAGGGGAAGCAAGGGCGCATAATATAGGGAAAGTTTCATTTTTCGGGGAATGGAAAAAAATGGAATGAAAATTCCCTCATCAGCGGCGCAAATAAAATCTCACTCACTATCAATTTCGGTTTCTTCGCTCCGGGTTGTTTCGTTCGTCGCTTTCGGCGCTGTGCGAATATACATTCGCCTGCTTTATCTTTATGGCGGCGCGAGAGCACCTACAACGAGCGGGTTCCCGCCAAATCAACCCCGAAAAACCTGCTGACCCATGTCAGCACGGGTGCGGGCGGGGCCGCAAAACCCGGGAGAGAAAACATAAACATTTCCACTGCCCAACTGCCAACCGCCGCCCCCTCTCCAAAGGGTCGGGAGGGAAACGGTCATCATCGCTTATCTGGTTATCTTTATCCGCAACCGTCTTCGGATCCTCGCTCGGGCCTTTTGCAGAACTGCCACTGCGACTCTGTGTGTGTGTGTGTTTGGGTGCCTGTCGAGGGAGTAGAGATTGGGCTATAAACGCAAAAGAAATTATCCCGAGCGGTTCAGTAGCGAAACCGTGCTCCGTCTACGTTTAATTGCCGGACGCATCGGGCCTTTTTCGGAGTCGAGCTTTCTCGCGCACCACGCAAATACGCACGCAAATGACCGCGAAGAGGAAGCGTGTGGGCTAATAAGTGAACACGGTGGTGAAATTCAAAATTAACAAACAAACGGAAGTGGACTTCCCATTGGCAAGAAACGAGAACAGCAGCGACGACAAAAAGAATGGAATCAAAATCAGCTCTCGGTAAATAATTGTGTGGCTCTTCTTTAATTTTTTATTATTTTTTTTTTTTGCTGCAAATATTCCGCGACATTGAATTCACATCCGGCACATAATTAAATATCACTTCCACCTCCGGATCAGTAATTGAAAGCGACCCCAACGAGGAACGCCAGGGCGGACGTCGGAATTCTTGATAGCATGACTAATGAGAGTCGGTTTGGTGGTGCTTTTTTTATTTGTTTTTATGTCGCGAAAGTTTCACGTTTATTTTGAACGCCGGCGGCCGACTGCTTCCTGTCTGCACCCGGCTTCGCAGAAGAATCATCTCGCTTCAGCCGAGCGATGAAATAATCGCGCAAATTCTTAGTACCCGCCTGCGCCCGGTACGGCAAACATTTAATCGTGATTTCGCCCGCTTCTCGTATCTCGCACGCTCTAGGAACGGTTTTATGGCTTGTTTGCTGGCTGCTGGTCGTCGCAGCTCCGGACGTCAACGCTCAGTACGGCAGCTGCGACTATAAGATCGATGTCGCGAGCGGCAAGTCATACTCGATCTACTCGCCGTACTACGGAGCGTTCTATCCGGCGTACACACAGTGCCGGTGGACGCTTACAACGACGCCCGGATCGCGGATCGGGCTGTCCTGCAGTGACATTACGATACCACTGGTAAGAACACTAGGGCAAGGTGAGAGACGCCATCTGTTGGGCGGAAAAAGAAGTTTGTGCAGCGCCACCTATTAAGCAATGATCGAAATAACAATGACGCGCCATCTGTAATGTAAACAAATGTTGCTGACAGCTGTCAGAAAACTGAGTGGCAGCTTCTCTTGTTGATTTAAGATTAGAGAAGTACTAGCAGGCAGAAGTACGAGCATCTAATCATTCCAATCCTATTAATTGCGTGAAACAGGATAAGTAATTTCTGCCACTTAAATATACTAAGCAAGCAAATACTAATAGTTTAGCGACTAGTATTTGCAATACGTCTCTTCGTTTCGAAATCACTGGATAAATTGCTTCACTGTTAGAAAAACAAGTTCACTACAAAAAAAAGCATAATCACCGTCATAATAATTATCTATTAAACGCAGAGTTGTGCAAATGTGTGCTCCTCCAACGATAGCTTGCAGAATAACACTCTCTGATCTTAACGCAAATACACCCTTGCACTTTATCTCTTGCTATGTACACACGGTAGCAGCGCCCATTGTCATGCGTTGTTTTATTTGCACAGACCGCTTCCTGCAACACGGATCGACTGGTTGTTTCCAAGACCGGCCAGAGCAACCTCTCCGATGGCCAATCCTACTGCGGTTCCGGTACGCTCAGCACCGAATCGACGTACAACAGTATGGTGGTCGCTCTGCAGGTTCCCGGTGCGACCCAAGGTGGCAGGTTCTTCTGTACCGCCACCAAAATCGAGTGCCAGTGTGGGATGCGTCGATCGGTAAGTAGCTATCGGTGGTGTGAAGGAGAAATTGCCTACAAAATAATGCCCCTTTCGCCTCCCCGAAACGTAGAGGAAGATCGTGAACGGTGAAGAGACACTCGTCAATGAGTTCCCCATGATGGCAGCGCTGGTCGATGGATCCAAGAGTGGCGAAGGCATCTTCTGTGGCGCTACAATCAGTAAGATCGCCCTGTAGAAGCTCTTTCTTTCAGTCTCCACACACAAATCAACTCCCTTTTTCCCGCTTCTCTCTCCCCAGTCACGAACTACCACGCGGTTACCGCTGCCCACTGCTATATGGGACGTTCGATCGGAAATCTGGCGCTGCTTGTCGGGGAGCACAACATCACAACCGGCTCGGACACACCCTACACGGCGCTGCTGTTGCTTGCCTCGATTAAGATCCACGAAGCATACAGCAGCTCCGGTTCAACTAGCAGCAACGATATCGCAATCGTACGAACGCGCACCGAGATCGTCTTCAATGCCGGCGTCGGACCGGTCTGTCTTCCGATCAAGTTCGTCGGTGCCTCGTTCGTAGGCATCCAGCTGGAGGCGGTCGGGTGGGGTACGCTCGATTACGGTGCGCCCAAGTCGAACGTGCCGATGAAGGTCGCCCTGGCGGTCGTCAGTCCGTCCCAGTGCAGCGCCCTCTATCCCAATTTCTCCGCGACGCAGCAGCTGTGCACGCTTACGCCGAGCAAGGACACCTGCCAGAGTGACTCCGGTGGGCCGCTGTTCTACACCGACCCGTACAATATGCGTGCCTATCTGGTCGGCACGATCGGGTACGGGATCGCCTGTGCCACCGATCGACCGAGCGTTAGTACCAACGTACTCCACTACACGCAGTGGATAATGAACAACACGCCCGAATGGAATTATTGTTACCAATAAAATTGTCTTCTTCATTTAACGCAATATGACACTTCGGGTGTGTTTTGACGTATCCAGTTGAGGTAATAAGTTACTCGGCTTGCAACGGAAGGGGTAGAGGCCGCACAGGCCGACCCATAGCTGATGATCCCGATCGTGTACATCCGCTGTACACCCCGCAGAAACAGTGGACCACCCGAATCGTACTGACAGGAGTCACGTCCCACGGCAAACGTACACACTTTCTGATCGTTCACGTACGGTGCCGTGCAGTTCGCGTTCTGCAACACCGTCAGTGTCGTTTTCCTCAGCACCGTGCTCATCTGCCCACCGAAGCTGGTCGTTCCCCAGCCGGCAATGTCCACCAGCAGCCCGGCAAAGCTGTACGTGCTGTAGCTGAACGGGAGACAGATGGGACCAACGCCACGGTTGAAGTCCATCTCGGCGGTCGTCCTCAGCAGGGCGATGTCGTTGTCTCGGCTCTGCTCGCTGTAGTACTCGTGCGCAACGATCCGTTCGATGTTGTAGATCGCGGAGTACGGCGTGTCCAACCCGGTCCGATAGTCGTGATCTCCGACCAGAGCCTGCACACGACTCACGTTCGGGATGGCTCTGGTACAGTGTGCCGCCGTTAGAACATACCGAGAGCTTACTATTTCAAGACAAGAGAGAGAGAGAGAGAGTGTGTGTTAATGGCCGTACTTTCCGTAAATGGCCGCCGACGCTGGACTTACTTATCGCACCGGAGCAGAACACGTTCACAGTCAGTGGATCTAGCAGGCCCACCATCGCGGTGTACTCGTTCACTCCGGCCTCACTTCCACCGACGATCTTCGCCGTCCTGGACCATCCACAGTCACACTCCTGCGGTTGCACCACCAACCGACACGTGAACGATCCCGCGTTGGTCGAGCTGGCCGAAATGTACGAGATGGTCAGCTTGTTGAACAGCGACTTGCGCGACACCTGGCCCTTGCCACAGAAGTACTCGCTTCCCACCGGCGACGCAAAGCCCTCGGTCGACACGTACAGGAAGTCCGTCGTACAGGCCGATCCGGGATTGGCCATGTTGAGGGTACACGTGGCCTGGATCGTGTAGCCCGGCGGGGCACGCACCACAAACCGACACGAACTTCCCGCCGGATAGTTCGCCGGGTAGAAGGGCGAATTCAACGTCACATCCGCCACGTTCGTCAGCTGGAACTGACGGTCGCACGAATCGAACCAATCGGTTCGAACCGGAGTGGTCCAGTAAAATGTGCTTAGCACCACCACCGCGTACAGCCACTTCATCGTTCCGACTGGCGCTGGGCGGGCTGTACTCTGGGTGGAGATAGGTCTAGAAATGCAGCAAACAAGCAATTCATACGCATCTTTTACCGAACCGTCTGTACAAACAACTTTCCTTTGCTCTCGTAAGTTCTCGGGCCAAAACATTACGCTCATTTGAATAGCGTGAATGGGGCGTTGTATCTAGCTGTGTTTTGTACGTTTTGTAGATTACTGAAGGACAGATGGGTTAAAAAATCGTTTAAGGAGTATGTTATGAGGCATTCCATAAATGGTGATTGGAAAAATCGATAACAGAGACATTAATGGTATCTTTATTAACATGTTTCTGAAATTGACCTCATACAATCTTCGATAAGCGAATATTGATGTGACCTTCCAGACTCTGAGCACAATGGAAACTTTTTTAAAAAATAAACTCGATTGTCCGCTTGAGCGCGCGCGTGTCTCAAACTGGGGGTGTTTCATTCTCCTTTTATTAATCAAATTAATTCAATAAATCGATGAAAAATCATCATTATACAGATCGCGTGCGATACAGATCGCGCGATTCAAAGTGAAAGAAGCCAAGAAACACAATCGCATCGGACGAAAATGCCTGTCATCCCACGCACGGCTTTTCCTAACACAAGTAAAATCGTGTCGCGACTATATATAAGCAGCTCAATTTTTTAAATAAAATCGGATACCCTCCAGCGAATCTGTTTATGCTAACAACCCACGAGTTCGTTTTTCAATCACTGCACAATTTGGCGCCGTCATTGGTCAGAAATGTAAGACCCGGGAGCCGATTTTGACCTCGAAACGGCCCTAATCCCCATAGTGATGCCCGGGTTTTCGAAGCATTGCGCGACAGAGATGCACAATTTCCGAATTTCGAACAAACGGCCATTTGGATCGCCGGCGAAGATAGGCAGCTCGAATCGTGCGAGCGAGATGCGAGACAATCTGCTCGAGTCCGAATCGGCCTCACTATGGGAGTTTTCGAAACACGACACTGCCATGGTCATTTTTGTGAAAATATATTGAACAGTGACCACGACGGACGACACAATTGACATTGTACAAAAAGCAAAATTTCAAACGAAGAGCCTCCAGGTCGGTCCAAACTACGAGTTTAACACGAGGAATGCCACTGCTTTGAATTTTACGCCATTCGCATGTCGTAAAACCGTTGAATGGACATCTAGAATGTGTACCAAAAGTTGTTAATATACAAGCAGCTCCAAGTCCGAAGCCCAGATTCCACACTAGCGGAAGTGTAGCGAACAACCCCAGCAGGTGAAACTTTGTTCTGGTAAAAGAAGACCCCTCGGCATCATACCGCGTTGCAAAATCTGTTTAAGATCTCCTCCACTTAAATAAAATAACCAGCGATTTCCTTTCTTAATCACTGCCCAGATTGCTCAGAATTCCACCCAAATTTGGCCTCCGGCAGCTGCGATTCGGCCCAAAGTGCGGAAAATCTTCCGATTTTGGCCAGGAAAGAGATGCACAATTTCCGAATTTCGAACAAACGGCCATTTGGATCGCCGGCGAGGATAGGCAGCTCGAATCGTGCGAGCGAGATGCAAAGTACGAAAAATTTGTCCCACTATGCGCTTTTCTAGTGTCGCTAGCATCCGCTCATAGCGCTGTAACATCATTTTGACAACTCGCAGCATAACAAAAAACTCGTCAAACTCGTAAACAAACTTGCCGTGAAGACTTTGAGCAGGAAATATCGCTTTTGCAAGGAACATCTCGTGAAAATTCAAGCAATGGGCGACCGATACAACATCCACAGCCAGCTGGAACATCTGCAGAGTAAATACATCGGCACGGGACACGCCGACACCACCAAGTACGAGTGGCTGACGAACCAACACCGGGACTCGCTGGCCAGCTACCTCGGCCACTACGACATGTTGAGCTACTTCGCCGTCGTCGAGAACGAGTCGAAAGCCCGCATCCGCTTCAACATTATGGAAAAGATGCTGCAACCGTGTGGCCCTCCGCCGGAGAAGGTTGAAGATTAAACAATAAACGACGCATGAGTAAGGACAGCAAAAAGAGTGTTTATTGTGCAGTACGATTATCATCTATCTTCCCCGGAACCTTGTGCTGACGTGCTTTCACCGGCATCCGGTGTTTCTTTCTCCATTTCCTCTTCCACATCACTGTCGACCTCCAGCTCCAGCAGTTTGTTCTTCACTTTGCTTACCAGCAGATGCTGGATGATCGGGACTAGATCGCCGCAAGCGTCGTTCAGCTGTTTGTACGTTTGCCACAACATTTCGACCTCCACATTTCCATACTGCCATATCTCCGGCACTTGATCCAGCGTTGGCAACTTGGCCAACATTACAATACCGTGGTTCGTTTCTGTCTTTCCATCCATGCACAAGCTTTCCTCTTCCGCCGTGGGATCGATTATGATACGGTCCCCGAGGATACCGGCCGTGGTTGCCATCACGATATCGAACATTGGAATGCAAGCGTCTCCCAACGCTAGCCCAGCAGCCGTTATCGCCACCGCTAACGTCGATCCGTCATCCTCCAGCACGTTCGCGAACACATCAATCTGCAGATTGGGAAACAAGTGCCGGCAGACGGACGGATTCAGAGCGCTGGTCAACGCAGTCGCAAGACTGCGCTCTCGCGAATCCGTTTGGGGAGATTTACGCTGTGCTGAGGCGAATGGAGAGAACTTAAAATCGCAGTACAACTCGCCCAATCCGGTGAATTTGCTCTGCTTCGGTATTTCGCGCGGATCGAACACGGACACGATTACTTTAGTGTTGCCCAGCTCAACGTACGCGGATCCTTTGGCTGTCGAAACTACCCCGATTTTTGCATCTAAAAAGGAAGTTCTCAAGTAAAATAGACTTGAACATGCGTACCATTCCCCATACTTACAGTACTTGCGGCTTTCTTGCAGATCACGTCCGTCCTTGCGTTTTCCCTGCTTTCCGAACGCAGCGCTCATTCGATCTTCAAAGGGTTTCGGAGCGTACTCTTTACAGTGAATCCGGTAGCTGGTGGACACATCCGGCCCATTTAAGCGTTTCGTGTCTTGCGGCATGTTTGTGTTGTTTGCTAGCGGTTTTCTTTTACCAAAGATTCAAAATTGAAGGCAAATTGAATCAAACACGTTTTCTTTACAATCAAAACATGAGTTTGTTTTGATCTTGGCGGTGGTCGTTGTTTACAATCTTCATTTGACGTTTGGGGTGCCAACGCCATCTTTAGGATTACAAAGGAAGCGCTTCGAATACCAAACGGATTCAAATTAAAGTTTGTATACTTTTTTATCTTTCTTCAAAAATACTCTAAATTAAGACAGCTTTAAGAAATTAAGGGTAAGTGCAGCAATTGTTGTGCTATTTTCAGCTTCCAGTTTATACATTCAAGATAAGATATATGATCGGTATGATCATCTCCGATCCAATCCTATTTAGATTTAAAATGAATGAAAAGATAATAGGTATCTTAATAATAACCATAAATTTAAGCGCTTGCCATGGAAATTACTTTCTGGAGTATATTGATAATAACGGCTGATAATAGCACAACAATTGGTGCTTTTTAGTGGGTTAGAAAAACCGCTGTAACTTTTGATTTACGAGCTCAATCTGCAAAATTCAACAATGAAAATGTAAAAAAAACTTGTGTCTACCATTAACATCTTAGTTCGTGAATTTTGGTTCAGTGGATTTTGTATAATTAATTTTTTTGTGAAAACGCTGTACAAACTCGTCCATAATTGGTGCACTTACCCTATACTTCTTTGCGATAACAAACAACAGAGTGAAATTTTCTGAAAACTATGCACGACAACAACATTGTACACAAACACCTGCAACATATCATATTAAGAGAGCAACAGTTTGAGGAGGATGTAAAATGGTATATTATTAATTTGTTTACAAACAAATTTATCGCCATTTCCTTTCCTTTCCTGCTAGGCGCCGCAATTCACTGTCCCGTTCGCACGCGTGGACGTTTTTACCGGAACAGGCACAGATGCCAGGATCCTTGGGACATGCGCACTAGTCCGCTCTGTATGTATCCTTCGATTTTCACCAATCCTTGGGTACATCCGTCATCGTTGCCAGTTGTCAGTTGTTCTTGCTTGAGGAAAACAATAATCGGAAACTACTTTTAGCCGTTCTTCAGTAGCACACGCATTATGTAAAAAGGGTACCTTCGCAGACAAACCGAAGCAAGATGTCCGTCTTTATGGGCCACAAGCTGAGCAGCATCAAATCGATGAAGCTGTTCGTCTGCCTGATCGGTGTGACTTCATTCTTGCTGCTCATATTCTGTCTGTACACAACTATCAGCACGCCGGAAAAGGAAGTGGCCCCCCTGTCCCTGCCGAACGAAGGCTACCAGAATGTGGTGTCGTACGAGCTGCGCCGCAGTCAGACGATCGTGCCGGAAAAGTACAACGAACACCAGGTGAAGGCACGCATCATACGAGACAAAATCAAGCGCCTAGTGGGTAATAACAATCCGCACACGGCTACCGTACCACCGTCGGAACATCGGAACCGAACGTTTCCGTTGAACCGTAACGTACAGATCTTCTACCACGGCACGGTCGCTTGGTACAAGCCGCATCCTACGCATCCGTCCAGCGATCGGTTGATTGCGCGTATCTACGAGAACAACTCCGTGTCCTTCAAGCAGAACGACGAACCGGTCATCAACACCGCGTTCTATCCGAAGCGCAAGCTGTACAACACAAGCGAAGCGATCGTGCGGGAACACTTCAACGAGATCCAGAACTGCGGCATCGGCACGGTGGTCCTCGGATGGCAGCCTAACTTCTCCGAGTACCTCTTGCGCACGATCTTCAAGGCGGCCGATCTGTACGATCTCAAGGTAGCGATCGAAATCCTCGAGTACGCGGACCGGACGATCGAGAGCGTACGCAGTAACATCAAATTCTTCGTGGACGCGTTTGGCAAGGGACCGGCTGGGACGACCAGTACGCTTAGCTACTACAATGTACTCTCGAAAAAGCGCGAACTACCACTGTTCTACATTCGCAAGGCGTATCGTATTGCGGATCCAGAGTGGAAGAGGTTACTTAGTCGCAATGGAATCCTGACCATCCGGGATGCAAGCTACGACGCCATAGTAATAGCGCACATCTCTTCGAAAGACCACAAATCCATGGTCCGGCGAGCAGGGTTCGATGGATTCTACACGTATCTGCCGAGCAACGGTGCCAACTATGCCGCCACCTGGAAGAACTGGAATCAGTTGAAAAAGTTCGCCGACAGCTATCGGCTGCTGTTCGTACCGACGATTGGGCCCGGATACTACGATCGACGGAAGTACCACCGTAACGTGAACCAGAACCACGGTATTACGAACATCAAGCGCTATCGTTCGAACGGGCAGTACTTTGACGTTGGATGGCGCACCTCGCTCAAGAACAACCTGCAAATAGTCACCATTAACAGCTACAACAACTGGGTGGATGGTACGCAGATCGAAGCCGCCATACCGGTGTTCGGCTTTCGGGACTACCTACCCGGACCGCCGGAGAAGTATCTCGATCTGACGCAGGCCTGGGTGGAGGAGTACATCAAGTACAAGCTGAACAACATCAAGCGGAACAAAAAGACGGAGCTGTCGTTAAATTGTTACGATTTTATTAACAGCACTATTTGTTAGGCTTCCACTAGCGGTATGCGACGAACTAAAAGGCCTGCTAGAAGTGACGCATGTGTGCATGGAACAGAAGCAAACGTTGTACCAAATATCATACTTGTTAAAATGCTCAAACGCTGATACCAAATTCAATGCCAAAGTTAGGATGCTGTCCAGCTCTGTAGAACGTAGCGAACAAGCAGAGACGAGCCAAGTAGTTTTTGTTTAGATCGTAGGAGCAATATTTAGGAACGATTTAGTATGTGTGTATTGTGCATAGTGCGTAGTGTGTATATATATTTTTTCCGACTCACTCAATACATTCGTATTAATTACGTTTTAAAAATACTCACTGCTGCTATCGAACTCAGTTCACATAACGAAATGTGCTTTGAGCACAAAATAGCCAACGGTCATTTCAAATGTTTACATCACAACAACTGTCAAATTGAGCGGCCAACAGGTGAAGAAACGGGGTAGTGAACCCGTGAATTATTGCTAAAGAAAAGCAAATCGAGTGTGTGCTATAATATTATTGAAAGAATTTCCATTTCTATTGGCATTTTTGTGACCCACATCACGAGCAATAAATATAGAAAGAAATTTTAAAAGTCTTCTCAATTCCATAAGCTGTCCGCGCTCATGTCCGCGCTGCGAACCCGGTGTGCGGTCGAAAAAAAAATAAAGAAAAACAAATGTTTACGGTGTTTACAAACTGGCCCAAAAAATGACCTTCGAGGAGCAATTAATTGCTAAAGTTCGTGCAAATGAGGTCCTGTACAATGTGAAAAATGTAAACTACCGGCGGAAGAACGACAAGGACCGGCTCTGGCAGCAGATAGCGTACGAGTTGAACTGTTCGGGTAAGTCTGTCGTCCCATCCGTCCCGTCGTCTGCCCACGGGCTGCTTGGCCACCATCCAAAGCCCAAGCGGCCGACCAATTATTACGTGCGCTCGGGTAATCATTTCACTGCATTTTAACGTTTATCTCGACTGCAGTGGAGGTGTGCAAACGGCGGTGGAAAAGCTTGCGCGATAAATTCATCAAACTGAGCCGGGTGGAGCAATCGTCGCGCGGAACATCCGATGAGGAGCAGCCGAAGAAGTGGCGATATTTTGATAGCTTGACATTTCTGCAAGGATACAACAAATCTTCACTGTAAGTTAATCGGCCTGGATAGAGAAACTGCCGACGAATGGTTAATTATTAGCTCTGATCTACGCAGCTCAACCACAAACTTCCTGGACAACATATACATCGGCGAGGACAGATACGTGGACATCAAATGTGAGCATCCGATAGCACGACAGTTTGTGCGCGACGAAGCGCCGGTCACCGTTGCCATCGAGTGCGGCTCCGGTGGCATCGGGTCTACCGACCGGTTCACGGTATCGGAAGCCGTCCGCAATGGCGTTACGGTTGGGCACGAACTTCCCAGCAGTGGCACCGGAAGTAGCGGCAGCCGAAAGCGCCACCTTGATCTCATAGAATCGGAGTGCGTGAAAATCATCCGAACCGCAGCCGAATCCATTCAGGCGAACTGCAATATGCGACGAAGCAGCACGCAGGTGCTGTTCGAGGCGCTCGCCCTGCGAATCGACGAAGCGAACCTACCGGCCAGCCGGCTTAATGCCCTCCAGACGGCCGTCACCAATCTGGTGTACTCGTCCTTATGAACGGCGCTCGAAGTCGAGGGGCTTCTACGTACTCTAATAGCGGAGTGGTGTTAATTTTACCCCGCTCCGGGCCCGTTTTTGCAATATCGAACGAAACCCGAAACACCTGCAATATGTGGACACTGAAATGCTCTCTCCCGGTGGCAAACCGGGACGGTAACTCGTTTCTTAGAATAATGGATTTTAGTTTGTTACGACGATTTGATCTTCAGCACACGCTTCAACGTGCAATTAGAATTTTTAGAGTATGCTTAATTTGACTGCATGGACGTTTTTTTCTTTTTGTTGTGTGTAATCTAAAGCTGCGACGGTTCGGTACATCTCCGGTGCACTGTGAAACCGAACGAACCCTCAACAATGTACAGCGCAGGGGACTAACAAATCCATTCGTGCAGACAGCAACATGCAATAATAAAGCGTATGTTTATGTGCTTTTAAACCGAAAAGCTGCCCGTTTTTTTCTTTCAAATTTTTACTATAAAATTATTCATCACAAAACCCAGTTCCTCTCGGTTAGCTGCGTGTGTTATTGATTGGTGTAGCCCATTGGTAAATTTTATTTTTGATGTTTCTTTTTTCTTCTCGCTTCTTCACTCAGCATTCTCCCCGCCCTCCGGTCGTGAAGTGCAGCTGCACCGATCCTCGACAGCTCTAAGGTTTAATGAGTTGCTGTTAATCACGATGCGGTACGATCGTGCATCACGTATATAGTAGTGTTCAGATTGTTACTTTACACATAAGCGGTGGTGTGTGCTAAACTTGTTTTAGCACTCTGCTGCTCCAATGGTAGCTTGGTGTGCTTAGTAATTTGTACTCAATCCGTCGTTTTTGTGTTTGTGTGTATTTTTTCACGCCTTCCTACTACTGCCAGCAGGATGTGCATGTCTACTGTCCGTGATGTACCATGCAACCAGCAGTATTAGCAGCCTCCGGCTTAAGAAATGCAATTTGTTTCTCTTCCATTACATCTCTAACTCCAAATCTCTCCCTCTCTCTGCCTATTCACCCCAATTCGTTCCAAATTTTGTAGGAATTTATGATCATCTTCATTTGATCTGTCTTTAGCTCTTCCGCCCCTCCTCACTACATAAGTTCGCCGCACCGAATCTGGGATTCTGGAAAGTAATTCATCACTTTAAACCGAAACACTAACAATCAACGTAAATCGCGCCGAGACACACACTCAAATCGGACAATGGTTCTCGCTACTGAGGAAAAAAAAAAGTTCATCCTTGACGTTGTCCTTTCCACACGAATTGTCTTTCGAAATTACAACGACCACGAACCGAAAATGGAAACTGGAAAACGCTCGAAAATGTTTCATTACTACTATCGAACCTAACTATAACCCATCCGCCATCAGGCTGACGTGAAAAAAAGTCAACGTCAGTGCCTTTCTAGTCGGCTGGCTGGAATTAAGTATTGTTGGGTTTTCCGTTTACTCGCTATTTTCTTTTCTGGACCATCCGCGATGTCTGCTTCCCAATTTTCTCTATCATAGTCGAATATCACACAGAGACAAAACTCGTCAGATTCAAGATGAACCAACCACGCGTTCACGTTCACCCTTTAATAGTACTGCGACCGGTTCCGGCAAACGTTTTGAGGACTGTTTTGTGTGTGAGGAAAACGCAAAGGATGTTCATCGAACGTAATCGTTCGGTTGCTGGCCACTCCGAGGACACTTGAACGTTAGACAAATCAATTAATCGCCCAGTGTTTAGATAAAAAGGTATAGTTGCCCCGAACTTCCGTGCCGGGAATAAAATAATAATATCGAACGAAACCAAACCCCAACATTCGTCACAAACACGCACGCCACTCCTCGTTGGATGCGCGCCCTCGCCTCGGATACCTCGCCGTGGAAGTGTAACAGTGTTATATTGCAAATTTTCCTCAAACACGATAAATAGTTGCAACGGGTATAGGACAGGATTCTGAGTAGGGTGCATTTTTCTCTGGCTCTCATTTTCTATATACTAATCTATCGACGTTTCGTTTTATATTTAGCTCTCCCGCGACTGCTCTCACCCACGATAACGCTCTTCAGTGCTCGCTCCCCTTTCTATAGGGTAATTGCGCTCTACGTGCAAATGTGTTTGTGTGTGTGTGAGCGTGTGCGTACGCAATTGCAGAAAAAACGTGCAGCATAGTTCGAAGTAGAAGTTCTACGATTCTATCTAAATTAAAAAGAAAAACCGAACACAAAACTAACCGTGCGATTCTTTGCCTTGTGTAAAAAATCACCAACTCACCGTCACCATATCAAAGTGCGCGGAAATCAATCCGTGTAGATCGAGTGTGTGCGGGGGTGATCGATCGTGTAGCATCTTCGCACGTACCAATTCCCGGTTAGCTTTGTTTACGATTCCCGTTTCAATGTCCTTACGCCAAAAAACATACGGTAATAAATCCGGCATTCCGCACAATTTGTAGTAAGCCCCTAGCTACCCTTTAGTTAAGTAAGGTTTTCCGCTATCTATTAATTTGTATAAACCATTCGCCCATTCGGCCGTCGTCCTTCACGCCGAAAAACCACCGTTTCGTGTACAATTCGACGCTCATCTCCCATCCGCCGCCCCGGGGCAAATGAGTTAACTAACACGCCTAAAGTTCACATACAAAGACGAAAGGAACTGTGTGTGTGTGTGTGTGTGTGTGCACTCAACACGAGACGTATCAATCAACGTATCGCCACTCAAACGCCCTGCCTCTATTGCCCGGATAGGTTTGTATTATCAACGAAAAAAATAATTAAAAACAACCAGTGTGTGTATCGAGGTGCTTATATCAGTTGATTTTCCCTCACGCATACCAAACAGCAAAGATTGGTGTTAGAACGTTGTCAAACCTTGCTTCACCGGGCCGTTCCCCGCGCACCTTCTGGCCCCGACCTACCTACTTCTTGTACATAAGACTCACCAGCGAAACGAACCGATCGTACCAGTCGACGAAGCGTAGCTTCATCAGCCGCACGTTCAAGAACTCGATCTGGTTCAATCGCATCAGGCTGTCGCCGATCATCTCCTTCGCCTTGTCCGTACTGCTGTCCACGTGCTCCTGCAGGAAGCTCTGGATCATATCCTTGAACGTCTGCGGGAAGCAGCAGATCACGGTGTACATCGCCTTGTACCAGTCGCTCGTGTTGTTCCAGTCGATCTTCTGCCCGATCGTCATGTCGAGCATCACCTTCAGGAACGATTGTAGCAGCTGCGTGACTAGCGCGTCCGGGTTCTGGTGCAACCGGACGACCTGGGCAAACGCCTCGATAAACTCGACGCACTTCAGTTCGACCTCGGACGTGAACGAAGACAGCCCGAGCTCGACCGACGCGACGAGCTGCTTGAGAAAGTCGGGATGCAGTGCCGGCACCTGTTGGAACGCATGAATGGTTGGATTAGTCCATGCAAGAGCCACCCAACCCAAGCCCGACGTAAAGCTTACCACATATGGTTTCGCGTCAACGAAGGACGTTATCGTGATGTAGTACTGATAGCACAGCTCCGGATAGCGAATCAGATCCGCAGTTATCAGTGGCACAATGTTCGTCAGCCCGAAGATGCAAACGTCCGACGATTGCTGCTGCGTTTCCTCGTCGTTGCTCACCCTGCTCGAGCTGAGCCCGTGTATTAGCTTGAGAATCAGAATCAGATCCTGCGGGTCGCGCTCGTTGTTTGTCGGATCGAGCGAGATGCGATTGCTGTTGTTCTTTACGTACACGCTGATCACGTCCATGCTGTACTGGTGCAGTGCCACCCGGACCTCCTTCACCTCCGCCGAACGTTCCAGCTCGGTCAGCAGCTCCAACACCAGCTCCACGATGACCTGCGGATCGTGAGAAATTGATAGTTCGACATGATAGAAATTTCATTTCATTATTTTAAATTATAAAAACACATAATTTCAAAACATAACAGTGCAAATCATTTCTCTCACAACACTAATTCACTGACAGTTTGTAAAGTTCCAACGCCTGTCAATAGATGTCGCCACTAACACAATGATATATTGAAACATTGATAGTTGCCTGCGGTTTTGTACCAAATTTAGTGCAACAATCTCCTAGCAAGCACACAACAACTCACCGTATCGTTCCTGTACACCGACATGAACGTCCCGAGCTGCTTGCAGATGGGCTGCATTTCGTTGAACAGCACAACCATCAGATTATCGAACGCACCCTCCACGCACCCGATCGTTTCCTCCAGCACCTCGATCACCTTCTGCTTGAACTGCTCGCTCTGGTGCACGTTCGCGTGCTGCTGTAGCGTCGTCTGCAGCAGCCCAAACTTCTCCTTCGTTCCCTGCACGATCCGCATGATGTACTCGCTGCGTATATCGTCACCCTCGACGCTGCACCCGATCGTGACGAATCCGCGCAGCAGCTTCCGCTTCACCGTCAGCGGCAGATCGAAGCTCTTCAGGTCGCAGATCGAGCGGAAGTACTCGGAGTTGAAGATCGTTTGCGCGCGGTACCGGTTGCGTTGCAGCGCCAGCAGCAGCTCGATCGTTTCCTCCATCACGGCCGGTTCCGCGCGCAAGTGCTGCGCGTTCAGGCAGATCTTGTTCAGCAGGTAGTTGATCACCCACAGCGCGCCGGCCGTACCGACGCCGAACGCGTTCGCGAAGATGTGACTGGCGGTCGGTTCGTACGCGGACATCACGTACGTGCCGCACCAGTGCCGCAAGAACCACATGGTGGTGGCGCTCAGCTCCGGGCTAAGGAACTGGTACATGCGCACCTCGATCGCGGTCTTTTCCAGCTCGCATAGTCGAAACCCGGCCGCCATCAGTCGAATCACCGGATCAACGTTCGCTTCCGCATTCGGCAGCTCCTGAATGTCCTGGTTCGGGGAGGCCAACAGCTTCAAGCTGTTCGTTACGTCCGTCGCACCGGACTCGACCTGTCGCTTCGAGAGCGCCAGTATCGGTTCCGGTATGAGCGGCGTTTCGCCGACCGATTCGAGGGCCATCACGTGCCCACTGATTAGCAGCAGCCAGTGGATGTCTTCGAACAGATTCTCCAGGTTCATGCCGTCGGAGATCGACAAGGATTTGGAGGTGTGCAGCATGTGCAGATGGGTTCCCAGCTTGCGCGTTCGATCCTCCAGCAGCTTCGCCAGCAGTCCGAGCGCATGCTGCAGTATCTGCCGCCCGAAGAAACCCATAATGGTGAGCTGCTCCTTGAACCGCTCCCGATCCGATTCCTCCATGTCGGTGATTTCGTTTTCACCACCACCGCCACCACCACCATCGCCGTCACGGCCCGGAATCGCACCTCGGATGCCTTGCGGCGGTGCCAAGTGACACTGGACGTACTTTTCGAACATTTGCGTAATGTACGGCAGCATCGGTTCGATCGGGTAGTTTTGCTTGTCGTCGAAAAAGGATAGCCAAATGCCGAGCATGTTGCTCAGCGCGTCGATGTAGAGCGCCTCGTCCGGTGCGACCGATTCGTCGGCGGCCGACTGCTCGAAGAACTTCATCGTGAGCGTGAAGCACTGCTGCATCGACGCGTCGAACAGGGAGTTCGGGAGCATCTTCAGCATGTCCGTGGGCAGAAATTGGAACAGTTTGCGCAGGATCAGCGAAAAGCTGTACGCTTCCTTGTCCTTTATCTCGATGCTGGGTGAAGCGGGTGAAGCGGGAATAGAAAAAAAAAATTAGAACAAATGCATCAAAGCAACACCATAAATAGCTTACTTCGTCATCAGCGAGAGAAAGTGTGTCAAATAGTTCGACAGGTAGGACATACTTTCGTCGATGTTTTCCGTAATGATTGGGCCGCGCAGTGTGGACAGCTGCAGGATGCAGGTGAGCGCCTTCGGCTGCAGATCGTCGATTTCACGCGTCTTCCAGTACGTGTGAAAGAACACCTCCAGCACCTTCGGATCGAATATAACGCTCTTCCACTGGGCCTGCAGCCGCAGAGGCGGTGCGTGCAGCGCCTTCGTCACCGTTTCCGACGTGTCGATGATGCTTTTCGAGAGCGAATGTCGCACGCGCACGTTACGCAAGTTCGGCAGCAGGAAGCCCCACGTCAGGACCGTCTCCATCACGGTGAGCAGCTGCTTGAAGAAGTACATCTGCATCGTGTTGGACGTATCGAAACCGTTCACAATGTCCACCATCGCCTGCAGCGTCATGCAGAACGTTTTCAGCAGGTCCGAATCCTCGAACTGCTTCTTCGCCTTGAAGTGCTCGAGCGTGTTGAGCCCGGTGTCGTCCGAGCGGACGATGTTGCAGTACTCCTCCAGTATGGCCAGCATGATGCTGCAGCTAAGAATCTGTTGCTTCAGATTGCCGGACGTTAACATCTTCTTCGTTTCCTCCAGTATCTGACCCCGCTCGGCACCGTGATCCTCCAGGCTGGCGCGCTTGATCATGATCGCCACTACCTGCAGCAGCTTGTCCCGGATGAACACGGGCACATCGCGCTGGATGACGTAGTTCAGCAGATACTGGCGCAGCGAGGCCCGATCCTGTTCGGCGATAAACTTCCACTCGCCAACGACCGCCTTCTTTAGCACGTCTGCCGCCTCGAACAGCACCAAATCGACCGAGGACTTCTCCAGTATCGCTTGGCACAGCGCGTACGGTGTTTTCGATTTGCGGAAGCTGGTGAAAATTGACTCCGACTCCTGTCGTTGCTGATTTGTGATGGAATTCGGCGGGGCCTACAGAGTGGGAGAGAGGAAGAGGTATGCAGTAGGTCGTAAATGAAACGAAACGTAAATTATTACTACGAGCTGAAGGGGGGTGTGCGTTTGTGAAAGAAACTGCTACTCGACAACAATCGCCTCCGCACAGACACAGGACGAAAAGAGATGCAATCAAAACAAAGGAACTTTTTGTGGTGCGAGAAAAACAACGGTGCTATCGATTTTCCTTTGCGCTGAGCGGACCCTACAACAACACGCACCGCGCACGCATTCCAAGGTCCTCGCAGACACACACGGATGTTCCTTTGTTTTTACCCCGCCAAGGTGTCTTTTCATCCCGCAAGGGTCGCACTCGTACCGTATTTCACAACCTACCATGATGATGTGGGCCGCCGTTTCGAGATTCTTCAGATATGTTTCGTCCATCGTTGTTGCTTTGATTCTTCGCTTCGCATCAAGATTTCGGGAACAGTTTCACCATAGGAATTTCGGGCGTATGGTTTTGTGTGTCTGTGTGTTTAGGTGCGCACACTCCGGTCCTTTCGCGATCCGTACGGGGATGTTTTTCAACTACGCACGAAGGCCAATTCCGTCGCTCGCAACGCCCTACTACTACTGCTGATCCTGCTGTTGGTGGTGGATGCGGGGTGGGTTGGGGCGGTCAAATGAAAAGTTTTCCAACACGTACAACTTTTCTCACGACATCAACACATCCGGGCGCTGCTGCTAGTATGAAGGGATTGGGAGGGGTAGGGCAGATTCCACCGCTTTCGTCCTCGCAGTATATTGGGGACGACGAACGACGGAACAGACACGAGATCACGACAAAGGCCAACTGTGTGTGGTGTCTGCTTCGTGCAGTAGTACGCACACCCCAAAATGTACGAACGACGAACGGTAGTGAAGGAGCAGGCACTCTCCTCCCAGATGCGCGACTGTTGCTTCAACAACACACTCCAACCGAAGCGGGGGAAGAATACACGCGTGCTCAAATTTGCGCTTTTCACTTGCAAATTTCACCCATCCACCCGTACGCGGCAAGGTAGAGGCCAATTTACATAGCAAATGTTTATATTTTCGCACTTCGTCACAGATTTCACGGACCGCGCCGGTGTTTTTCTATCGAGATAGTGATGGCCTCGACGAAACAGTGGAACGGCTGTTCCGCGCTTCGCTGAGTGGATGCAATTCGATCCGAGTATGAAAGCGCGCGATTTTAGTACAACACTATTTTTGCTTGTAAATGGCAAAAACTGTATCCTTTGTATGGTATTAACTCTAACTAAAGCATCAAAAGACATTATTTTAATTATGATTCATATTAAATCCATTTATTTTGTATCTACCTTTCGCACGTGCTATATATCTATCTCTTTCGTGCGAGCTGAATTGAAAATGTCAAAATCGTCAAATATCAACAACAAATTCCGGTACTACTGTGCGTTGAGCGAAAATGAAATACATAGTCATATTTAATAGTTAATCAATTAACAGTTAATTCAATCGCATTTGGTCGAGGTTCCGAGTGGGAGCAGGTATCCAACAAATTGTTGATAAATAACGGATAATCTGCGGACATCTGTTCTGCGCGGTAAGTGCCATCCGAACATTCGTAAACTGAACAGACTGGTGGAAGCATTAGAACTTTAAATAACCTTCAAACCCAGTATTCTCACCGTGATTCTTTCTTTGGAGTGATAAAAAACAGAAAACGCCATTTATATTTAATTGTTTCTACAAAGTTTTTATTTATGGTTTATTTATGCCTCATTTTCTTTTACGCCATTTTGAAATGCCAGTTATCGATGGGGTGGTTGAAGGTGCAACACATTCACGCATCACAACACCATCCTGCATCGTTTCGGTGTTCCTTATCGCTCGCTGGCTCGCTAAACAATTCCGTTGCGTTTTCAAATAATAAAAACAACATATATAGTTTTGGGGGGTTCGCACGAGTGTCTGTGCGTGTGGGTATGTCCGTATAACGTCTATCCTGCGGCTTACGGCGATCGAACGCATCTCGCAAACTGTGCCTATTACTTTTTACATAAAATGCTTTCTTTACGGTTTAACGTTAACGTTAGGGTTTTTTTGTTTTACTAATGATATAACTAGGGCTACTGGAACCCCTGAAACGTCTTGCTCCGCTTACCCCCTAATGCGATGACTATTTCACAAACTTAATTTTGGGATTACGTGTGGTGGTTTGTGCACTAGCAAACTACATACATTTACATACGCCACTCAATGCGAGACAGTTATTCTGGCCCTAGCAATACTGGAGGAGGATGTATCGGCGGGAGTCGCTTTTCGCGTCTGGTCCCATTTTACTACAATGATGATATTGCATCGCCCCAGCACTTCTGTATTTTCCACTCTCGCTCTCTCTCTCTACCTTTCTCTCTCGCATATTTCATAACGATCCTCCTTACTAACCTGCCGCTACCGTGCCCGCTAAGCTGCTAGTTAAGGCCGATAGTCGTTGTTACAACACAAGAAAACAAACAAAAAATAAACAAAATAAAAGATAGAAAAGCTAGTAAAAACAGAAATAGAAATAAATACAATTTTACGGTGCTAGTTTTTGGGAAGTGGGAGCACAGGGGTGGGAACGGGGATGTAGTAGGTGGTAAACTGTCCGGGCCTTTTTGTTGCAGGTGGATTCAGTTAAATATTAAAGTCAGTCTTTCGTGTAACGCAACGGTGGTGAGAGGGGGGTATGGGGCGTGACCGGGGCGGTCCGGAGTGCGGAAAATTCGCTTGCACAAAACGGGTAACATAAGTTGGATTTCGGTAGATTAGAATGCAGCTGACGTTACTTCGAGACGCGCGTCTCTCTACTTCACGTATTTGTTTATCCTCTTCTCGCTTACTCGCTAAAGCCCATCATGTCTCCCCGGCCAACCAACAAACAGGATCGTAATCAGTCTTTTTTTTGTCAATAATTATCCTTCTACTTGCTACCATTAACATAGTCCTCGGCATGGTGGTTCACGCTCTTTAGCGTCACCCGATTGTTTACTCCTTTTTAACGTTTGATTTAGTTCCATTTGCTTACACACGCATTCCAACTTGTGTGTGTGTGTGGTGTATGTTTACAATTATATGGCATTGTTTTTTATGTTTAATTATTTTTCCCATTTTTTTGCTTCTCTTTTCGCGCATTATTTTAACACTTTTACGTTCAATCGACCCGTTGCTGGGTCCATTTTTTTTGTTTCCACTGCTTTCGAACTGCTTCCGCACTTACGCTATTACTTTGCAATTACAATCAACTAACACATTGCGATGTTAACGATGAGAAAACAAACATTTCGTGTATTATACACATCTTATTCCTCTCTAGTTAGTTCTTATTGTTGGCTAAACAGTTTGATTTGATTTTTTTTTGTTTTTTTTGTGTGGTTTTGTTTCATACGGTAAGATATGGCTTCATTTGAAGAAGGCAAAATAAAAACTTTTCCGCATTGCCATCCCGCTGCGATGCTTCACTTAAATACTATTCCATTTTTTCCCTAGATACTATAGTTATTCTTTCACGATCGCTAACTAATAGGAGAGTTTTGATGAAGAACTTCTTTGCTTTGCTAGTGCTATGTAAATGATAGTAAGGCCTAACTACTTTTTTAATCTGAACATGCATATATCCGCACAAACAGAGACTCGAAACAATCTAGGTGTATATATATATATTTAGGGAAACAAACAAAAAATGCAGGAACCGTATTATCCGCTCACTTCCAGCCTCCTTTTTTTCGCCTCCCTCACCAACACTCATAGGAATCATCATAATTATAGGCACTCGATGGTAGAATAGTTGTCGTTAACAAAACTAAACGCAAACACATATTTGTCTTGGGGGTGGCAGGTGGCAAAATTGTTTAAAGAGATAGGTACTACAGGCTAATCAGTTTGGGCACAGAAAGGCAACACGTCACCCGTCCCTCCCGCTCCCGGATTAAGCAAACTAATCGTCTAAAAATACTACGATACGATAAAGAAAACGACTGAGCGGGAGGGAAAAAAAACTTACAGAAAACGTCAACGTAAACACGAAGCTTAAAGTAATAGTACAAGTGGGTGGTGATACCAACGCGTTTCTTTAGGCCTACTTTGTGAGACAAATAGAGCTAGTTATAAAATATGCGTTTTTCAGCTTTAAGGAAAGGGTGCGTTATCGATTTAGTCTTGTGTTTTTTTTTCGCTCTGTGGGTGAACGTTTTTTTTTTGCTCTCTCAAAGCTGCGCGCTAAAACCCTTTCGAAGGTTACTACCGTTACTGAAGAAACCGATGGTGAGCAGACTTTTGAGTCTGGTAGATTTTTTAAATCCCACACAATCAATAACGGGCACACCTCATGTGCGTGTACGGGAAAAGGGGAGCTCCAGACGGAAAGGATGCCACATCGAAGTTTAACCTCCGAAAAGAGTAGCAAATTCACGTTCACGATGAGTGAACGGAGGGAAAGGAAAAGCTGTTAAAGCCATAAAAGCTACGAAGAAACAACGCATCTAAGATGTTTAAAGACCTACCAGCTAATGTAACAAACAAGAAAATGAAAAAGGGATTCCGTTTGCTTCTATTGCACTTCCATTCAAGAACAGAGAGAGAGAGAGAGAGAGATAGAGAGAGAGAGGGAGACAGGGAGAGATAAATTTAACGCACACATTTACGATACATAGAACGCGGCTTTTATCTGCGGCTTATCCTTTGGTTGTGAGCGATAGGAATCGTTGTGCTTTTTTAATTGCGTTCGGGTGGGTTGTTACTGTTGCAGGTGAGTACTCGCGAGTTTCAGTCTATACGGTCCCGATATAGGGCTAATCAACCAAAGAGAATGCTTACGAAGAGTGGAACAGGAGATTCTGGCTCGATGGAGTTCGATCTGATATTCTAAATTGTTTGCGGCTAGGAAATTAGCTATTAGTAAAAAAAAAAAAACAAAGGGACGTAAAGAGATAGCGGGATGGGAGAAGCTTAAATACTTCTGCTGCCGACGTGTGCCGCCTCGTAAAAGGTAACTAAATTGGTGGGTTCGGTTCGATCGACGTCTTCACGAAGGTAACGAATGTTGCAACGCGCGCTGATCCAGTTTGCTCGCTAAGGAATAGAGTATAGGTATGGTTCGATACACACGCTATGTCTAGGGCATGGTGGGATCAACATCTATACACCTTAACCTACGGCCGGGTTTACTTAGTGGATAAAAGGAGTCTACCCGTTTTCGTTTGTTCCGTCTACGCTTCCTCACAGTGTGTGGTGCTAGTAATAGTATTAGTTAGTTAGTAGAAGTAGTAGTACGAGCGTCGAGTGTAGTATGCCTGATGCCTGCGGAGGATCATCGAGGACACTTGGTGTGTATGTGTGTGTGTGTTTCGTGTGGCGCCTTTTTGCTGTTTTTGTTCTTTTCTTTTAGGACGATTCCGACGGTGCGTTACTGTCGGCGATGATTTCGCGCTTGATGGAGATGTTGTAGTCTTCCTTCAACTTACCGGGCGCTGGCACGATGACACCCTGCTGCTGGGGTGGATGCGACGACGGTGGTGGTGGTGGCGGTGGCTGCGGAGATGGTGATCGTGACCGTTGTTGCACCACCGCCCTGACGACCGTCGATGGTGGCGGCGATACGGACGGGTCTCGTCGTTCTTCCGAGTCGCGCTTCGGCCCCATCGACAAGTCCTCGACATGGTCGTCCTGACCTTCGGTGGGAATGCCGGGACCACTCGGGGGACGCTCTTCGCACTCGCTGCCACCGTCATCGATCGAGTCTTGCTCCATGGGAAGATCACGAGAGCGTGCGTACACTTCCCGTACCGGATCCGACCCATTATGGTGATGGCGGTCGTCCCGATGGCCTTCGGCAAGATCTCGTTCACGCTGCTGCACCGGATGGTGCCGATCGTCCTCCGGGGAGCTCATCGAAACCGAGCGCATGTACTTCATCAGCACGCTCGGGCTCGGTGAGCGGGCGGTTCCGTGCGTACCCGGCGATGTACTCATACCATTCACGGCCGCATGTGCAGCCGCCGCGAATGCCATCGCATGGAGTGCCTCCCGTCCGGCGATGTCTCCACCGCGAGCTTCGAGCGCCTGCTGCAGGAAGGAAGGATCGAGTAGGGCCGCGGCCGGGTGCGGAATTGTCGGTGGCAGTCCGTGATGACTTCCGTGCTCGAGCTTTATCATACGACCCGCTTCGTGGTGGGCCATGGCAGCGGCGGCCGCCGCTGCAGCAGCTGCCGCTTGCGATGCTTCCTCGTCTTGCTGTTGCGACTGCGACGGAAGCTGCTGATGGTGATCGCCACCGTGCGGTGGTGCTCCACTGCCCGGTCCAAACATGTGACTCGCTCCACTCAACCCGTACGGGAATGAGGCGGGACTGCTGCCGGAGCTCGGTGAACGCTTCAGGGCGCGATTGATCGGACGACCGGTCGTGATGCCGAGTTTCTTCACCTTGTCGTAGAGCGTGCGAGACGGGACGCCAAACTTGCGAGAGGCCTGCAGGGCGCTCATGCCTTTGCGCACGCACTCGATTGCGTTCAGGATGTCCGTGCGCGTGTACTGCTTGTAGCGCTTCCATTCTGGCTTCTGCTGCTGGTGTGGGACGTACGAGGCTAGCCTAGCGTCTCCGCCGAAGGCGTGCGGTGAGTCCAGCAGATCATCGTCGAAGGATTTGTCCGCGTACGGTGAGTGCGATGGTTCCTTGATTGACTGAGAGGTTAGAGGAATACGCAGAATACGAACTGTTAGATTAAGGAAATAATTTAAGAGGATCCAGAGATCGATCGAACTATAACCTCTTTGCTAGACATTGGCCATATAGACCCAAGTAAGAGAATGATCTTTGAACTGACATCAAATTTATTGAAAGATATATTGAAATCCGAGTTCTGATCGAACCTGGAATTGGATTTGACTAGATTTAGGAGCCTTGTGATCAGTCTTGAGTATATTGGAATTCTTTGAACGATGATGTCTAAAGGGCTTTGAGTAACTGCATTTTTCTTTCACAATGTGTTCTTTAAAGAACATCTTGATCTCTTGGATTGCTAATAATGTTCGGTATGTATGGTTTTAACTTACCTTATATCCGCTACCGTTCGAGTGATGACTGCTCGGTCGCTCCGGGTCGGACTTTATGCCGCTCTGGATGGTTTGTATCGTGGCGACGGACGTCGCCGTGGCGCCCGCTCCCGACACACCGCCACCCGCCGACTGTGACGAATCGGCCGGATTGGCCTGGGCGAGTACATTCCGCAGGATCGGGGTATCGCGCAGCATACTCGACATGGACTGTAGCTTTTTGCGCTTGAGCGGGTTCATATCGGTGCTGGAATCGTACGCCGAGCTGAGCATGCTGTGCAGTTGCGTCTGTCCGAGTCCGGGCCAACCGGCAGCAAGTGCTGCCGCCGCGGCCGCCGTCGACGGTTGAGCGGAGCTGGCGCTCGATGAGCTGCCCGTTGACTGATGCGAAACCGATTGATGGTGGTTACCGCCGGTGGCTTGCGATTGTAGTGCGATCTGTGCCGAAACCGATGAAGCCGACGAACCGGACGTGGACTGGATGCGATGGGGCGAGGTGGATGTCGTGTGCGAGAAGGAGGAGGAACGATCGCGGGTACGTTCTTCCCGTTCGCGATCACGCTCCACCGTACCGGGGCTGCGCGAGTAGAGACTGGAGTAGGGCGATTTGTACGAGTACGGTGGCGAGGAACTGCTGCTTTGGGCGATCGAGATATTGGTGGACGTCGAGATGACCGGCGACGATTGGTGCTGGTGGTGGTGGGAATAGTGGCTGCTGCTGCTGCTAGCACCACCACCGCCCCCACTGCTACCGGTCGGTGGCGTATCCTTCCACGAGGAGGACGAAGCCGACGCGGCGGCACCGGACGCACTGGCCGAACCGGACGATGCCTTGCTGGTGTAGTTGTTGTTGCTGGCGAGCAGCGTTGTCGCCGGATCGCGATCCCGCATCAGATGATCCACATCGCCCATCTTGTCGAAGCGACCCTTCAGATCGGCCATATCGTACAGACCCTTCACCTCCAGCTGCTCGGCGATCTTCATGATGCGCGGGATCTGCGCCTGGGTCACGTTCACCTCACCGGTGTACATGTACTCGAGCAGGGCGCGCATCTCAAACTCCTGGACGCCCGGGAACAGGATGCTGCAGTGGTCCATCGGGACGTCCTGCAGGATCGTCTGGAAGTAGGGCGAGTTGGCCGCCAGCACCACCCGGTGTGCCTTGAACTGCACCTGATCGTCGACGTAGATCGTGCAGTCGACGTAGCACTCCATCTTGATCAGTGCGTCCAGTATCTCGACCAGGTTCGATTTGTGGTTGTTCCATCGCAGACAGTACGTCTGTCCCTCGCTGCTACCCATCTTGAAAGCCGGTCTGTGTGTGTGTGGGGGATTGTTTTTACGCTCGAGAAACAATTCGTGCGTCGCTTTCTGCGAGAACAAGAGAGAGGGAAGATAGTGAGGAGAAAAAAGTTTAATATTTGATTTATTTGATTACTAAAACTAAAAGTGCATTTTCTTGTACTAAAACTATTCAGTTGATTGTTTCAGTTTTTAGTACTGTTTTTAGCAGGGCTACTACGAAAGCAAACTATAAAAAAAAAAACAGTGCGACGTCGCACATCCATTTTTCGGATTATCCGTTTCAAGCTATGTGTTGCAAAAATCTGCAAGGAAAATTATTTTGGGGCTTTTAAGTTTCAAATGAAAACTGCTTTCACGTTCAAAATGACATACACTATGCACTGTGTAAAACAGAAATTAAAAAAGCCTCAAATTAAAAGATTTAAAAAATTCAGACAAAAATCAGAAATTAAAAATGTTTAGCCACAAAGTATCCGTTACAGACCTTCTCTACCGTCTTATGGGCCAAACTGGAAAAGTATGGACGTTTTGTTTTGGTTCGCCTTCCACACCGACAACACCACACTGCCATTTAATTTCGCAGTCAATCCACTGGAAACGGTCAGTAAAACAAAACAAACACTATTTGCGTCGCACCAAAACCAAAACCTGCCTCGCAGTGGCACGTTCCCCCAATACACGCGGGACGACGTGTTCTGTTGTTGTTTACGGGTTTTCTCGAGGTCTCGATAGTGTGACGATTTCCCGCCTCCACCACTCTCGTTTTCCTCTTCTCCCCCGCTGCCAGCCGCATGAATCATGCGAGCGCGCCGAAGAATGCTGTATGGGGCAGTGTGATAATCGTAATCAAGGTATTGCCTCGTAGGACGCCGCTCTCGTTCACTCCACCGTGCCCACTCTGGGCCATGTGATTCACGACGCGACCGCCGAAGCAGGAAACGTGATTGCTAAACCTAGGGCCACAGCGAGCTTGAGCGAAGGGATACGGCGTTATCTTTCAATGCCTCTCTCTCTCTCTCGCTCTCTCGTGTGCATGTGTGGCTGAGTGTGTGCCCGTGTGGCCGGAGTGGCGAATATCGTGC
This sequence comes from Anopheles farauti, assembly GCA_000473445.2. Classification (NCBI taxonomy): domain Eukaryota; kingdom Metazoa; phylum Arthropoda; class Insecta; order Diptera; family Culicidae; genus Anopheles; species Anopheles farauti. The sequence continues at coordinate 6,235,675 of KI915045.1, forward strand.
GAAAATAACAACAAACCGAACATCGGTCCGGTGGTTCCGAATCCCATTCCGGGTGCGCCTTATCGCCCCGGCGTCCACGTGGCGGAATCACAGGACCGCCAGAGGGTGGTGGTGGTGTTTGGGCTCCTAACCAAGCTCCTGGGCGCGCTTATCTGATCGGTGGTTATGTGTCTTTGCGAGGACAGCCATCGCGTGACCACACAAACACACCAAACACCGGTGGGTGTGTGTGTGTGTGTGTGTGTGTACTTCGCCAATTTTACTCTACAAATTAGATACACGAGAAAGAGTTGGAGTTTCGCTATTTTTGGCGAGCGCCTCAAGTGCCTCAAGGGCTTAATTTTTCGCTCCGGAAATGGAAGAAAGTCAGGTATTAACTTTTTTTGGCGAATTTCCTTCCCACTGCCTTTCTCGAGCACAAGGCGCAGGCATCCTTTGCGATCCTTATCGGTTTGGTGTAAGAAGGAAAAGAAGCTTCGAAAAAAATACAATCTTCTTGAGCGAAGAAAGGCACGCAAAAGAAACACTTGTTCACTTGGAAAACGACTCGACCCGAAAAAAAAAATCCGTTCTGCCCTTCTAATCCACTTCCTGACGTCCTAATTTGCCCCGCATGGGCTGCGCCGTCCACGCTCACGTCCAAATTCTTTGCCCAATTTTCTCTCGAGTGCAAAATCAGCAGCAGAACCGAGCGAAAAACCAAAAAAAAACTCTGCTCAAAAGCGCAACATGAAAATGGACCAAACAAAAAAGCTAGAAACGCTCACAAAGAAAGAACCCACTTTGAGGCGGATTAGAGCGAGGGATTTTTGCACTTTGCACGCACACACACATACGTCCTCGACCCCGAACGGGATCGCAGGTCAATAAAGCGATCCCGGTCCGCCCGGGGGAAATAAGGAACAAAATAAATCAACTTGCTCTCGGCAGCTTCTGGGCTGTTTGGGCAAGTCGAAAAAAAAAGTCTGCAACAATGCACGACACGGAGCGGGAGGAGGAAAGCTAGCCCGTCGTCTCCGTCCGATCGGGTCACCGGGTTGTGCAATATTGGGTTAAAAGGTTAGGATGCACCTTATGCTGCAGGTAGCACAAAGAAAAGGTCGAATTAAAACGATCCCGAATCCTAGCGGCGGCAGACTTCGGGAGTATCTGCCATCACCATCACCATCATCATCAGCCGGGATTGTCATCGTAATCGCGATGATTTATTGACAAATGGATGAGGGCCGTACCGGCGGCCCTACCAGCACCAGCGATCGCACCAGCGATCCCTGTTTGTGTGATGTAGGGGATAAGAACCGACCCCGTATAGCGTCTCTGCTTTACGTCCATTAATTACAAGCTCATACTCGCACACAGACAGCGATGAAAATGATGTTGCGAAACTGACCCCGGCAAAAGGAGCTCCGGAATGTTTTTTTCCTCCTCTTGTTCTTGTTATTTATTTAGCAAACGGCTCTTGGATGCACAAAATTGACCCGCAAACACCCGCAACAGCAAGGAAAACAAGGAAAAAGGACCAAACGCGTAGCAAAAACGTTCCATTCCCACGGCTATTGGCATTGCACAAGTTGCAGACTTGGCTTCCAAATTCGATGATCATCAGTTTGATTGCGGTTCGCGACAGAGCCTTGCGTTCTTTTTTTCTTCCTTCATAGAAAACCCATTTCTTCCACCGCTCATCACCGCTTCGGAACAGGACGAACAGGAGAGGGAAAAACGGGCACAAACAAACTATCACTTGTGCGCACATTGTTGGCGAAAAAAAAACCAACCCCGTCCCGAAATGGGATTGTTTTGGGTAAAAGGGACGATCCGCTTGCGTTAAAGATCCCAGCGATCTACAATGGGAAAGGGTGTCCTTTTTTTGTGTTGTTCCTTCCTTTCTCATTGCATTCAAATGAGGTGCATCTCGCTGCATTTCTCGGGATGGATAATTAAAAGCGAAAGATCTAGCGAAAGAAACGGTTATGCAAATTGTGCTGATGGGACACGTTTGGGATTTATCAAAACAAATAATAAAAGAAGGGAAAGCTATTATGCAAATTCGCCTCCAACTTTCCAACGTTCTCACGCACGGCAGCGACGTTTCGTGCAAAAAAAAAAATTGTCCCGCATCGCCCTTCCGCACCAGACAAGTGAAGACGATCGGTTGAACGCTCGTACCGATTGCATCATGTCGCTCGGCGGCGCACAATCTTGACGCTTCCTCTGATTTGTGATAATGCACAATCACTCAGTGCACTGTTGCGAGCCCGTATCTTGTGTAAATGGTGTGGCCTATCTGGCCATTTGCTTTTCCACTGTGTGCGAGCGCTTGTGCATGCGGAGGAGAACGCTAGGGACTAGGGAATCTGAAACCAGCGGGATCAAATATCGACCATCCCGCCCCGGGATGCGTTGGACGAAGTTCTGCGAACGAAACTACATCCTAAGCGGGGAAAAAGACTGTGGAAAAAACATCTGATCGCCATACACGGATCGGTTTTGAACAAGCAAACGATCCTGACGGCGTGGAAACGAGCGTCTAGACGACTTTTCCTCCTTCGCCTTTTGGCGGGGTGCGTTGTGCAATGTGCATTTTTGTTTCGTTTCAAAATGTCTGCAAAAAAGACGCGAGAAGCAAGCAAAACATCTGCCAGCACGTGCGCGCGTCTTCTTGTGCTAAAAAAAAAAAACTTAGCATAAAGCATCATAAGGACGAACTTACCTTCAAAAACTCCTCTTTACCGTCGTTTCGTTTGTTTGGTGTCCGTGTCGGGATCGTGTAAAAAACTTTCACTTCCAGAACCGCTTCGCAGACGTTCCACCGTCACGAGAGTTCACGATCATCACGTACGCGTTAGCCACACATACACACACGCACGCAACGTACAAAGCCAAGCTGGAACGCTGCTCACACACTCTTCTCTTTTCCCGAACCAAAAATCGCACTTCACTCGATCGCGGTTTCGCTTCCGATGCTTCCGTCACAACGTGATATCGGGGGATGTTGGTGTGTGAGTGAGTGTGTTTGGAAGGGATGGAGAGCGTCTTGGAATGATATCGGGGATCAACAATGGGTTGGGTGGTGGGTGGAAATTGTGTTAAAAATTTTGATTAAACCTCAAGCACAGCCAGGTCCGAAAAGATTATTGCAAAATAGTGTTGAAACGAGATCCTCGTCGCGCGTTTTGTCGAGGATCTGCTGCGCGCTTGGTGTTGCTGTGCGAGGTGTGTGTGTGTTTGAGGAGGGGGAAGGTGGGTGTAGGGGCCTTTTCTGTCGATCAGGTGCACCGACTTTCTACGCCACTTTCAAGCGTTGGGTTTTTTTTTCTTTTCGATTCCTTTCGCTCTGTCTAGCGCACCGTTTTATCAAACTCGCATTAAAGTTTTGCGTTCTTTTCTGCGCTCGATTCTGTTTTTCTCCACTTTCAAGAACTTTTCACTCTTCGAACGTATCGTATTTGTTTGCTTTCGTTTTCGTATTTTCTTTTCCTTTTTTTGCTTCTGCTTCTACCGCTTCGTTATCACACTAATGTTTCGTTGTTTCGCACTGACGCAGGTTCGTCTTTTTTCACATCCTTTTCCGCACTGTTTGCGCAAACTTCCGCTCGCCGGATCATTTGTCGATGGTTGCTGGGGCGAGGTTTCGTTTCGTTGCGAATGCACCTGCAGAGGAAGAGCAGTGTGTTAGAGAATGAAATCCCACTTCGCTAAGGCTTGAGGAGTTTGCGTTTTTTTTTCCTCCACTACTCGAACTCGAACTTGATCTTTCGCACCTTAGAGAAATAAAGCCATAAATCGCTCAAATGCACTAACTGGTTCGTCGTTTTTTTGCTTTTCGCTCCGAAAATTCGATCGATGAATAATAATCGCACTGCTCACTCGATCACCAAAAGCTCACACACACTTGCGCTGCTCCGGGATTTATGAATATGTGGTTCGTCGCTTTTCGCTTCCACCGAACTGCACATGCACATTTCGGCCAAACAGCCAATGCGATGCAACAACGTTTTGCTGCGATTGCTGGTGCGATGATGGTGCGTTCGAACGAGCGGACTTTTCGCTTCTGATTCCGAGAACGGTTCCGAGCGGGCCAAAACTACCCCCGGAGCCCAAACCGAAAACTTGCCGAAGTCAAAAACCCAAAGCCGCACACTCTGCCACTCTGGTGCCAGCGCGGCCTCGCCTCGCCCCGTGTGCAATAGAGTGAGCGAAAGAGAGAGAGAGAGAACGGGCGACGACGGGGAGTGATTTCACGAAAACGGTTTCGTACTCACTTCCCTCCCCTGTCCCCGGTCCCACTCATGCCCGGTGTGTTTGTGTGCAATGGTTCTTCCGTCTCGCTCTATCCCTCCCTGGTAGGATGCGGCCAGGCAGCGGGCAAAAAGGATGTGATCCTTTTTCCCGAACATTTTCCACTCACGCGTGTGCGTGTGTCCTTTCACTCATTCCACCTCACTCTCTCTCTTTCGCTTGCTCGCATGCGCATGGTGAAAACCCCTTTTTGGCCCTTCTCCCGAACGGTCCTCGATCGTTCCGTCTCGCTCGTGCCCGTTCGCAAAAGGGCACATTTTTATGCTGCACCGCGCGCGCAGCATCGTTTTCTTTCTCCCTCCGGCTTGCACTAGAAAATTAAAATCTCACTCATTCACCTTCCCTTTTTTTCGGCCTGTCACTCACCACCAAACACACACACACACACACACACACACACCGATAGTTGCGAACGATTTCGATGCACGGAGTGGCGCTGCATGCAGCATAGGTTTAGGGTGTTTGAAAATTTAAAAACAGTCAAACCTCCCGCCGGGTGGGGGAAATCCGAACACGGTGCGAAAATGCGGCTGGGCGGGCGCGGGGAAGAGGTGAACCATCATGCATCGCGATGCGTGAGTGACCGACCGAGCAACACGACGATCGATCGGCAGCGGGTCCGCAACGTGGCCAGCAAAACGTGCGATCGCCTGGTGAAAACGCACGCCGTGAGTGTCGGCCGCGATGCATTTTTACGGGTGCGCTATTTTGCTGTGGCTGTGGTGGAGGAGGAAACCGAAGGGAACTAGCATTTCTACGCACACACGCACACACACTCAAGGCACCCGAAGACACCCCGAAGCCAAATTGCTGTTGTCGGAGGCAAGTTTCATCACAACACAAGATGCGCGCGATCGGCCCTAACATCTATAGCTCGATCTAGCGCTTGCGGTTGCGTCTTGCATCTCGTTCCCGCTGAAAGGGCCCGCAGCGGACCGGGGAGAGGTCAGCAGCGCATTCACGAGCGCGCACAACACCACACGTTGACACGCCACGTCGTCGATTATATTGGCGCATTCGTTGACCGTAATCGTTAGCAGCATTTATTTCGAAACCAACACATGCACGCGGCACGGCAAGCATAGGCAGGTGGCGGCTCGTGCAAGCATTTGGTTTGCTTTGTTTTGCTTTCACGTTTTGTTGTCGTATGCTTTGGTTGCTATTATGTTTTAATTTGTCAACAGTGAAGGTAATGCAAAATGTGGAAATATCTTCGGTGTCGCTAATACTTTCATTTAATTACAAAAAAAAGCGGTATAAATTTCGTTCTAATTTATTTATGCATTTTATTTATCTTAATGTCTTGTTTTTGCAAAAATTTATGGGAAACAAATCGATAACATATATCTAGCCTCAAAGCGGACGCCTGGTGCCTCATGTTTTTGCATGTGGGAAGCAAGTGCGAAAATTATACGTGTTTGAGCAGTTTAGTTATTCAGTAGAACAAAGTCGATGTAAAAAAATCGAGAAAAATTTCTTGCTTTAACATGTTTGAGGTTTTAAAAAATATTTTAAAAAAGGAAGCTTATTTTCCTTCACTTGAAATTATCACGATACAAATCATCAATATGTATTTCTGCTTTATGCCACACTTTAACCGTATTAAGAGAGAGAAACCGAACTTTGAAAATGAAATGATTTGCGTTTTTTTTCTTTACAAAGTTCAATGGTTAACTTGAGCGAAATGAAATGACAACTTTTGTCGATTTAATCGGTTTGGAATAAACTTTTAAATTATTATTACTTTACATGCATTATGATGTTTATTATAGAGTTCTTAAATTCATAGGAAAATCATATATTATATATATATTTTATATGTGGTGATACACTTGCGGTCTTTTTCTCATTATTGGCTCATTTATCCATGAACCTTTACCAGTTTCATTCACATTCTTCACTCTTTTCATATCTCGAACGAATGGCTACCTGTTGTATAATTGGTTCATTGCTCTATTTACTGGCGATTGGTTTTAACCGGAGCATGAATGAAGCTTACTCACACCCCCGGTTCCAATTTCTGCACTACCAAGCATCTTCTCAATGAAGCCTGTTCTACCCCACGCGATGGATTTGAAAACGCGATCGCACCTCGCCGTGCGATCATCGTACTAAATACTTGTCCCGCCTATTACGCCCTCTTACGTACAGATTACCAAAATCCAGCCTCATTTGACCCGTACGCTACCTGCCCCATGAGGGTGCAATGATGCTGTTTTTATTTTAAAGGCTGCACTATTCGTGCACCCTGCCTGTTATTATGAATGAGAGCGGAGAAACGCGAGAATAAAAGCGACAAAAGCGACCCTACCAGCCGGGGTAGGTGGGTAAAAGCACGCCTGCAAAAATTGACAAATTGAGCCGATTGAGAAGTGATGATATTAGAAGGGTACAGGATGAAACTAGCACGAGGAAAAAAAAAGGAGAAACCCAAACGATCGGTTTGCGAGCGGGTTAAGCAAAAAAAGAAGAAGCCTGGCACAATATTGGCGAGCACGATTGTGGGACGAGAAAGGAAAACAACCCGAGAACATTTACGCACAAAAGGATTACAACCCACTCTAACTCCTGCTCTCTCTCTCTCTCTCTCCCTCTCGTTCTCACTCAAACATTTCTCTTCTTCCACTTCACCTTTCCGCTTCCCAAAACCCACCGGAGAAGCCGGAGAGTTTTATGGCACCGTGGCACAAACCAAAAGAAAAAAAACAAAGCAAAACAAAAAAAATCCCGAAAAGAGGAAATTGCACATCGTACGCACATTATTCGCCTTCCATTCAGTGGCCGCAAAAGTGCATGCCTCCGCACGAGGGTTTCGATTATGCACTTAAATAACCACAATAAAACCCGAAGCCCTCGCCGCAGTGAGCATGCGGCAACAGGAGAGGGCTGCGGTGTGGCTGCATTGCACTCTCCGTGCCGAGGCTGCCGGAGGCTGACGGGAAGGAGATTTCCTTTCTTTCAGCTTTCAACTTTATTTCACTTCGCCTTTGTTTGCCCGCCGTCGGGTTGACAATTTGAGTGCGGCAGTACAATGGGCGAAACAGTAGGAAGGAGCACGCACTGTTTGGTGGGAAACGTGCTTTGGGAAGCGGGACGGTGATTCGATTCCAATTTTTGGCAATCGAAGGTGAAAGGAATTCGAAGTTTTTCGCTGGAAGTAGCTTGTTTGGGAAAAGGGTACACCGATTTAAGATGTTTTTTCGATTTTTTTTTCTGTAATGAATTGCTCTCAAATCCAATTTGATATGGGCTATGGACCCATTATTTTTATACTAGAAAAAGTCATCTACGACAAACAACATAAACAAGGTCATGGCATTATATAAAGGTGCACTAGAAAAGATGTATTTTTTAGTGTTGGCTCTATTTTTTATTAGCAATTATGTTAAAAAAATTTCATTGCATCGACAACGTTTGTTTCGTATGATTATTTAAGATAACCGGGATCTGTTTATCATAATTTCACCTTTGTATTTGATTGCGTTAGTGATAGACGTGCAAAATACAAAACATAAATCAACAATATAGGTTATAGGAGGGCAATATAGGTATTTTTACGTTCGAGCTATAATATTTGATAAAACTAATCTTCTCTTTGATGAAATAACCACGAAATCTTCAAAATTGGTACGACTTGCTCAAAGCTTGAAATAATCAAATGCAGTTCAAACCCAAAACTGATCATGTCTTCCACGTTTGGGAAGGCGATGAATTTGCCCGAAAGACTCGTCTTCACGTCGCGCGTCTGATTACGTGCCCACCGAGTGCGATAAGAGGATCGCCTAGAAGCAACCATTTTCACCCATACACACACACACAAACACGACCGAACCGAAAAATATGCGTGCATTGACTCGGGCGGTGAGCATTGCATATCTCACGCATCGTCGCTCTCCCTTTCTCCCTCTCTTTCTCGCTCTCTCCAACGCTCATCCGCGCTCTCTCAGCAAACGACATTGCCTACGCAATCTGCAGAACCAGTTCTAATTTGACGGGCACACACACACACACGCAAACACAAACACACACAGAGGGACTGGGGACAACTCCCAAATTCACCGATGCACACACAACTGGCGCGCTGATGGCGCAAAGTTGTGGCCAAGCTTCTGGACGTACGTACGCACCGATCGCCGAATATTTTCGTTCCCGCTTCGAGCGGTCAATGCACTTTGAGCTTCGTTCCCGCTCGCTCGCCCGGTTGTGTGCATGTGTGTTGCGGCAGGGGTTTTTTTTGCCCGTATTTTTTCTTTTTTTTTTTTTGGGTGGCAATGCACCACGCGGTCAATTGAGCTGGAGCGGACGGGGATGAGTTTTTCGGTGCGTCGCAATACGCATCTTCACCACTAATCATCGGCGCACAGTGCGATGGGCCTGCTCTTGGGCCGATTACAACATGGCGTGGCTATAGTTATTGGACTAATTAGTCAGTCGTTACTATCGGTTAAATTTTGATTGTGGTTGAACATGTTTGGAGGCTCGTTTTCCTGCACGCTTGGGTGTACTTCGTATGGTGGCATTGCTAAATTCCACAAAATTTGTCGAATACTTCACTATTGTTTGTCACTCGATAAATAAAATTTCCCGGAACGTTCCCCAGTAGAGACAAGAGTATTATGGCATCGGAAGCTATTCAATTCCTTCCATCGTTACGATGATAATCGTTTCGAAACACAATTTCCACAATATTTCCCTCTTCGGGATGCGGGATGTCTTTGGCACGTGCGTGAATTGGTACTGGTAAGCGAAAAATAGCTCCCGAACGCTCATCGCCCATTTACCAGTGCGAATCAACAAGCGGCAACAATAATTGACACTCACCAGCAATTGATTGAATGCAATTGTGGCATCGATCCGCTTTCTCCGGGATACAATTGATAGACCGAAGCCTAGACTCGGCGGAGTGTGGCCTAGCCGCGTGTGGCTCTTTCTCTAGGATGGCAATTAATTAAATTAATCAAAACGATGGCCTACCATCATCATCAGGCCGGCTCATCCTCCTCATGAGAGTTGATACAAGCGAGGAAATATTGAATGTTTCACTAACATTTTTTCCATTCTCGTACTTGTCCATCCTAGCAACCGGGGTTCACTGTGCGAAAGTTTTACAGTCTCTTTCGGGGAGGAAAGAATAACATTGCAAATGATTCATAAAACCTATTTCCGAGCCTATCTAACCCGTTCTCCCCAAGAAAAAGGGGTTTCGTTATAAAACGTGGCCTTCCCATCTTCACCGGGCCAGATATTCTCTAGCTGCATATCATCATGCCCTTTATGGCAGCCCTAATCGATCGTCACTGCCTACTACGTCTTTGCCTCCTTTGGTGGCGAATTATTGCCGCGCTACCAAATTCTCACTACCCAGCACCGGTTCATATATGTCTGTTTTGCCGAAAATTTTCCCGTCATTTCGCAGACAACAGACCGACCGGACCGACTTCGGTTGTTAACTTTACAACGCACGGAGCTGTGCAGTTTTGGCAAAAGGGCGATTTTACAATAACGAAATGGCCAACAATTCACCTACCTGTGCAAGCGGCACGGCAAGAAAGAGTTAAGCAAAACAAAACGCCCAGCAATAAGCTTCCTTTCTTGTGTTTGGGTGCGTTTTTTGTTTTGTGCTTTTATTATGCACTCAGGTAATCTGTGTAATAAAACAAAAAAATACTATTGCCCACCGGAGATAGAAATTCGCACAACCGAAAGGGTTTCTCTACGCTTACCCCGCGTTTCCAATCGGACGACAGAAAGGCTTAAAATAACAAACGAAAGAAAGTGCACAATTTGGCTGTTCTCGTTGGCAGTTTCCGTGCCGCTTTGTTTTTTTGGCAAGATATTGTTTTCGTTCGCTGTTTATAGAACCCCGTACGAGGGTGCTTTTTGCATCAAACACCGACACTCCAGGCCAGGTATTGGATCGCAAAATGTTGTCGGTGACCCGCTACAGCCGCCTGGAGGAAGGGTTGTACGAATAGAATGTAATTATGTTGTAAAATTTGCCCATTTTGCTTGCAGAATGGCTTAGAAGAGTTTGCACATGTTCAAAGCTGAACGGCAGTGTTTGAAATATGACAACAAAAATGAAGTTTTTATATTTTGCGACAAATATTTAGAAAATTTTCAAAATTTTTACTCAATTATTTAGCCACAAAACGCTCCAAACGGTGTATTCTCAAATTGCTATTTTTAAAACATACAAATTGAAGATAACAAAAATGTTCCATAGAAAAGTCTGTGGGATTTTAAGCAACATTTGATTTTTATTACATTAAAATGTTATTTAAATAGTTCTGGGAATAATATAGTGTCGCATCCAGCAAAACGCAATGCAGCAATGTTCAACCGCTTTTCCCGACCTATCTGCAATGGCCATCCACCAGCTGGCCAATCCGGCACGGGCAGCCACAAGTTCAACGAACGCGTCAAAACGCGATCGCTTTCGTTCGGTCCGTAGCGCTCAACTTCCGGCTTCGGCTGTGGCATCCCGAAAAATGCATTAATAATCGTATCATATCGGGCAGGCAGGCATGCATGCGGGTGCATGCGAAACGCAAGTTCAACGTCACCCCAAGGCAGCACCACCATCACCAGCACCACCAGGAAGTTCGCCCTAATCAATGTGTAAATATTCCCGGACCCCCGAAAAATGCCGCCGGCCAAAAACCACGGCCGAGCGTGGACTGCGTGCATTTTTCGGGGTCAACCGAAGCGTCTTTGTTTCGTGTTTCGTGTGATCGCATACGTTCGCCCTGACGAACCTGTCACCGGTGGTGCTCCCGCTGGTTCATTGAACGTGCGTCCCGGTTTTGGGGACGCGTAGAAGCCACACCGGACCTGAAACTTGTAGCCCGACGCTGCAGATAATTTTTGGCGATTGTTCACGAAGCCAGCGCGCTTCGATCGCTTGACCTCCGAGAAAACCGGAGGGAACTTCCTGGTGGTTTAGTTTCGTACGTCACCAACAGAACATCAGAAGAAGCGTAACACTAACCGTCAAACGAGATGTCAATTGACACTTTTAAAAGTTTCAGCTGTGATTGCTCGGAAACGAACATAATATGGTCATGCGAGGGTTTTTTTATTTAAAAATTTACCAAACATTCTCGTCCGATCGACTTTTTACCGGAACTTAAATAATTTTTTGGCGTTAAAACTAAACAGACAAGGTAGAGAAAAAAGTTATAAAAAACTCACAAATATTAATAAAATTGGCCAAAAATTCAACGAAGTACACCTTCAAAGGATACCATTTTTTTCACAAAATGTTCAGGTGTTCATAAATCTAAAACAGTTCCAATGCAGCAAACACACACGCTGGGAAGATGAAACTTTATTTGTAGTTGAAAATTTTGGATTATGCAAATTAGAGCGTGAACGTGTTCTCGGTGGTGATGATTTTTCTTGTCCGCAGGTGGCGGCCTGATGATTTACCACGCATCAATGGCGCATATCCTTGGCCAGGATTTGCCGGTTTGATGTACTACCGAATGGTTCGAGTGGTCGGCAAGCGGTGAGGTCATTATATCCCGCTGGGGTCCCCGTGGAGTTTTTTTTACCAAAACCCCACCGCCGTGATTTGGCAGGTGGAATGGGTTTGTTTCCCTTCCCGTCTCGGTGTGTGTAACGGTGGGATTAGAATAAAATTGGCACGAAAGCTCAGTCATCCAGCCGGACTTGGCGTGCTGGGACGCCCGGATCGCATGCAAGCAACCCAGATAGTGATTTCTGTTTTTTCAACTTCCTCCCTCCCGTGGGGGAGTGGGAACGAGGGTGGCGCTCGAGCTCGCTCGGACATAGCAATTTTACCCCGGCGTTGCGACCTCCTTTTTGCGGCCGGCTCCTGCACGACTCCTGCACGACAAATAAATTGCCAATTTTCGTGCCATTGCCGTCGGTGGCCAGCCAGTCTGCAGCGATGCAAGCGCACCCGTCCGGCCAGGGGCCGACCACCCATTAGCTCCCGCGAAACGCGTTTGGCGAACCGTTTGTACGGTTTTTTCGTGAATTTTTTATTGCACAAACCTCAATTACGCTCCCGAGTCGCGGCCAACATACAAACACTCGTACTCGTACTCGACCGGGTCAGTCGGGAGTCGCAGACCTTTCCTTTGTTGAATGCAGATTTAGCATGTTTTCTGCGATCCGGGTGGCCTCGAATCGCGCACGGGGTGCAATCGATTACGAGCGAAGGCGAGCAAACGCTTTCCGTGGGGTTTATTTCACTCCTGTCCGAAACGCTGTAATCATCCGCTCCCGAGGCTGTCTTTTCGATTCTTGCGCCGCAAAATAATGATACAAACACACAATGGGGGAAATGGTGGAAAATCGGGAGCACTCGGTTGACAAAGTTATTATTTAAATAGCACTTTGCGGCGGATAAAGGTTGTGATTTTACTGCAAACAAATAATGATGAAGGAAAGCCTCCTGAAAGTGTCCATTATAAAATATATTTTGAAGAGGAAAATGTTTGTAGTAGAGAGGGAGCTTCATACGATGGAATCCTTCGTTTACTTTGAAATTAGTTTCAAATAAAATTATCAGTGCTTTCGCATTCCTCAGACCATACAACACATATGAAAAGAGAGATGAAAAAAGATTTCACAACATTTATTTTTTAAGCTTGTGAGCAAAATTTATGCTAGCAAGAGGCCCGATCTAGACATCTAAGATGACCAGATCATGGCAGGAAGATTCGGACCTCGTACAGTCAATTGTTCAATTATGGTCTTATCCTTCCTTAATCCACAACAGATATTTTTGGACTCTTTTTAAGCAAATTATGAACAATCTACGATCAGCAGCCTCAGCAATCTTCACCCTGCAATCCGCAGATCCCATCATCTGATCTCTCAATACCCATTTGCACCGACAATCTCCACTCAACCGAAAGCCCTTCTGAAACGCTCACGCACCTGAAATGGCACACAGGATGCAGACACCGGCAGGCAGGCTTTTGGGCAGGCCGCTGCCGGAAACGTGCTAATTCCTGCATTTGCCGAAAGCCGAAAATAAACACATCACCGCGTCGAAGCCGAACGGAGCGTCCCGAAAACAATCATAATCCCATTTTCACGTCATAATAATCCCAATTACGCCTGTGGAGTTTCGGGGGTTCGTTCGGGTGCAGCAAACGGATTCCCGCTTCCCGATACCTGCGTGCGCGCCTGTACGTGCCCGACTGAAGTGGCCAAGGACCATAAAACTCCCACCGCTGCTGGTGTCGGGCACAAACAATGGCACAGCCGGCCAGCGAAGCACAAATTGCAAACGAACCGATCCTTTGATCTTCTGGCTCCGAATGGCTTCGGAATGGCCGACTCGGCGGGTGGTAAAAAGGTACACCCGGCACGCCGGGCCCACGCTGGCCATTTCGATGCCTTTTCGGCCGAGGAAGGATTGAGCGCGCGTCGGGTTTTGGTTTTGGTGCGTCAAAAAAAAAAAAAGGATGCCAAGTTCAATGCGTCTCTCGATTAGCGGTGAGCTTTTCTTTCCGAAGTTCGCCCACGAAGCAAACCATTTTTCACGATTAATCTCGCCACTTTGGGTGCTATTATTTTCGGGAAACGGGCGCGAAATGCAAACGCGTCCACCATATGGAAGATAGCGAGTTCGTTAAAAGGCTAGCGAAGGGTAAAGGCTTCCTCCCTCGGTGGATGAGCCAACGTGCTATACAATTCACAAATTACCTTCGCCGTGCATTTGTCCGTTCCACGCGGGGTTTTTTCCTTCATTGCCATCGGTTGGACGGAGAACCGCACTCCCCCACCCTCGCGGGAGGAGGTCATCGGGCGTAACAACAATAGCGGAGGACCGTCGATATTCTCCCGATATCCTGATGGACAGCTCGGCGAAATGGACAGTCAATTTTGGGTTCTCCCCGCAGCCCGCGATCCTTCCCATCGTGCTTTTTTTCGGCCATTTTCTCCCTCCCAACCACGGCCGGTTTTCTTTCACGCCCTACCCCTTGTGTGTGTGTGTGTTTTTTTTTTGGTATTTTCATTATCCTCACGACACGCACACGAACGAATCAGGCCGGTCGGTGGTCCCCCAAGGACGCGTAGGAGCAGCACACACGAAAAAAAAAAACACGCCAAACGCGTCAATATCTCGCAATTCCGGGAGGTCCCTCCTGGACTGGACCGGACCCTTCCTTTTATCCTGGGCCGGTGACACGCCAGGGACGGCCCTGTTGTGTTCAATTGATTTTATCATTTCATACACTTTCCATTCCCCATACGCACTTTTTTCGTCGTGCCTGTGAGTGTGATGGAAAATATCCGAAAGCAATTTTCATGCCAACTAGATCCAAAACAAAACCATCCACCACGAAACGAGCAGCGGCGAATTAGAGAGAACGAGAGTGAAAGGGACAGTGGCGGAAGAAAAGAGAGCAACAAAAAAGAGATACAAAGTGCGTACAGAGCCATTTCGAAATTAATGTCCGTTTTTCGGTTAATAATTTATCGGTTCATGCAATATCAGCATACACGCGGTAGGAAGGGGAGAAGGTGGATCGGATATTTGGGAAGGTGACAGTAGTTTTCATGCGTTTCGATTGGATTTCGTCGTCGAAACGCACCTGTGGCGTTTGGCTATTTTTTTTTACCTCGTCATTCCGTGCAATTTGCTTCACGAACTATTGTAACTTCTATAAATAACTGTATGTAAAGAAATCAATTATGAATGTTTCCAAAATTAAACACCTTTTGAGGGGCGAAAACAAACGAAAAGATGTAGATTATTTGTACGAGATTTCTACGTCCTTTATAGCATTACGTACAATGCAAGAAAACTAAGCTATTCTGGGTCGTTTTTCAGATCATTTTCGTTTTTTCGATAAAAAGTAAGGTTTTTTCTCGATGTTATTGAAAAGATCAGTCGTACGATATTCTTTTGATAAAGATTATACTTTATTCACGCAAAATCGAGTAAATCACGACTGAAAAACATAGAAATAATCTGAAATCTGCTTAAATTCTAAAACCTTAATGAACCATCATTTGTATCTCTATTCAACATAATACACCCATACGAACACACACACGCACGCACTCGTAAAGGACGCATTCGATCGAACTTTAAACGAGCGCGTACATTAACCGATCCATTATGTCTTATTAATCAGACCTTTCCCGTTTTCCCCCGATCGACCCCGTCCCCTACCCCGATAACTATGACATTCCTCCTCAAAACCTTCCACCGCCCAGAAGTAGATCGAAACAATTGATTGCCGAAAAATAGCCAACCAACCGCCCTATTTCACCCTGCCTCCTCCCCTACCTTCCACCTCCCGCTAGCATCGGGAAGGACACGGAATGCAAACGAAACCCCGAAAAAGGTGCCATTGCCCAATGTCCTGCCCGCCCGGGCTTTCCGTTAGGGGGAACGGGTGGTAAATAATCACTATTAAATTACTAGGGCCGAAGCTTCGGAGCGTTCGTGTTTTGTATCTGTTTTTTCTTCCGTTTTTTGAACGAGAAAACACCGCGAATGCCAACGCGTAAAAGCAGCCGGCCTTTCCGCAACGCAACGCATTGGGAAATATTTTATTTATGCATCCCCACCGAGGTGCCGCGTTCCTGTTCCCGTTTACCACCTCCCGCCTCCATCCCCACCATCTAATCATTGCTCGCACGGACATGTGCGTTTTTCGGGGGGAAAATCCCAAATAAATTATTGACCACGCGATTATTAAGCTCCCTCCCGCCGGGGGCAGAGCGCTATTGATTACGGTGGAAACGCAAAAGAGGGGAAAGAAAACGCGTTCGTTGAAGCGAAATTCGATTTCCGATCCTGCCCATCGGTCCGGCCCGAAAAACTTTAACCCTCCCCCTTTCGGCGCACTGTCCACGTTTCACGTTAATGTACAAAAAGGGTCCAGCGATGGCGAGGACTTCTGCCCCGCGATCGAAAGTAGTTGATGGTAATGATGGCTTTTCGGCTCCCGAAATGCGTTTATCTAGCGAAAACATGAGGAGAAAAAATAAAACCGAAGCAAAACATGACGCAAATAATGTCCACACCGCTTTTGTGTTTGTGTGGCAATACTGGAGAGCAACGACGAAGGACGAAGCAAAAAATACAAAAAAAAAAATAGCCAGAGGTCATTAAAGTGCGTCAAAGGACGTAATCGTTCGCATACGTCCATACCCAAACCGCTTAGCCGGCAAAACAAAAAAGCAGTTTGAGCAGTTGCCTTTGTTTTGTTTACGAGCCGGGAAAAACTAAAAAACCCATCGGAAAATTCATTCCCCGTCAGCACCTTCACGATTTTTCGCCATTATTTTTATGTGTCCCTGGTTCAGGAGCCACTTCCGTGCGGGCTGTTATCGCGCCGTGCTAATCGATCGAACCGCGGAATGCTTTTCCTGCATCCGGTCCGTGGAAGTCCTCCCGCCTTTTCGCTACCTCCTCTCCCCGTCGAACCAGGACTGACCACCACCGCAGGACTGGCAAAGTGGTGGAAACGAAATTCGAACGAAATCAGCTTTCCAATCGGGTAACAATTTGCTTCCTTCCCTTACGCGGGTGGCCGATGGAGGCATGCTGCCCCAAAAGGTTTTCCGTTCTCCATTTTGCTACGATAAAACCTTAACGATTACTGGTTTTGTTTCGCGCACGGAACGCAACAATGTGACCTCCCGCCTCCCCCGGGTCGGGTTTATTTTTCTATTTGTTGATGATGAAGGCGTTGAGTTTTTTATTTATTAAATTAACATAAATTCTGTACGCGGGTTTCCTGTCGCCCTGTTTGGGGTGGCTCAGAATCTAATCGGTGCTCTGTTTTGACCCACAGTCGACAGTGTGGGTCGTGCAATCTTTTGGCCCGAATCACTATGGTCGAATCAAGGACCAAAGCAAAGTTTAGTATTGTGTTATTCCCCAGTCGATAAGAGCTAAAAGAAACATTGGTTTAAAACATAGTAACAGCACAGCCATCTACGATGAAAAAGATACTTTTTCAATGCCTTTTTGAAGCGATGGTCCCATAGCCGAATGGGCAAGCGTACCAGATGAAACGTCAAATTTTGACAGACATCCGTTCAAATCCCAACATGAGCAAAGATGCGTTTTTGATGCAGCGGAGAAATTTGTAGAACAAATAATGTAAATATGACAATTAACTCAAAAGAAAGAGAAATGTTCTGTAAACCAACTGTTTTGATAAACTGAAACAAAAATTTCAATATCAACGTAGAAGAACAAATTTTATTATCTTCAAATGCTTATCAATAACTAACCAGCGGTCACCTTCCAACGACCAAAAATTAGTCCTTAATGGTGGAACATTTAGCGTTTAGTTTCTCATCCATCAGTACTGTTCTCGTTCTCGCAACAACCACATCCTGCCCAGAACGACAAACAACACTTAGCAACTGTTAGTTAATCGCTTCATCAGCCGAAATTTTTGGTTTTCCGTCCTTACATCCGACTCTCAGCCCTGCGCCGGTCGCGCAAATCTCAATCACGCACGAACCGAAAGTGAGCCCAAAAAATGTCCTAAATACTTCCCATAATTCACACAATCCCAACACCACCTAGCCTCGCTTCCCCCAAAGCGAAAAGCACTTCCGGTAGGTTGGCGTCGTAGTGAAGTGGACGCGTCCTCCGGTGGGCAAAAATATTAGCCTGATTACATTTGGGGTGGGTGGGCTGTTTTATTGCTTATTTCTCACCCTTTGCACATTTTCGTGCTTCGTTCCTTTGCGTCCTTCTCAACCACGAGCCCCCCGCTTCGGAAAAGGAATGTCTCAAAATCGCAATAAATGTGCCGATGATAAATGGAAATAAAAGCTGCCTAGCGCAGCAGCGCTTTTCCAGTTCGATGGAAATTTTGCGGCCACAACGGCCACTAAACGCAACGTCAAAACACGGTGCGCGGCCGGACGTGCGGGACGTCATTAGCCAAACGAAACTATCCATTAGCGCAACGGGCCCGCATTGATTTATTTCACAACGCCAGAAGCGGAGGTGTAAAGGGTTCCGTTTTGATTAAGTGGCGGGTCGTTTCTCACCAAGCGCGCTTGGTCAGTGTGGGGCTGTGCGAATGTCAGCGAATGTGTCCTGTTTTCGCCAAACGTGTCCTCGCGCGCGCAATGATGAATTATTCATGTTTCCCCTGATTCGCCATCGAACGCCTTCACAAGACGCTCTGGGTGCAAGCGATAAAATTAGAAACCCAAAATCCTCCGTATGACTAATGAGAGCTTTTACCGAAGGACCATTGGGTTTTGTTTTTTGTTTTGTCTTATTCTGCTCAATACAATTGCATTAAAACTACGCGCCAAACCGATCGCGGTGCTGCTGTGTGGTGAAATAAATTGTCATTACGGCCACGGCTACGGGGTTCCGGAAACTTCCACCGGCAATCAGTGACAATTTGTTCATTATTAATGAAATGCGCAATCGATAAAATCTCACCAGCTCAGCTCGCGAGCTGAAACGCTCCGTTCCCAAAGGACACGCGGAGGGGATCGGGCCACTTGGGTTTCGTGTTTTTTTACTCCACCCAACTATCGTGTTGGCGTTCGCCGTGTGCGTGTTCGCGATGTTTGGCGTGATTGCAAAACTTGCCCCGTTTTTAGTGAAAAACATGACAGCATTACATTTCTGCAAACGTGCCGTGATCGTTTCATGCGACACGAACGCGATCCGATCTCCTTATCAGTGTCGGGCGATAGTTTTTGTTGGGCAGTTAAAATGATTGGACGATTTGTTTGGTTCGTTCCCGAAACGCGACGCGTGGATTTGCATATTTATGTTCGTAAAATAAAGCGAAATTATTTACTAATAGTAATGAAAAAAAAAAGGGAACCATCCTCTAAACCAATTATAATCCAACAATCCAGACGATGATGCGGTCACGGAAGCATCACGATCGCGCGAGTTTCGCTAAATTGGATTAGTTTTTATTTTTTCGCAAAAGAAGAACACCCAGACATTTCAGCTCCGGAAGCAAAGCGGCTCTTCCGAAGAAGTCTCGACAGCGGCACGAAAATATGCATTATAGAAATAATATTTGCTGCCCACGAGTCGCGTCTCCCTCCTACGGCGTCGGGTGCGAGACGTCTGGCAGTAGTGGGTCTGGTATATTTTTGCAGACAGCCTTTTCGGAACCAAAATCAAAACAAAATATGCTCTCACATACCTTAGGGCAAGTAGGCGGTGCGATTCACTAGCACAGGTTCTTCGCTTGCTGAACTCTCTCCCACAGTGAGAAAGAACCATGGTAGTAGGCGATGATGTTTTCGACATCGGCGAAGGAAGTACATCAAAGCGACTAAATGGGACAGCTATTTCCGACTGAATTTGGGACGCGCTCGGTTGGATTTTGTTTGATTTGATCAAACCCGTCTCGATAAACTATCTTCGGATATCTTAAAGAAGTAGGCAGCATCGTAAAGTGTCTCAGTTTTTTATATGCAAATTTGAACAACTGTTCCAACAGATTTAGTTAGTCGAAATGTCGTCAAATGTTGCTTCTTTCCTTTCGGATATTTTACTAGATATTCTTTGGAATTTTAAAGATGTTTTAAATAACAAGACCTTTGTTTTAAATAATTATTTTCTTATTAAAACGTAAGTGTGTTGAAGTATTATGTTTTCATATTGCGATCATTCTAATGGGAACAATTAAAACCGCTGACGGAAAAATATTATTGTTTGTAAAAAAATAAGCAAAAATTGATAAAATGCGCCTTATTATTTTCGATATACTTGCGTTACAGTGTCTAGACCTTTCTTTTGTATATTTTCTGTCATTAACATATTTAATGAAACAGTTTTTAGGTATTAATTAACCAGAAAAAGTCCCATTTCCCACAGAATTAAACACTAGAATTCAAGAGAAAAGGATTAAAACGGCAAATGCAAATAAGGTGACCACCCCCCATCGCATCGCATCCCGCCTAATGCGATCATCAATTGCAATCATGCGAATAATGTGACCGAACGGAAGCGCACACAAAAGCGTGTTCGTAAATTTTCTTCCCCTCGTACGTTTCACCTGATTTCCTAATCAAATCAGGCCGCTAATCGCTCCGGTGGCCAAACTTCCGCCGGTGGGAGAACTAAAAACAACAAACAAGAAAAAACCCGCCCGAATCCTGCCAAATCTTTCCTCCCCCAGCCTAGCGAACAGGCGAACAGGGAGGGAGCGACCGAAAAAGGTGGCCATAAAAATCAAAATCGCATAAATCGCCAGCCAGCCAGGTGTGAGCGAGTGCGGGTGGCGCTTTTGTCACTTGGGTGACATAAAAGTCACCAATCGAACACAACCGGCGGGGCCAACCGGCGAGCTCGGTTCGGAATCAAAACATTAAATAAATCTAACTCGTACTCGCATCGTACTACTGCTCACTTATCTCCCTTTCACCCCGGGGAGCTTACCAGTCCGCGTCCTCTGGAAGCTTAATTCCGGCTGGCTAAAAGCTAATAAATAAGCTTTGCATTAGTTCAACGTATACCTCCCCCCGTCCCCCAGGCCCGCATCGCCTGGTAGGTAGTGGCGCGCAGTTTTTCATACTTAACCCTCATTATCATTCCACCATTGGCGTCGTCCGTCCATTCGACGGCGATGGATTCATCCAATCCATCTCCCTCAGTGCAACCACCTGGTGGGGTGGAAGGGGAGGGGGAGGTAGGGCTTTGGGTGGGTCGTAAATCGCACACCCGGTGGCTAATGTTGCCAGTGTGCCTTACCTTACTGTTCCCCCTTCATCAAAGATTAGCTCGGAAAGTGGAAGTGAAGCCAAACGTCGCCTTCGGACGAATCTTGTTTTTTTTTTGTCAAACGAAATTCCACCATTTCCATCGACCAGACGTTGTTGCAAAAGCGCACCACGAACTAAGGGGACGGTTGAAAAAAGCAATGTGAAAAAAGTTCCACCCACCACCACCACCCATCCAGCAGCAGCGCAACCAGGTTTGCTTTTATTTGCCATTTCCCACTGAGACACTGGGGTGGGTTGGGACCATCGGCACTAAATGAATATTATGACTGTTTGATAGTTTTTGGCACGCAAATACCACGTGGCTTCGAAACGGGCGAGCGAGACCCACACTATAGCTGGCTGAAGGTGCCGAAATAATGGACACTTGCAGCGAAAACCACACCACCTGCCGAGCGTGTGGCCTACTGCGTTGTTTTTTTGTTTGTTTGCAAGTTTTTGTTTTGTTATTCATCAGCCAGTACCGACCAGTTCTATCTTAACGAAAATAACACAAATATTTGGCACGTGATTCATGTGCTTTGCGGGACGCGCGACAAGGGGGAAGAAAACCACCACCCCGCCTCCCTAATCTCGACCGAATCGATGTTGTTTTCCGCGAACTAGATTAGAAAACATTCCACCCGGTTTCGGTTGCATGAGAAGTAAGGGGAAAAAAACCAACACACCAAAACCACCTCAAACTCCGTCCGGCATGAAATCAAATCCAGCATCGCATCACCGGAAGGCTATTTTTGGGGTTCGGATTGTGTTTTTCCAACCAAACCGGGTGAATCCGGTATCCGCACGCCACCGCCACCGGGTCCGGGTGGTACACCCCACTCCAATACACGTGCATTAATATTCTGATAATGAATGCACCCTCCCTTCTTCCCTCCTGTAGCGGCACAGGCCGCTTAGGGCTGGCAATGATTTGCATCTGACCTTGACAGTATGCCGAAGTGCGATGTAAAGTTTACAGTGTCGTTTGAAAGTTTTCGTTTTGCGGCCGGTTTCAAATTCACTTACACACCATCGTAAGTTCAATTAAATTTTATCGCAAACTTCGCCTCGATCGTAGTAGACGTCGCGATGTGCGTTCCGACCGTACGCACAATGCACGGTGGGCGTGAAGCGGTATGTGGGCTGGACAAAATTTGGTAATGGGTATGGGTAAAGCATTTGTTGAAATATTTTTTTTTTAAATTTTATTATATGAAATAATCAAAATCGGAATAATTGAAATGATTTTGGAGGCTAGAAATCGAGTGTAAACATTTTCGAAAAACAATTCCTTAGCAAGCATTTTCTCAAGTTAAAGAATCGAGTTTAATTCATGATGTATTAAAACTGTTCTTGTTTATTGAAACCCAAAAACTGGCAAAAACATTTACTTTAACAAATGTAGCATTTTGGTTTTGATACGAAATGCACAACAAAGAAATGTGTAAAGAAAGAATTCTCACTTCTCACGCACCACATTCCCACCAAACAACTTACTCGCCCGCCAAGGTCAAGGCGCTCATAGTGCGGCCAGCCTGCCACCTCCTGTACCGAAACATGCGTGCGTGTGTATTTTCCACGCGGTGTTGCGATTGCGATTGCTTCGATTCTATTTTTTCTCCACCAACGCGTAGCGGTGGCGGTCGTTTCTTTGGTGCTGCTTCTAGTTTTCCAGTGTTTCGTTTTCATCTTCCTTCGCTTAGCACCATGCACGATTCTTATGCTCGCATCCGCCGTGTCCGCACATATCCGCGTACCATCCGGATTCCCATTTCCTACCAGAGTTTGCCCAGTTTGCGGTTGAACATTTTCGCTTATCGTCCGCTCCTGCATTCCACTATCAACGGCCCAGTAGGGGGAGGAAAAAAATGAATTCCCCATAAAAGCAGATCCGTTTTCCGAAACGATTTCTGCGCACACACGCGCATAATATGTGCGTAAGTCGCTCGCTCGCACCAGCAGAATATGATTTGTTCGCCCGGCTATTTCTCGTCTCTCTCTCTCTCTCTCTCTCTCTCATCCGGTCGGTGGAATGAGGAGGGGGAGGGCCGCGTCGGGGGTGTTGGTTGTTTACGCATATTACGCACAAACACACAGACGAAAACATCCTCCTCAACCACCCCGAAAACCCCATTCACACCATCTCCCAGACAGCACACACACACACACACCCAAAAAAAACGAACCACCCGACGAATTTGCTATTCTCGCGTCGAAAATCGGCGAATTTTTAGAATTCGCCACCCAAACCCTCTTCTTACCTCCCGCTCGCACACCCACCGCCGGTGTGCTTCTTTCCTCTTTCTCCGTTGTTTTCGTGGTCGCTTTTCGCTTTCAATTTAGCTTCCGTCTCACTCCCGCTTTCTCTCTCTCTCTCGCTCTTGCTCTCGCTCTATCTGTTGCTCCTCTATCTATCCCCCAGCATGGAAGAACCAAAATGGGAGATGGCGGAGCAACAAGAGATTACGGCCCGGTGCCGTTTTGGAGAGCGCGTACGCACTTTTTTCCCTCTCATCACTTCACTCCCCCCCCCCTCCCCATCCATCCCCCCTTCATCAGTCTACGAAAATTCGCTCGCCAAAGCGTCGTCGCTCTATCTATTTCGCACCCTTTTTCGCGGCAAGAGTTCCTTCGATGGTTTTCTATTTTACGCATAGTTCCCTGCCCCCGAGCAGCAACAAGAGACAAAATGAAACAAAAAAATAAATAAAAATAAATATAATGAACCCAGAAGCGTGCAACAAACCGACAAAAAAAACAGATTCAAACAAAAACCAAAAAAGAACACCTTCCTCGACTTTACACACACACACACGCAGAAAACACATCGTGTCAGCTCCAGTAGGCTTTGCCTTTTTTGTGCCTTCGCCAAATTTCCGTTCTGCCACTGCCATTTGCGCCCCGCTTTTTTTTTGCTCTTTCTCTTCATTAGCGTAGCATAAGAGCGCACGTAACAAGCAACAAAACGCACTTTTTAACCTCCCCAAAGATTTGTGTTTTTTTGGTATTGGTGTAGTGGTGGATCCCGGGAACGACCGGGGTCGCGAATCTGCGTGCGCTTGTGTTTTTTTCATATTATTTTTCGCACTATTTCGCTCTGTCTCTGCACGCATTCGCCAGGAGTCGTTGAACGGGCACGGCCCAGGAATCCCCACACGGCCGGAGGTCGATGGCACGAGCTGGGGAGGAAAATTGTGCGAAATTGGCGAATAAAAATGGCGACGAGTGGCGAAGAGTTCACGCCGGAAGTGTTGCCGCGCCAATCAAATCAAACTCCCGGCGGGCACGAAAAAAAAAAAAACCCGTGCGAATGAGTCAACATAAAGCTTGTGACCCAAAGGGGAAGGGGGACCGGAACTGGGAGCCAGTTCTACTCTGAAGGGAACCTGTTTCGGGCATGTGCATGCAGAACCAGTTACGAGCGATCTGAGAACCTACATTGTCCGAGGAGAAAAGGAAGAGCAGCTGCTGGAATTTTGAAGACTTTTTTTTCTAAAACGCCCCCAAAAAAAGGATACTTACCACTCACCACTTACTGGTGTGGCTTATCGGCACCGTTGCCTTCGCCATGACGTCACTACGGAACGGGGCATCAACATTTCCGTGCCGGAAACACAAAACAAACCGAACCGAAAACTTCACTTATTTAAACGCTTTTTTTTTGCTAACCACTAAACTATCGATTGCAACTCACTCTTCATTAGAGTCCTTCGTGTCGGTGATCGTACCCGGGCCATTCTGTGCCGCACTTTTCACTGGTGTCCATTTCAACATGGCCGTCGTCTCGCCCGCTGCCCCGCTACCCTTCGGCCGCTACTCGCACGGGCACATGCCGCTCCAGCGCGACGCAAACTAGCTTCTGCCAGCTCTTAATCCACTGCTGATACATCCTTGCTCGGGGTCCGGTGCTAACACGGTGCCTTCTGCCGGCGAAGGCACTTTTTCTTTCCTTTACTCTGCCACTTTTGGAGCACACTGTTCACTTGCTGCCCCACTGTCCGCTCGGGCACGATTCGGCATCGGCAATAGTTTTTACAAAAGCGGTTACATTAACACAACAACACTTTTGTGACTAGCGACGAAACTGCAGGTACCGTGTGCCACGAAACCCCGGCGTGTGTTCTCTTTTGTTGCACTTCTCCCATGTCGGAAAGCCACCAAAACACCGGCCTGGGCGCTTGAAAACCGCTCCCGATTGCGAGCAAACTGCGACTTGCGACGCGCAACCGGCACACGATGCGTATAACCTTGACCGAAACCTCGTTTTCGAAGTTGAATTTTTAGATTTTCAAGAGCAGACCGTCCGTTCCTGGGCGGGGGGGTTGCGAGGGAGAAGCGGTGCGGAAACGGGAAGCAGGAGTTGAAATCAACTCCTCTTTGGAGTCGAGCGTGAGAGGAGCAGGCGGTGGCACGAGAATATACACGAGCACGAGCTCTGTGTCGGATGTGTCGGGGTGTAGTGTGTGCGCCGGCAGCAGATTTTCAAGTTCGCGGTCACTGCCAACTCTGCCCCCCCCCCCCCTGTTCCCCACTGGCCCACACCCCTGTTCTTCTCGTCGCCCCAATTCGTCGAAAATCACCAAAACATGCGTAGAACGCCGGGCGCGGTGCGTAAACAAATACATTCAAAGGCTTCCATTCCTATACTGGCTCCCTCCCCTCCCCCTTGGCTCCTTCTGCCTCCCCGTGCGCCATTTTGCTACAACATTGCGAAACAGCGCACCGGCTTGTGTGGGGAGATAAAACCAAGTCGCCAATCGCAAAACACGCGAAACACGCACACAACCTTGGCGCCTGAACATGTGTTGGAAATGTGCGTAAATATCTTCCCCAGCGCGCACGCACCTTCACACGCATGCTTGCGTTGTGCCAGTGTGCGTTTACGCACCTTGGTTTGGGGATCCTTGACACACGCACACATCAAACCCTCTCCCACTTCTTCTTCTTCTTCCCTACCGTCCCCATCCCCATCCGGGCAAGCCGGCTTAACCTTCGCATTGAAACAAACAACCCCCATCTGCCTCTCTACCCTACCTTCCCTCAGTTTGCCACCCTAGTGAGTAACTCATGCGCACAAATACGCACCAAACCAATGGGGAACGGGGGTAGAGAGAGGAGGATGTTGATCAACAGCGCCCGGGCTGATCCTGACCTACGCCAACATTGCCTGCCCAAGTGAGATGAGGAGCTGGCTGGAGGCGATGTTTTAGCGGCAGCATTCCTCCCCTATTGCGAGCCGGTGAGTTCTGTTTTACAAAAACAAGGGGTGTTTTCCCCCACCTTCGCCAACATGTTCGACAAGGGAGGTTTTGCGAATTTCGCCGCATATGTGTGCGTCTGTTGCTGGCTGCCAGACGGGAAGATAGCATCCCCACTACCAATATTTTTACGTCGACACTTAGGGTGGGGAGGATCTGGGTTTTTTTTAAATCGAGCGAGTGCTGCTTGCGCGCGTTTTATACCCAAACGAATTTGCGATGTTTTTTTCGTTTTGCTTTTTTTCTATTTGCCAAATATAACGGATGGCGTTTTGTGTGCGTAGCGAGGAACGGGTCCCCCTCTCCGATGAACGGTTTAATCTGCAACGAAAGAAAGTGCGACGAGTGCAGCCATTTTGGTGGAGGCGTTATTTTTTTGCGAATTTTGCTGCAATTTTTTTGTAAATATTTTTTTTTAATTTTCTTTTTTCATTTGACGTTTATTTGACAGCACCTAAAATATTTGACAGCATACAAGTTTGACAGTAGCCCGTTAGTGAGCCATCCTAGTAACCAATGGTTTTTTGACACATGTCATTCCGGCACGTTCTAGAGCGAGCCAGGAGAACAAAACGCACCCGGCTCTCCCCATTTCGCTCGCTCCTCCGTTGGGGGAAAAAAAGAGCGAGACAAGCGATCTCGAACCGCAAAAAGTAGGTCAGATAACGGCGCGCGTGTCCGCGAATGGATTGGGGATTTTTTTTGTTTTTTTTTTTTGTGCATAATTCAGTACCGTCCTCTTCTCGCCAACTGACGAACACCATCTTTTCGGTCTCGTTTTTGCAATACTTCCCCATCTTGATGTATTTTGCTTTCCCGATCACTGCGATCGCTTTCCCCCCTCTGCAAACGATCGCCATTTTGCACTCAAACCCGGCGAAAAGGCCCCGATTTGCCAACTTCCCCACGAAGATTCGCGAAAAGGCCGATTCGCGAACGCGCAAAATGGGGGGAGAATGGCAAGTAGGCCTCTCTCTCTCTCTCTATCTTTAGCTCTTTTCATCTCGTTGCCCGATTGCTTTCTGTTCGACAAGGATGGCCTGCAACACAGGGCCGCTTGAAGGGGTGGCAAAAGTGCGTGAGTGCAAAAATCGGGTTTTTGCGAATGTTGGTGGCGAATTTTGCGGCGCGAACAGCCCTGGCCCGATCGGCGTGAGCTACTCGGCGCATCACCACAACCACCACTCGACTGGCGAACGCGGACCGAGCAGGTTGGGGCGTTTTGCAGGCTTTCCGTGTTGCGATTTGTCAGAAAGCAACGGAACCTTTCTTTTTTGGCATTCGCACGCTGGCTGCCGGATGGAGCGGATCGGCTCCAAGCCATCTGGAACACATCCGAAACGACGGACGCATCCGAACGTACACAACGTCCACCCACCGGACCAACGTGGATTATTAGGTACCCCCATCAGCCCGAAAAGGATAACGAAGCACATTTCCTGACCCAAGTGAACCAAGTGATGATTTCCAAACGGAAGAGTGATCCTAAGAGAATATAAATTTATTAATAATGTGATAAAGAAAGCAATGGAAAAAATGCAAGTGCGAAGTGTGAAAAGTGACCGTATTCCCTGAAGATGAAAAGAGTGTTCGAAGAAAGTGCAGAAGAATGTGAAAGCTTTGGAAGTGATCATTACAAGACTAATTTTGATGATTTCTCATGCAAATTTTTCATTTTCGCTGGTAAAGGTTGAAGTTCAATTCGATCCAATTGTGCAATCGAGTTTGTGAATTTTGATTCAATAATTATTGCTGCAGAAAAGCAAAAATTATAGACCATTTTTTATACATGAACAAAAAGGCAAATATTTTTGCTCATTTTTTTCTATAACCATATAGAAATGATAGATCAATTTCATGTATTTATTTTTTTCACGTTAAAGTTGAGATTGACTTTAACTTTGTCTGAATAACTTTGAAGATTTCATAATGTCTTACAGTAAAAAAGAAAAAAGTATTCATAAACTTAGAATCAATTGTACGTTGAGGCCCCTTATTTGTGCTACGCTTTTAGCAAAGTTTCGATCATGCTTGCGGGAATTTGGTTCTCTACCATCAACCCAAGTAACTCATCCGATTTGCTGCTCCGATCACTGTCATCGGAACCAGTAATAGCGATCTTATTTTACTACATGTGCAGCCCCGCATCATGCAGCGAAGCATCTTCTCCGCATTCGTACCATCAGAGAGACCTCAATTTTACAAAGATTTTTCACGCTGTGATTGAAATAAAAAACATCAAGTCCTAAACAAAATCCTCATCAAACGATCCCATAAAGCCCAAGCACAATGGCTAAATCGTTTATCCAAAACGTACAGTGCAGTCACCGCCGCTATAAAATGCGAATCAAAACCGAGAGAGAGAGAGAGAGAGAGAGGTCGAAAAAATACGCTTTCGATGTATCGCACACGCTTTTCCCACACGGGGTCTGCCAGATCGCCAGATTGATCCGGGAGCGATCGGGCGCGCGATTAAAATCCAAAACCTGACTTTCCGATTATGCCCCGGGGAATCGAACAACGAACCTGTCACCTGCGTGTGTTCGCGTTTGTTCTCACGTTCGCGTTGCGAAGGACCTGCGCAAAGCGCACGTGAAAAACCTTTCCCTCTTTCATTGGCGTTTGCGTTTGCGCACGGAATTGCATTATCCGATCGGGACCGAAGTGAGCAAAAGCGGAAAAATGCACCCGCACCCGGGTTGCGGGTTGATTTTGATTCACGTTGCAAATCAAACTGGCAATAAAAAGGGAACGAGTGAGCGAGAGAGAGAGAGAGAGAGAAGGGATAGAAAATGCTCAACAAAAATAATAAAAAAAAAATAAAATACTCAACTCCGGGGCAGAAAGAAAAGAAAAGGTAAATTCAACGCCCGTCCTTTTGCGGCGGGATCTCGATCGGGGTTGCGGGAGGCGTGGGATTTTCGCTTCCCACGCGGATACCCACCGAGCAACAGGTCAACACGGCGGCCACTAAACCAAGTTAACCAAAACCCGGCGAAGAAATTCCTTCGCTTCCGCTCCTTCCTCTCCCTTCGTCGGTAAAGGGAGAACGATTACGAATCGAACGTAATATCCTTTTTTCGATGCGCGTACGAACGTATTTTATTCGTACCTTTCGGGCCCTTTTGCCTTCCGCCGTGATTCGTACACGATCGTGCAATCGATCCAAACGAAAAAAAGAAAAAATAAACTAGAAAAGGGATCGAAACCTCCGGTGCGTTTTTTCGGCTCTCGAGGGTCCACTTTGCGAGATGGATTTTATGCGTGTGTGTTTTTAATGTTTTTTTCCTGCTTCTTCCTTTCTTTGTCGTGTCGTTTGCTGTGCTCCCTTTATCTAGCATCCTTTCTGGCATCCCTCCTATCGCTCGCAGACGACGACGGTTTTTTGATGGAGGTGTAATTTTTATCGTCCCATTCCCCTGAATTCCTGTCCGCTCCCGTGACCAAGTGGACAGAACTTGATTTTGCCTTTTCATTCCCCCCGATCGGAAGGGTGCCGTCGTCCGTCGCGATGCGATGTGTGGTGATTGTTATTGTTATCTCTTCCTTTCTCGAGATCCGAGATCCTCTCGAGACGCTCGTCTCGATCGTGTTGGTCATCGTTTTCTCCCTCCTCTCTCCCTTCAACCGAAAGGGCCAGGAGCGAATATGTCCCCGCGACGGCGTACAAGCGAGTGCTTTACAATTTGTTTGCCTCGCGATGCCTACTTGGATGCATTTTCTTCAGTCGATCATAAATCAGGCGACACACCGTGCGGGGTTGACAACTGGCCGGAGGTTGGTGGCGGTTGGTGGTGGTCAATCGGCCACGAGGAAAGGATACACAATCGTAGTTTTCGGGTGTATTTTGGTAGCACCGGTGAGCTCCGGAAAGGAGGGATTGTGCGTGTGGAAAAAAGGTTGGCCTGTTGTGGTGCTGGTTTGCCGATCGGAGGAGGTGCAATGTGTATTTTTGATAAAACAAATCATGAAAGGACGAGGTAATGCCGTGTCCTTTATGATACATTATCCACATTTAGTAGTTCTGGAGAACATAGCTTCGGTTGAGCTTGATTCAGGATTAGTGTGGCTTTCAATCAATAGTTGAGTTTGACTAAGATAAAAGAAGATTAAAATATGAACCTTAAGATATTCCGTTAAGATTTTGAGGTCTGATTGCAGCAACTTAATTTCAAGTTAAAAATCAAAGTTTATCAAAGTATTTTTCCTAAGAAGCTTAAAACCTCGTCAGTTTTTATACGCCACGAACTTCACTCAAATGCATTTTTTTTCTATACCCTCACCTCAACTTAGCGAGAAGATGAGAAGGCAAGCTTACATGTTTTTTATGCCATTATGATATTCAATTTAATAAAATTTCCAGCAATAGGAACTTTCTGGTCAGAGGTGTCCTAGGATCTTGGACGAATCGTCAGCTTTAATTCAAACATTAATTTAGACTTGAATATTATCGTTCGACACTAGACTCCAAGTAGAAGAGTTGTGATTGTAACATTTCCAAAGTTTACCCTACGGTATTCGCCATAAAGACAAGCTTTCTTTGTGTTCATCCTGAAGATCTTTTTGAAGGTATTGTTTGTGATTATAAACATCTATTTCTTCTTAAGATAAGAGCTTTGCAGACCAAACCAAACGGGCATTGTTTGAGTGTACGAACTTACACTAGCTTTCAAACACCTGTCAAAGCTAAGCAAACACAACCCCGTTCCAAGAGCCCTGTTTTACAGTGTCAGATGTGAGGATCGATAGCAGCGACCGTGATTGAATGTCAGCCGCTGATGCCCGGCTAATGAAATCGGTTGATTGATGAATCGTGCGCGCGCGACGGGCACGAATGCACGAATGCACAAAAGCGCAATGAATGAACAACCTTTTCCCAGGTTTGTTTCCTTCCGTTTCTCCGTGTGTGTGTGTGTGTGTGTGTGTTTTCTTCTTCTTTTTTATGGCACAATTGGGCTCCCATCGCATGGAACTTCACCCGGAAACGGAACCGGATCGGCGATCGGTATCACGATCGGCTCGGAAGGAAAAAGGCCCTCCTCTCTCCGATTGGGCGATCTAATATTCACCACCCGAGGCCACCGAGACACGCCACGCCGCCGCTTTATGGGTGGTCCGGAAGAGAGGCCGTCCAGCTCGGTAGCGCCATCGCGGCCCTCGCACCCTCAGACAGCAAGTCATTTTTGGGCAAGTCAAGCCGCCTTGTAAACCTCCACATCCGTACGATCGTGCGTTTATCGCCGGTCGTGCATCGAAAGGCTAACGATGCGGATGGGTTGAAGCTTCTTTTTGGCGGCATTCGGTTCTTTCTTCTCATGATATGGTTGCGTTTTTTTGCTTTTTGTTTAGATTCCCAACGCACCGCCAAACAGACGAACGGGCAAGTTTGAAATAATAAACAAATGACAACTCTTCCTTCGTGCGACGTTGCCGGCTTTTTTGGCCTTTGCTCAACAACGCTATCATCCATTTTCCATCATCATGCCGGGAAGGAAAAAAACACCACAGCTAGAGGGTGTTGAAATCCCAAATTGCGCAACGCGTCCCGAAAGAAAAACGCATCCATTCTGGAGAAACGAGCGGAACTGTACTCGCTGGCAGCAGAAAGCCAAAAAGGCAGCACGAACAAGGCAAGACGGGAACGGCCAAAGGCCACGCCGTTGCTCACAGCTGCACCTGATCCCCGCGGCAGGGTGAGGTGGGAGACGGGGGAGTGGGAAAGGAACCAAAAAAAACCCCCTTGGGCCCCGAAGAAAATGTGCAACGCCGCCGAACACACACACACGGTCCGTGCACTTTTCTCATGCTCTTCTGCACAATTGCACAACCGACTGGTGGCAGCTTGCGCAACAAGCATCAGGATCCTTTCGCAGGTCCTTTTTTGTCTCTCTCTCTCTCTCCCATTCTCTTCCCGGTTTCCTCAGGCTAACGTCATTAACGGCGCGTTTCGCCTACACGCCGTTCCGTTGCGTTCCATGTGAAAATGGGAAGCAACCGCTTTTTAAGGACGACTTTTTATGACTTTTCGTACCTCGGCTCGGGTTCGGTTTGCGCAAGGTCCTGCACACAACACACGCACACACGCACGCACTTGAGCCATATGCGTTTCGTGGTGCGTATCTTATCGCTAAAAGCGTTTTCTTATTTCGCTTGCAGAAGGCTTCTTCGCGTCTTCGGCTTCCTGCAGCCGGTATCCTGAGGCCCATTTTACGGGGTTGTGGGAACGCATTCGTTTCGTTCTTTTTGCGTCCCTGCCCCTGTATGTGTGTGTGTGTTTTCTTCTTCTTTTTTATGGCACAATTGGGCTCCCATCGCATGGAACTTCACCCGGAAACGGAACCGGATCGGCGATCGGTATCA
Organism: Anopheles farauti; assembly: GCA_000473445.2. NCBI lineage: Eukaryota > Metazoa > Arthropoda > Insecta > Diptera > Culicidae > Anopheles > Anopheles farauti. The sequence goes on from KI915045.1 coordinate 6,268,305, forward strand.
CGATCGGCTCGGAAGGAAAAAGGCCCTCCTCTCTCCGATTGGGCGATCTAATATTCACCACCCGAGGCCACCGAGACACGCCACGCCGCCGCTTTATGGGTGGTCCGGAAGAGAGGCCGTCCAGCTCGGTAGCGCCATCGCGGCCCTCGCACCCTCAGACAGCAAGTCATTTTTGGGCAAGTCAAGCCGCCTTGTAAACCTCCACATCCGTACGATCGTGCGTTTATCGCCGGTCGTGCATCGAAAGGCTAACGATGCGGATGGGTTGAAGCTTCTTTTTGGCGGCATTCGGTTCTTTCTTCTCATGATATGGTTGCGTTTTTTTGCTTTTTGTTTAGATTCCCAACGCACCGCCAAACAGACGAACGGGCAAGTTTGAAATAATAAACAAATGACAACTCTTCCTTCGTGCGACGTTGCCGGCTTTTTTGGCCTTTGCTCAACAACGCTATCATCCATTTTCCATCATCATGCCGGGAAGGAAAAAAACACCACAGCTAGAGGGTGTTGAAATCCCAAATTGCGCAACGCGTCCCGAAAGAAAAACGCATCCATTCTGGAGAAACGAGCGGAACTGTACTCGCTGGCAGCAGAAAGCCAAAAAGGCAGCACGAACAAGGCAAGACGGGAACGGCCAAAGGCCACGCCGTTGCTCACAGCTGCACCTGATCCCCGCGGCAGGGTGAGGTGGGAGACGGGGGAGTGGGAAAGGAACCAAAAAAAACCCCCTTGGGCCCCGAAGAAAATGTGCAACGCCGCCGAACACACACACACGGTCCGTGCACTTTTCTCATGCTCTTCTGCACAATTGCACAACCGACTGGTGGCAGCTTGCGCAACAAGCATCAGGATCCTTTCGCAGGTCCTTTTTTGTCTCTCTCTCTCTCTCCCATTCTCTTCCCGGTTTCCTCAGGCTAACGTCATTAACGGCGCGTTTCGCCTACACGCCGTTCCGTTGCGTTCCATGTGAAAATGGGAAGCAACCGCTTTTTAAGGACGACTTTTTATGACTTTTCGTACCTCGGCTCGGGTTCGGTTTGCGCAAGGTCCTGCACACAACACACGCACACACGCACGCACTTGAGCCATATGCGTTTCGTGGTGCGTATCTTATCGCTAAAAGCGTTTTCTTATTTCGCTTGCAGAAGGCTTCTTCGCGTCTTCGGCTTCCTGCAGCCGGTATCCTGAGGCCCATTTTACGGGGTTGTGGGAACGCATTCGTTTCGTTCTTTTTGCGTCCCTGCCCCTGTATGTGTGTGTGTGTTTGTGTGTGCCAATCGCTAATTGACTGCAGAAGGTGATTAGAAAGATGATTTTTGGGACGCCAGTTGGGTTTCACTTTTGGGAGGAAATATATGTGTAAGGTTTTATTTTGCTAGAATCTATAAGTTTGTGTGATTATCATAAGAGATTTGGGATTTATTTTGTTATGTTTCGTTAGCATCACAGCTTAGTTCAAAAACGTTTCGAAGTTCATGAAACTTTGCATTAAGTTTGATGGTTTCGAAAAACCAGAATCCTTCAAAACAATCGTCGTTCTCGATGGAGTTATAATGATATTTACAGACAATATGAATGGCGATCGTTACTTGTAGTACTTTCAGACAACATTAGCATTTTATTGTTTCCATTTTGATCTTAATTTTTTAAACATTTTTTTGAAAAAAATACCTACTAGGAACGATCATTTTCCTCGTCAATACCCTATGGGTTTTGAAAAGTTTTCAAATGGATTTTAGGCATAAGTAGGCCATGATTAAGCATTTTTCTTTTGCCAACTTCATGTGCCTTCATTTTCATCTAACAAAAAAAGGAAGTCTTTTACAGCATGTAATTTAAAATTTTACTCAAAATTTCTACCATTTTAATCTTCTCTTTTTAATGCTTTATTTTTCGGTTTAAAAAATTCTTCTCAAAGCGATTAGAATTAATTGTAAAAACAACGATATGATCGTTAGAATCACATTAGAACACATTTCATACATTAAAAATCGTATGAATCCATCAAATTTATACGAATCCAATACGAAGGCCAAACTCTTATGGTGCAATTTCGAAAAAAAAATCGCAATTAAATCTCCACCGATTATGTTGTTAAATGCATGATGTGCTCAAATTGCTCTAATTGTGATGAAAATTTTGATCAACCCCGCCATCACCACTTCCCAAGCCTTCCCTAGCAGGCGAGTTTCTGCTTTATCTTACCCACCCCGGGAATTGCCACCTCCCTTCCTCCCCGGCTTTATATAATTAACCTTCCGCCCGATCCAGTTCTTATTTTTACTAAATTTCATTCCTCACCGCGAAGGGAAGTGCGGCCAGGGAGGCATCTTCTGCTGCTACCGCTGCTAGCGAAGATTGTTTACAGTAAAGAGTTTATTCACATCACCGAAAAAAAAACCCCGAACGCAGCAGCCAGCAAGCAACGGGGAGTGGAGTGAAGCTATTTTCGGGGCAGGCACGCACAACTTCCATTGCAGCTCCCGTTCGCCAAAGGCCGGATGCATTTCGGCCGTGCATTTTGGGTTGTATACATTACCTGCCCCCCCCCCCCTTCCCCCGGTGGCTTCACAATAACGGCGAACCGATAGAAAAGAAAAAAAACCGCATCGCAGAAGCCGCATCGGGCCTCGGACCGTTCGACGGTGGTAGACAATCGCTACTCGGAACAGGCTACCGTCCTCCGTGTTCAATGAACTTTAGTGTAAACAACACGGTAGTCTTTGCCTTCCCGCAGCGCGTATCTGGTTTTTGTGCACCAGATCGGAGGCCCCGAAGGTTCCATCACCGGCACCGGCGAAGCTTAATGCGGGGGACATTTGCGGACGAGTTATACGAGCGAAGAGAAGGGAAAGAAAAGCGCACAGGAATGAATTTTAATTACGCTACACCGATCGTTTAAACAAAAAAAAAAACGCTGCGTGGATGAAAAACTGCACCAGTTGCTCGTCTCGCAAGACAAATTGTGTATGTTAATTCCATTCTTATTAACCCTTCTTCCCACCCGATAAAGCGCTTCGGTTGCGAACCAAAAACCCTCCACAAGCCGAGACCGGGGCGCCGACTCGAGAAAAAGTCTTTCTTCTTCATTCATTCATCATTAGCGTGGCTGCAGCCGCGCTGCAGCCGACGATCGTTCTCGATCGTCCGCAAAGGTTGCTCCATTCACGGCGAACGAGAGGGAGAGAGCGAGAGCTGGGGTGCGATTCTGGAAAATCATTCCGCTGACGCCGGCCACCGCGCAGAATACAACCTCGGAGAAAGGTTAATTACAGCAACACGCAAGAAATGGAAGAAGTGGATAATTAATTAAAATCTGCTTCCCTGCGTGCCCTCTTTCTCTCTCTCTCTTTCTCACCGGCTGCTAATTGGCGGGAGTATTTTAATCGTGCTGCAAAACATTTATCAACCCGTTGGGGAACGGGAGGTGTTTTTTTTCGTTGGGTTTTCTTCGTCTAAATAAAACCCTAAAAGGGCTCCAGCAATAGGGTCACGAAAATGCAAAGCCAAAAAAGCAACGGAATCGCCCACCGAAAGCGGGCACAGGTCGTTTGGGTCGTTTCGGGCGGTCTTTCAAATTGAAATTAAATTACAGCAATGAGAACTCGGGAGCAGCAAATAGATAAAAATGCCTCCAAACTCTCCATAAAAGCGTGGCAGTGCATTGTTTTCGAAGCAAATATGCTAAATTCCAATCGAAAAAGAAATGTGGTCGAGTGGGTGGTGTGTTGTTGTTCCTTTTTGATCAAACCGAGATTTGATCCTCTATTGGTGGTGTTGGGAAAAAGGCACCCATACCGATTGTGCTATGGAATCATCTCCAGGACGATTAATTAAAACCACTTAAAGTGAAGCAAAATTTTCTGAAACAAAATCAAGCATATTTTGCTTATCTTTATCCCTTAAGCTATGAAGAAAAACATGCTACTTTATTAATATAGTGTCTTCCAAGCAAAAGTGCACCTATGAACACCTCATGCTCCTTCGGCACTTTGTTGTATGAAACATTTCCAAAGCCTACTGCTGCAACCTTCCAAACCATCATCGCACAGCTCTCGACAACCGGGAAGCCATGCCTGCTGCGACTGCAAATACACAACATCTCCACCGTGCCCTCGGTACCGCCGGTGTGTGTGTGTGCGTGCGCCTGTGTGTGTGTGTATGTGTGCAGCGAATCTAAAATGTCTGCCCCAATGCGCGGCAATCGTCCGCCATTACGCGGCACCGGCGGCGCATTCCGAATTTTAAGATGCACCTCTCCCGTGGAAAAGCGCTCCGAAGTGCGTGGAACGGAGTAGGACGGGGGGGGTTTCGCCTTCCCTCGCCCTACTTCCCTCACCCGCACGACGCTTCTTCTCGCGCAGCAGTTTGCGCATCCATACCCGTGGTGGCGGCGGCATCCGTATGCGTGTTTACGTATCGCGGCGCGTATCTGGTTTTATTCCTTTTTCTTCCCTGCGTGCATGTGCTTGTGTGCGTGCGCGTGTGTGTGTGTGAGAGTTTTTTTTTCGCCTGCGCCTTCTGCTGGTCCTTCTCCTCATGCCACCCTGTGCCACTTGCTATCTCTCCTCGCTCGAGTCGACGAGCAGAAGGAAGAAGCCTCGCAAGCGCGGTTTCTAATCGCGCGCCGGCCGTCATTTTGTCGCGCATCGCGGTCCCTCTCTTTCTCTCTCCTTCTTTCTCTCTCTCTCTTTCTTATGCGTACGAGCTCACTCCCTGCGTTTTAATCTGCGTGTTCGCATTATTTATTGCCCACGGTTCGCCCGCCGCAAAAGGGACGAAAAAAGTCATCGAGAAAAAAGGGGCGAAAGGTGAAGGGCGCAGAAGGGGAAGGAATGGAAGATTACGTTCGCGGTCTCGAAACCCGAAAAGCATCAAGAAACCCGCGCTTGCTTCACTTCACCTGGCGACGCTTTCCTGCCGGGCCCGATGGGTGCGTGGGCTCAATATGCGTAAGCGTTCTTCGTTCTTTTCGCCGCCACCGCGTTCGGCTCAATCCGCGCACGGAAAGAGGGAACACGGACAGAAACGCATCGAAACATACAGAACACGAAACCATACCAGCGTTTCAGCGTTGGTTTTTTCTTTCCTTCTTCCCCCTCCTGACGGGCCGAGAGAAGCCAAAAGAAGACGACGACGACGACGATGACATTAAACACCAACATGCAGTTTGCCGGTCCTCCTCATGCCCGTAAGAAAACGAGTTCCCTTGAAACGATTTCCATCCCCTGGGCGGGTCTGCCTTTTCCGGGCAGCTACAAAACCCGGTCCTACACCAACAGATTTTCCGTGCTCCCTCTCTCTCTCTGCATTGCGATGCGCGACCGGCAGATCGATCTGGCGATCTCCGTATGACAAATTTTACGAAAGCGACTGGAGAAACGGCAGCTCGTGTGGGCGCGAACCATTGTCGACTTCGGTTCGGCCGGGCAAGGCAAACAAATGACTTTCAACCCCGTGCACCTTAGCCTGCCTGCCAGCGAACGTTTCATGGTCACTGTCACCGCGGCGTTTCCGTGTTTCACGGGAACGCGCATCGGAATCGCGGCTACTGCTGCCTTCTTCAACGCGGGTGATTTATTTTTGGATATTTTATAGCCAATCTCCGATCAGCATTTTCCTTCTTCCCTCACCACACCGGGGTGTATCCGGTCCGGAGGAAACTGCACCAGCAGAATGGGGTGTGGTGTGCTCTTTCGAGAAGTACACGATCGTAATGATTATTATTTGTTTCGTTACTTTGGTGGGTGATCATATTTTATTCTTTTATTTGGGCATATAATGGTGGTTAATTGTGATAAAAATATGTTTTCATCTATCCTTATACTTCAAATTAATATTCTTTATTATATTTACGACAAACGAAAGCATCTATATGAAGAAAACTTTTATTTAAATATGACAATACAGATTTAGCTAAATTGAAGATTGAATCTTTTTGGAGTTATACAAACTATTGCATAATTTTAAATCGACTTATTGAAACTAAACGATTATTTCAAACGCTTCTTGCTTGACAAGAGAATTGTGCTACGGAGCAAAATTTATGGAAATCATAGTAACCATAGGAACGATTTATTCGCTCGAATTAGCAACTCTTCTTCAAGATACGATCTTCATATATCTTCTCGTTTATTTTGGAATTTATAAAATGATCAAATCGTGCTGTTTAACGATAAATTTTAAACGCTTAACGTGTTTAACGATTAATTTTTTTTCCAGTTATCATTTTTTTGTAATTTTCTTAGTAATTTCCCTGAACTTTATTCAACCGTCCAGTTGAAATGAAGTGTTACAATTTTTTTATATTTTAAAAATATTTTTTCTGCTCCTTTCACTACACTGTTGTCTGTAAAATGGAAAACCGTCTCGAAACCATCCCGAAATTATCCATCCAAGCAACCGTTTTCCGGCCCTACCACAAAACTGCCAAAACTTCATGTGTCGCCTATTTTCGACCCCCCTCGTTTGCTCTTCCCTTCCTTCTTGCCGTCCCCTTCTCCGCAACCCCCTGCAACGGATTAGACCGTCGGATGGTGTGGCCTCCGTTGTCGTAAATTTCCACAACACCACCACCACCACCACCGAGGGGTAGAATTTTAATTTTCAGCATATGCGCATGCAGTTTACACCAACACACCGACGCAGTCGCAACCATGCGTGGGATTTTTTGGATATATTTTCCTCCCGGCACTATTTTCGCCTTCACCATGGCGGTCGTTTGTTTTCCCCGGTGGAGCTACAGCGGAGAGGAGAGGAGAGGACAGGGTAAAAAACGCACAACCGAGAGCTCGCGTTCCCCCTCGTACCACCCCCCGCCCCCGGCACACAAACTGCAACAAATGAAAAATGCACAAATTGCGGTCCGGCAACAACGAAATCACCTTCCACACGTTAGGCGTACGGCGTGTTCCGGTGCCGATTCCGAAACCGGAAGCAACACCACCATATGTGTGCGTGCGTGCAGAAGCGGCAGCAGCAGTGGAGAGAGAAAGAGAAATAGGAAAATAATGAACGCCGGCCGCGCATAAATGCGCAAAGAGCGAAAGCGAACGCTCGGAACCGCCGCTTGATAAAGCCCAGCCTCTGTCTCGATCGCACGGCCTCGGGGTTCGCCAACGGTAGAGGAGAAAAAAAAGTGCGTTGGTGCGGGGGAGAGATGAAAAAAAAACAACAAACCCACCAAATCAACGGCCACGGCGGTAGGCAGCCGCAGCCAGTTGGAACGCGAACAAGGGCGTGAGTTTCAGAAATTAGAGCTAATAATAATTTTGCGGAAGTGAGCAACGCCGCACACTGCCATCGCACAGTAGGCAATGTGGAACGTTTGACGTCGGAGGGGTCAAAATATTTCTTGCATTCTAGTGTGCCATGACATGATGCTCATAAAATTCGATTATTTTTTAGGAATACCTAGATTTTAATGTGCCATTTGTTCAAATGAATGCACCCAAATAGCAGCAATAAATAATTCAAATTTTAGCCATCATTTTGACCAGTTTTTACCTAGAAAGGCCGTTTCAGTTGCCACAATTATCAGTTATATTAATTTGTACAGGATGCTATTGCTGATATTATTTTATTTTGAATGGTTTTAATGGCGAGATCGCAGTTCTTTCTAATACATGAGAGAGAGAAAGAGAAGAAGAAAATAATTAAGAAATCTTTTTCTAAAATGGAAATAAAACCACGTTCTGTCGTGATCCACCTATGATTTGACGGAATTTCGTCCCTCGCATCTGCCCAAAGTGCATTCGCTCACTACTCGGGATTGTTTCTGCGTTCATTTGCAGATGGCCGTGTGTATTTCTGGCCTGGAAGATTGCTTCCTGAGCGAGACAATTTGGGTGCGGCGGCAGATAGCGCGCAAAAGCACTTCATCATCGCCGAAATTCCACTTCCTTCTTCCCCACGGGGCACGCGGGGAAGCAAGAAGCCAACGAAAAGAAAAAAAAACTAACCTTAGTTCCGCCGTGCAGGCTTTCGAGGTTACCGCAGGTTTTGCTCATTGCCTCTTTGCCCTACATCGCACCCCCTCTCCTCCATCACCGCCCACGCGCACACGCGTCTGCGTTAAGTGCAACTGCAGCCAGCCCTAAAAATAATTCGCCCTCCGCGGGGCCCGAAATGAAAACAACAGCAACAACAACAGCAACAGCATAAAAGCCAGCCACATTTCGCCCTCCACGCCGTGGGTCGTTTGGCCGTTGTTGCGCTCTTTTCCACCGGTTTGCCCTACGCGGCAGAGAGGCAAATTTCGAGAACGGTGCTGGGTGCGACGGACAGCTGCAGAAAAGTGCACACAAGAAGCAGCGCCTACTGTGTAAGCGTGTGGTAGGTTTGCTCATGCAGGAGCGTTGCCGTTTTTTGAAGTCGTTTGAAGTCGTTTGAAGTTATGTTAGATCTGCGATCTATTTTCTTTTTTTTTTTTTGAGTTTCAAAAACGGATCTCTCAGAAATATTTATTTAACCTAATATTGCCACTTTATGGGATTAAAACTTATTTATTTATGATATTATCAGGCAATAACATGGTCCAAAATATGCACCCAAAGTAAACTTTTTATAAAATATTCGCTCTTTTTATCTTATTTTACTTAGCATATACATTTTTTAATCATGTTTTGGCATAAAAAAGCCCAAATTTTATTTATTGAAAAATCGTCTCGTGTTCCAACAATCAAAAGCGATAGTTCTCTTCGAAAACCTTTTAAACGGAACCGGAATACTTCCAAACCCACTCCACCCAACCACACAAACTAAGAAGCCACGCGCCAAGAACAACGGACGGGCGGAAAACCAATTCAGCTGAAGGAATGTAATGAAACCGAACCGATCAACATGCCGCAGAAAACCACCAAAAGAAAGCATCGCGGTTGGAAAGATTGCACCGAAACCGAGCTCAGGCAAGCGAAAAGAGCAAACGGGGTCCGGGGAGTGTTAACTGACCAGACACCCTTTACCGGCCAGCCGTCCCCGTGTGTGGGGAGGGGGAGGTGGGGGAAATGATATGAGTGAAAATTAAATTAAATTGAATAAATAAACACGTTTTCTATTCTGCCTCTGTCTTTGGGACGTTTTTTCTTTCTTCTTCTTTCCCCTATTTGGCGCTTTGCTCGAGAAGCCCTTGCGGTTCCCCCCAACTTTGTTTTGGGGTGAAAAATGTGTTTTGTGTGTGTGTGTGTATATTGGAGCTGGTCGAGATTGCAACTCATCGTGTTTGTTGACAAACAATACCACTGCAGGGCATCTTCAATGAAGCAATGAGCCCCGGGAGATAGTGTTTGACGATTGAGACCTTTTACGGCGAAAGACGTTTTTTGTGGTGCTTTGGATTGAGCATTTTGTACAAATTGCATAGAAATAAATAGATATAAAATAGGAAAAAACTTAAGAAAAACCATGATTGGTTTTCAATTATATGATTTTCTGAAGAATCATCTGGGTCTACGTTTTTTTTTAAATTTATTTTGTATGAAGCATTGCAATATTTCCTCAAAATTGGTTTCAAAATCGTTCATACTTGTGTGAAAAATAGATTACATTTACTTAATTTTATAAAGAAAACAAATAAAATGAAAATGAAACACCACTACTCCCCAGATTAGAATTGTGATTGAATAAATATTTTAAAAAAGCTTAAAATTAATAAAACATCTCCTTTGTCCACTTTATTTGCATGATGACCATCGAATATTCCACCCACTGTTGAGACTTTCCACTTTCAACAATCCACGCTCTCAAACCCGAAAGCAAAAGGGATCCCGCCCGGTTCAGCATCATAAAACGATCACATGCGATCAAGGTTTTTTTTTTTATAGCGCGAAACGAATTTCTAGTCTCATCGGGAGGCTCTAACAAAAACATCAAGGAAAACGGCCGCGGACTTCCTCACCATTGCGCAACGATGGCTCGGACGCCGCTTGTTGCGCAATCGAAAAATAAGAAAAAAAAGCTTTTTTTAATGGGAAACGTTTGGACGTTCTACTTGGCCTGTGGCAGCATCTTTTGCCTCCTTTTTTCCGTTTTATCTCTCATTCCCTTTTCCCACATCCTTGCACTTGTTCCCATGCGTCCTTTCGTGTTGCTACGTTCGATTCCATTCCAATGCCTACTCTTCGATTCGTGTTTCATGATTCTCTTCTTCGCGATGAAGCGATGCAGCAAAGCCATCAGGCAGTTAGCACCGGCCGCTGCTGCTGCAGTTCCTTTCCTGACCGATCATGATGGTGTCCGCGAGCCGAAGAGACACTCCCAGGAGAAAGGGCAAAAAATCCAATTAGAGAGTCCGTGATTTTTGTTTCCGTGTGGCCCAAGCCCAACGAGGCGAACGGGAGAGTGGGCAATGGGGAAGGGAAGGCGGGCAAAAACCTGTTCCCTTGCCGCTTGCTCGATCTCACTCGCCTAGAATTTAAACTATGAAACCGTAGCCGTTCTCTCCTGAAGCAATCCTTTTTTTTATTTCTTCCTGTTTCCATCTTTTCGTACCTTTTCGGCTTCGCCACGTACGATCGCGTTCCACGTTGCACGATCCCTCGGCCTGTCCACGGCGTCCTTCCTTCCTTCCAGGCGCTCGCGACAGGTTCCTGCGAGGGCACTTGCAGCGATTCACCGAGCGACCGAAGCGAGAAAAAACAGAGGGAACCTAATCTTCTAGCCGCCTAGAAAGAAGAAGAAACGCGGACGCGTGGTGTGGTAAGGGAATTAAAAATGCATCTCACCCTTTTTTCGCCGTGCCGAAGGGCGAAGATTTCGGGATTCCACACAATCCTGTTTTGGTTTTTTTACTTCAGGGTTTCTTTTCCTCCCCTTTCCTCTGAGGGGAGAATCTAGGAGAAACTAGGAATCGAACTCGGTAAGGGAAGCAGGGATCGTAAGGGAGGGGGAGCCTCCCGTGCGGGAGGGCAAAACAACACTTCGGCAGGAACTCCGCTCGGGTCCGGTATCTGCTGGGCGCAGTAAAATAAACCTACAAATTTATGTCCATTCCCTGTTTTGCCCATTATTTCGTGTTGGAGTTTTGGGTCTTCTTTTTGATTTTGAATCACTTTTTCATCGTCTCACCTTCCACCGTCCATCCTCGACAGGGTACGATCAAGGACTTACGATCAAGGGTACGATCAAGGAAGTTTTTCGTATTGTAAGCTGTATTGGAAGATTTGAAAGCCAACAAATAGTTTTTTTTTTAAAGCAAAACAAGCGAAAATTGGTCAACATTTTAAGATTAATAAAAATATGATACGAATTGTAATCAAAACTTCATATCGCTTTAATTTAAACCAAAGCAACCACAGGTTAAATTATCTCAACTATTTTGTTTAATGTGATGATTTTGAACTGATTTTTCGTTTCGCAATGTCATCTTTGCAAATCCAATCTAAAAAACAACCATTAAACAAGAAAAATTGATAATAAACAAATAAAATTTATGTTTTTGAACATAACCCCATGCGGCTTACATATAATATACATTTTTATTTAACTCGTTTTCGATCAAAATATTATAAAACAAATATTTTCCAGTTGGAAACCTAATCCACCTTCATCCCAATTTGTCAGCGGTCGATCCGCTTGCTCTTCCCCATCCCGCAACCGTTTCCAAGGGCAACCATCGCATAGCCATCCTGGCAAAGTCAAACAAAAAACCGTCTCGAGCCACCGCCAGTCGGAGGAGAGATTGTCGAAGTTTTAATTTTCTCCTGTCCACCATCCACCGGGCTGAACCGCCTCGAAAGGGGTCTACAGAATGTTAAAAAGTTATGTAAACTGTTCCCTACTCGCCTCTCTTCCACCTTCCCCGTAAAGCATAGAATTGTCAAACATTGTGCGCGCGCGAACGGGCGCGGGCTCTCCGTCATGGCCTCCTTCTGTGGCGATATTCCCTATTTTCTGTCTGTTTTTTTTTTTGCTTCGGCTCCTCTGGTCCACCACACCCAACCGCTCTCCGCTGCAGTTGCAGATAGCCTACAATTCTCTAACCCCACACACACGCACACGCACATAGGGAAAAGAGACCCGAAAACGGAACGCACGAGAGGAAACCCAAACAGCATCGTCATCCACGATTGCAATCGCGCGCACACTGGTTGTGTGGGATGGGGACGACGGACGCACCAGGACCCGTTGGAACAAGCGAACCGGGGGACACAAGTGCGTCCGTGGGTGGGAGCGAGATGGTTTCGATGGTGTGCGATGGAAAGGGGCCGCATCAAAGATGGGGGCGCGAAAACGCACACACCGAGAGCACCGCGGAGCCAAACTGCCAAAACGCGCGTGGCCCTCGGGTCGGGGAGAAACCAGAACCTAGACACCAGCAGCCCGGGCCGCCTTCTGCATCATCGCGCAAGGGCACCGAGGAAGGGCACCGAGGGAGGCAGCTCTCCCAGCTCAAAACACTTGCCTTTGCCGGGGGAAGTTAGCCAAGTTTGCCCTAGCGGCCGCCCGACTAGATAGAAGCACATCGAAACGACCCATTCCTGTTCTGCCGCACGATGCATCCATTCTTCGGCCCGTTTCTCCGTTTCTCCTTCATTCGTTTCGTTTTGCTCATTGCAGTGCGTCGTCTGCGTTCGCCGTGCAGATAACTCGATCGGTGCAGGGGTTCGTTCGTTTCGTTTTCGGTGCTTTAATTTGCATTTAATTGTGTTTGCCGTTGGCCTTCTTTTTTTGTTTTATTGATTTTCTATTGCTCGCGTTGTCCTTAACGATTTTGTTTCATACAAGGTTTCTTCGTTTTGTCACGATTTTTTGGATTTTTTATGACAAAAATGAACGATTAAAAACATACTTCACTTATTCCTCTTGCATCTAATACACTTTTAAATAATTTTTAAATAATTTTTTCATGTCAAGATCAATTGTACCAATCGGTCCATTATCCTTTTTTGCTATCTTTTCACGATTTGACATTGTACTTTTATGATGCAAACTCCTAGTTTATCTATATTTTGTTCGGAACAATTAGAATAAGTATTGTAAAAAAGTGAAAGTGAGAAAATGAAGCAGTTAAAACGAAAGAAAAACATATGTTTGTCATAAAAGTGTTTAAAAATTCAACAAAAAAACACTAACAAAACAACCAGCCCATAAATACAACTCTCCAGCAGCCTTTTTTGAAAACAAGTGACCAAAAACACTCGGTAGGGATAGAGAAACCCTACAACTATCCCCGTTCGCCTCGTCCGCGTGTTTCGTTCTATTATCATCATCGCTCGGGTGCGGGTTTCCATTGCCTTTCTCCTATCTTCGCATCGCTTGCCTAGTTCTAGTCATGGTCGATCTCCCCACCCCACCCACTTCACCACCGATCAGCACGATGATCCTCCATGCAGCCAGCCATGCAACAGCAACTGCAAGCCTTCCTGCCGGTTTTTTCCCAATTCCACTGACGATGATGTTGATGATGATGATGATCTTTCGCCCAGAAACCAGACCGGCTCGCTGGTGTATTGGTGCGACGCAATGTGGGCGCATAGGTTCGTTTCTACGCGTGTGTGTGTGTCCGTCGGAATGGCGGCGGCGGCAGTGGCGGGGGACGCACAAACGCATCCCGAGAAAGGAAACCCGGGGAAAAAAACGCATACGATGACGGACGAATGAAGGGCGGCGGAGGACGGGTTTGGGTTGTTGTTGAATTGGTTGTTGTTGCCTTTTACCTCCACTCGCTCGCTTCATGCGTTTTTGGATGCGTGTTCGTGTGCGTGTGTGTGTGTGTGTGTGCCTAGACACACAACACGGTCGTTACCCTCGCCCAATTCACGGTCATTTCAAAGTCAAAATGCTGCAGTTCGCGCGAATGCCACCGCGGCCACGCATTGCATTTCGAGAGGTTTTCCGTTTCGGTGGTGATCGGGTGGAGGGTAGGCTAGGAAAGGCTCGTTTGGTTGGTTGCGCCGCGCGTTGGCGTATTATGAAAGGCGGCGGCGCAGGTCGAAATGTGCGTATGCAACGCGCGTCGAGAGTGATATGCAGCCAGCGCGTAAGAACCAGCGACGACGACGACGTGCGTGGGAAGCGAGCTGCGGCGTTACCTCCATTCATTTCGGGAGTGAACGAACGTGTTTTAATGCACACACCACCATTTCGAGGTGTGTGACGCGCACTTTAATCAGCCTACTGCGATACGTGTTGCAAATGGTTGATTCGATATTTTGTTTTTTATTATATTTTTATTTAAATTCTAAATTAATTTCGAATAGTTTTGAAAAACAAGCTCTACCATCGCACGTATCGGTTGACCTCGTTTTTTCACTCGAATCGCAACAGTTCGTCCCAAAAACTATTCAGGGCTATTTTTGTGCGTCCATGCCGCACCAGATGTTAGCCTCTGCCGGTTATGCCGATCACTTCGCCGAAAGAAATGCCGATTTTTGGCGTCATGTGGGGGAATTTATATTACAAGTTTTGTTTAAAGTTTTGATATGAAAAATTGCATCAAAAAAATTGAACTAAATTTGAACTGCGGACATTCAAGCAATCGGTTTAATAATGAGAGCAAAACTGACATAAATGGCTTAATTAAACAAAATAATTTCGCAGCTGTTTGTGAAGACTTTGCAAAAACAAAAAGTTACTAGTTTTGCCTTGTTCCTTTTCTTTCTTCCGGTGTAGCAATTTTTGACATTTTAGTGACTGAGTTTTTACTTGTATCTGAAGAAACCTTTAAATCAATTAAATCAAACCCCGATTCATTTATCAATGATCCTGACACTAATCATACACAAAGAAACAACTTGTTTTTGACTTTTCCACCCGTATATATGATGATATTTTCCTCATTCTTCTCGATCTCGTGCAGTAAGGTTTTTAAAAATCGAACATAACATCCGCCTCGCTGGTTGCGCTAAATTCCGAACCAAATGTGCCAGCCAAATGGGCAAATATCGGACGTAGTTGTTGCCTGTTTCAAGGCAACAAATAGAAACGAGAGATAGAGAGAGAGAGAGAGAAATGGAAAAAAAGCAACGCATACGCTACACGCACACGCAGAGCTAACGCAATTCCGCATGCCCGCGGATGTCGCTGCGAAAGCAACAACGGCCAGCGCCGGTTTTTCGATGCGTATGTTGCTGCTCTTCCACCAGCCAGCAGCCAGCCAAGCGCGATCCGAGGGTCTGAAGAATAAGAATGCAATGGCGAAAGAAAACGCAGCGCGGCGAATACAACAACGATAGCAACAAAAAAAACCCCGGACGGCGAAAAGGAAGAAAACAACGCGCTGAATTGTTGGCTGGCTGGCCGAAAAGTAGCAGAAAAGAAGTAAAAAAACACACATTCTCCTCCATCTTAAGTGGCTTACACAGAAACGCTCTTGTGTGTGTGCGTGCGCTGAAACGAAAAGAAACAAAAATGTCGGCCCGATGAGCGACCGGAGGGGAAGGAACTCACGAGCGGCGCTCACGAAGTGGTACGCTCCATCTCGCTCGCACGTTTGTTTGGCATCTCTTACGCGCGCCGCGTCGAAAAACTGGGCTTCACTATGGGCTTTAGGGCCGTTTCGGGGTCAAATTTGGCTCCCGGCTTTTATATTTCTGAGCCGGGCCGACTGTGCCAAATTGTGTAGTGATTTAAAAACCGAACTCGTGAGTTAGCATAAACAGATTTCTCTGGAGGGCATTTTATTTTATTTCAAAAATTGAGCTACTTATATACTAACAATTTTTGATACCAGGGGTTAAAGTCGCGACACTATTTTACTTGTGTTAGGAAAAGCCGTGCGTGCGCTTGCGTTTATTACCGTTTTCTTGCAGGAATAATCCAATTCATGCAAATGCCATGCAAATGCAAATAAAATGATCACATCTGTAGTGAAATATGCGTTTAAATTTTAGTTGTGATCTTCCAATTTTCTCCCGAAACTTATCTTACTAAATGTGTTGGGAACAATAATTGCCTTTAAAATAAACTACCATTTGTTGCTATTTTTGACACATTTTCTATTGAAAATATGGGCAACGAAAGAAAACCCCTTTTGCACCCATAAAACTATCAAATGGTAATAAAACAGCTGAGTAAACAGAAAACTAAATCTAGATATACCTTTAAAGCCACTACTGGAACAAAATAGATCAAAATAAATAGGGCAAGTAGCAGGATATTAAAAAGATAGATTGAAAATTGAAAGCATTGTAAGAAAACATATTAGTACACAAATAATTAATAATTGGGATCAAATTAGCGAGCAAGATACCGCAGGATTTATGGGAGCAGCCCTTTCCTTCTGCGCGGTTTTTAACGACCCTGCCATCTTTCAATGCACCCCATTTTCTGGTGTGGGCATTTCACGATCGCCCATAAACTTCGCGCGTTGGTGGTGGAACGCGCAAACCAACGCATTTTTTTTTTCATTCGCTTCAGTGTTCGGCGCAGCGGGGAGGTTTTCGTTGTTTTTTTTTTTTTGGTTTTGTTTTATGTGCTAGCTACATTAACCCGTTGGCGATGTTTACAGCTGACATGACGCACTCACACACATATACGCCCGGTTTTTACGCAATAAAAACCGCAACTTGAGCCAAACCGGTACGCCAGCCGACAGGCGTTTGCGAGAGAAAGTTAGTAGCCTTAGGACCGCATTCGCGGCCAACAAAACGACGCACAAAAATCCTCTCCACCTCTCCCCCGTTTCGGAAAATTGCCTTTATCCACTCACTTTTTTTTTTGTTACTTGGGGAGCGCGTTTCTCGACGCCGCTTGCCTTTCAGTTGCACTTTTTTTCCGTCGCTAGAAAGGCACTTTCTGATTCATATATTCGAACGATGTTGAAAAGCAAACGGCGTGAAAACCGCAGTGAGGCCAAAATCCCGTGGCATCCGTGATTTGCCGGGCCCGGCCACATCGGTTCATCTTACGAAATTGCAACACCACCATCGCACCGGGTGGGGGGTTGGTTGCACTTCCGCACCCACCGAAACCTTTCGCCGGCCCCGGCGCCGGCAGATAAATCAACGAAGTAGGTCAGTCGGTATAGGTTTTGATAGTGGGCATTCTTCTGAACGGTTTTGCCCACAAGCGATGAAATCGTGACGACGAGCGGATGGACGGGGGGAGGGGAGACATAAAAAATGTTGTCGATCGAACGAACGAACCGTCGATCGATTGTGCGGGCCCTTCTGCAATGAAATGGCAAAAATCTAATCAAACCGATCGAAGCGTCGTGTCGTGCGCGCTTGAATGCATTCTCCAGCCGTCGTGTCGTCGCACGTCAGCACGGCTCCAAGGCCTGCTTGTCTTTCAGCACGCCATTAGCGAACGTGCAGCGCGGTGCAGGGTTTCTCATCCAAATTTCGACTCTGAAATGCCGGGGAAAAAACAGTTTTAATTAATTGAAACTAAAAAAACATGAACTAAAATTTAAGAGTAGCTTCTTAGCATAAATTATCTTGGTGTTAAGTTAAAGAAACATGTATTTTTGAAAATGATATCAACGACGGAACGAAAACGTTCATACGTTAACATTTTCATCTTAGAATTAAAACTGAAGGGATATAAATTGTAAATATATTTCTTTCGTTAACATGTCTAGAGGAGAAATATTATTTATCGCTTTTTGAGTACCGATTCCAGTAAATGCAAGCATCAAAAAGTTTGTTTTTTATTTAATAAAATAACAACAAATCAACATCGAACCCTGCATTATGACCCTGCGCGACCATTTGCACTCCAATCCTGCGGCCTAGGGTTGAACATTAAGTCTTCACTGCTTCCCTTCACTCCACTGTTCCGCTCACTGAAAATCACTTTGCTGCACAAACCCGTGTGTAGGTTGAGCCCGTTGTTCCCCGTTCCTCCCCACCCCCACCTCCCATCGATCGGTAAAAACAAGTTTCTGTCCACCACCCGGTGTACGGCGGCGGCTACGCACATGCAACGCACCACGCCTTGCGCCGCCATTTAGGGCCGCGTGGCGTGCTCCAAAAGCCAAGATCGCAAACCGCACACCACCACTGCACGGTGCGCCATTTTCGAACTCCATCTTGATCGATCGCTGCCTGCCTGACCCGCACGCCACTACGCTCCTCCGCTCCGCTTCCCCATCATCGCTATCGGTGGTGCGCATTTCGTTTCTCTTTCCCACCGTCCGCTTGCAAGGGCGCTGCTGCGGGAAGAGAAAAAGGTCACCGGCGGGAGGGAGGATTTGTGCGTTCGCAAGCGAACACGATCGCTCCCCATCCCCCCCTTCCGCCTCCCCCTCCCATCACAAAACCTGTGCCCTTAAGCACACCACGGACCTTCGATCCATTGCAATCCTGTCGCCATCGCGCGGTTTTCGGCCGGATTTCTCTCGCCCGCCACGCAAACGGTTTTTTTTTCGAAAAAGACGCGTCGTTTTGTTTTTATGTTACTATTTTTTGCTTTTTTATCAGTTTGATTTCATCGCTTTGTGGTTGGGTACGAGAGGGTGCCCTTTATCGATCATCGAAGGTTCGAAGGTGGTTCAAACTGCAGATGCACGCGAGATCGTGCAGAGCGGGCGGGCGGACGGGCGGGTGATAAGAAATGCATAGGCCGTTCGTTTGGCCAACTGTTTTCGGAAAGTTCGAGACGATGGCTTTGATTGAATATCGTTGCGAGGCCGTTACGCTAATTTGTACAACGATAAGCTAGGAGTTGGAATTGAATTTAGACGCATTTGAAGGAGTTTACTTTCAAAGCTATCTCTGCTCGATTTCTTGTTTTATTTCGATCGATTTTCTAACAACATTTTAAATACCTTTTTGTTTTATTCTATAAACAAATCCGCTAGTGATATAGTTATGCTACTGAAATAACGACTCATTAATTTATTAACTTCAGAACATGATTTTTAAGTCATTTTCAAGCCAGAAACGATTTTATAAAATGATTCAAAACATTTATTCAATTTTTCACTCTCTATGCGAAAGTTGTGCATCAAAAAATAAATTTACGAAACGTGACAAACATTCCCTCACCCAGCAGGAGAGGAAAATGCCCTCTCGTAACGATCTTTAAAATTTAAATCGAACTAATTACCCTCCACGAACCGCTCGCCGCCGGGAACATTTATTGCTCAACGGCATTCGGAATCGCGAAATCGATTTGTGGCCATTTAAAGCATCTGCACATGCAAATGAGCCAATTTCATCGCTCTAAAGAAGCCCAAAGAAGGGTTTTACAGCAAGTAGCGGACCTTTAAAGCGACCCAAGGAAAGGATGCCTCAAGGCAGTCGATTTTCATCGTCGCTGATTGTCGTGCAGGGTATGCAAATTTTTGCATTAGAAAAAACCGAAAGCATCCTCAGCTGGAAGTTGATTTGACGAATTACCGAACCGGTGGCAGCTTCCATCCCGATGCGGGCCATCTTGCATTTGCATATGCTGCGAGCGATCGATCGGAATCGGTGAATTGGTGCGATTTCTTTTGTCTGTTCCGAGCGAGATTCCCTTTCTTCGGCTCATTTGCATGAGCCGCCAGACCGAGGGCAGCTGCGTGGCCAAAAGGGTACCGGGTGCGAGGTGGGTAAATTTATTTGATCGAATTCCCGCTCCCGGCCCGTTCCCGGAGGTCGAAGTGAAAGTTTCCTATTCGGTGACCTCTTGCCGCGCAGGGTTTTGGCGTGCGCAGTTTTCCGCACTTCCGGGACGCCGATTAAAGGGACCCGCCGATTGATTTGCATAAGCGCGCGCTGGAAGAAGATTTTAAACGCTCATTTGCATACGGGTAGACGCATCGGTAGGTTCGTTACAAAAAAGTCTTCATCTTCATCATTCGGTGACGTCGCCTGGGAAGCGATCGCTTGCAAGCTGCAAATTTGAAGCGTTGTAGCGATTTAAATTTCTCATTTCTCCAATCGAACCGTGCCGAACTTTCGAACGTTTGAATATTCATTAGTTTAAATGGGCGCGCAAATATCGAACTAGCGATCGCTATTTTAAACCACCACGGGAAGTTGCTAGCTTGTCCATTTAATTATTGTAGCGAAACATGTAACATGCCTCGCGGAAAATAATTAAAAATACCTCCGAGCAACGTAGCGATGGTCCGTTTTTAATGGGCTTTAAAATCAATCACTTCACTGCGCTTTAAACTTTAAATGAAGCGAACGCGACAAAAACAAAATCAAAAAAGCAGGCTCGAAACATCGAAAGGAACTTGAAATGAAGTTGAAAAAACGACCCGGGGGGGAGGCGCACTTTAGGTCGAACATAATAACACTCCACACTTCGGCTCGTTTGGCGAAGGTTTGCAAGCGAAGGTTTGATTTGGGAAAAAAACGGAAACGCCACGGGCCACTGGCATTTGTTGGGCTAGGAATCGTGGGTCGAGAGGAAGCTAATTAAAAGCTACATAGTGTGCAACAAGTGTCGCTTTCGTCCGCTTACTCGCTCGCTCGTTCGCTCGCTTGACCTTTGCCCGTTGGATGAGGCTTTGCACGCGCTTTGCCATCGGATCAAATCGCAACCGAAAGGGGTGGGATTTTTTGGAAGCGAGCGCGCAATTATGAGTGTGAGAAGGGTTAAGGAGTTTAGATAAAGAATTGTGAAATTTTAAACGATCTGAAATTCATAATATTTCATTCAAAAATAAAACATCAAAGCAACCATTGACAAACAAAAGATCGTATGCATCCTTGTTTGAACTTCGCGGTGTATTGGAGGACAACATTTTTGGACAAGTTTTTTAATGCTTAAATTTTTGAGTTCAAGTAGGTAAAATATAAACAATAAGAGGAAATTAGCAAATCTACAGTTCACTCATGTGTAAATTGCTTTCTCACAAAGATAAATTGAAGTCTTCTAGCTTTACTTTTACTTTTTCCTCTTCTTTTTTTTTGAATCAAATCCTCAAAAAGTTTTTTCTCCTTATTTATTCTTTAATTTCACCATCCTGGTCTGACGCTGGATGAAAAAAAAAATCACACAATGATAATTTTGAACATGATTTTAACGGCAGCCTTGGCATTTACCAACGCTTATTTTCGTGCTCATTGCAACAAGTAAAATGTGCAATTATTTAAAACCCATTAACATTGCATAACCCCCTGCATTTTAGGTATTTTACTTCCAACCCATAGCTATTATGCGGATTACTCCCACCCTGTAGCGCAACTTGACAACTTTTGCATATCTGGCGGCTTGCGCTGCCCTAAAGCCTCTTCAAAATCCTCCGAGAAAAAAAACTGTCCCTAACGAGATGCGCTCCAGCGTCTCTCGATCGCCTTGGAGCCTGCCAATAAACGTTTTCCATATGTGGAGATGAGGACGCCTAGACGCGTGGAACACCTTTCTGCCCTTTCACGAGGGATTGATTTAAGCGAGAGAGAAGAAGAAATAAATGCCAGGGCTTTTGCGCAAAACTCGCACTCTGCGTGCGGACTGAGAAGCGAACAAATAAAACCTCACCGTTTGGAAAGCTTGCAGCGCATGAATATTAATAAAATCGGAATCCCAGCAACCTTTCCGGCCGTGTGGAGCTCCGTCCGAGCAACGCCACGAAAAATCCACCACGAACGGAAAGGGGAAGGCGAAAAAACAAAACAAAAATGTCGCACAAAGTAGCCGTTGCACAAAGTGTCACCGGCTGGGCAAACGGTTTGGTCGATGGAAGGGATGCGATGGGGATAATAGGGGAGGTAAGCAAAGGGAGACATTTGGCCGCCCAAAGCGCATGTTTACGCAACTCATAAGCAAATGCACGTCGCTTGCCACCACACACCGATTCCGTTCGCATCGGATCGGTTCGGATCGGAAAGGTTCGCGGCAAAAAGGGACACGTGCGAAGGGCGCGCGCGCTCGCTCCGCACGCGGATTCCGGTAAAAGGCCACCGGCGCAAAAGGGTCACGCGAGTCGCGAGGTGGTTCGCGCGCGCACACTGCCCCGAAAAAATCTGCGCTAGAGAGGATTGCTGCTGCTGCTGCTGCTGCGGCTGATTGCTCAATCGCCCGCCCGATTTGCCCAATGTGTGTGATATGGTGGGTGGGTGAGAAGAAGGGAAGGAAAGACAACACTCGCACACACACACACACATAGAAATGCGCATACGCAAACAATCAAACACAAATCAACCCGGGACGGGAGATGACCCTGCGTGTAGGGCAAAAGCGGTGGTGTGCAATCGCAACGACGCCCCACACAATCGCCCACCGTCCCCATCTAGTTAGCATTGAACTGCGGCTGCGAAGGGCTCCGAAGACCTGGCGCGTGAAGGATAGTTAGTCAGTCACCCTGTTTCAGGGTGGCCTTTGGAAGTGAGAAGACACAAAACAAAAAAAACACACACCGATTCCGATTCCCATACGAAGCCGTGAGTAGGGTAAAATTTATGGCAGCAGACGGTTTTTGTTTTTTTTTTTTTCTACAAAGATAATCTGCATCCACCAAGGATCATTTGCCAATCAACGATGTGTTGTAAAATTTCACTTTCAACCAAGGTGTTCAAGAGTCACCTCACCTGTCAACGTTTAAGAGGCTGTTTTTTACTACCAAACAAGCCAAAGTATGCAATATGTAGAGAGTTCAACAAAAATGCTTGAGAGAGGGCAAAACTCGTCGTAAGGAGTAGTCAAAAGTGGGAAAAATTTTAGCCTTCAATGGAGCAATATTCAAAAATTGATGGCACCACCACAATAAATGATTCAAAATGTGTAATGTTTCTTCTAGACGATAATTTTTGGAGTTTAGAAGTTTTTTAGTACGTTTTACGGCATTTTTTACACACAAATCATACACTTTAACCCCAAAACTACATTAAAAAGAGTTTATGTAACTCTTTCTTCGATAAATTCTAAAGAATTCTAAAGAAAAACAATAAGCAAGTTTTTAATAACCAGATGTTTAATCAAAACAAAGCTAACCTTGAAACTCACCTGTCATGTAACTAATTCTTTGCGGTTAAAACCACCCAAAACCGCGTATGTCGCCATTTAAACTGCAAATTAGCATCAGAACGGAGGAAAATGAGAAAAATTTAAAACCCCCAACCAAACTGCAGAACTTTCTCACGCCTCACGGCAGCCGAGAAAGTGATCGAGAATCTTCAACGGACAATTTTTTTTATGTTTTTTTGCGCTTGCCTATGAAATCATTTCGCCAACCGTTGCAATGCGCAGATCGAGAGAGTGAGAACCAAAAAAAAAGGATGCGTATTCGGAAAGGAAAAACTGCATCATCGCCTTTCGCTGAATTGGAGGGGAAAAAATATGCATCCTCACACGGACAGTTGTGATGATAATTACGGCGAAAGTAGAGAACCCAAATGGTATGCAAATGAGGGGCATCTCGGGCCGGTTTCCGGAAGCCTCCGATGCTCTCTTCTGCAGCTCCTTGCAGTGCGAAAGGATTGAGAGGGATGTCGGGAAGTCGGGATGCCGGGACACACGATGGGATGTGCGTATTTTTTTCCCACACATTTTCGACTCGCTTGTGTGCGTGTGCGAGTGCGTGAGATGGAACTGTCTTCCCCGTTGGCAGGGGTACCATCTTCACCGGCAGTTTTTTGGCAGGACGTGTGCGCGCCCGGAATGCGGAGGTTGCGTCTTACCGGCGGCACCGCATTCGGAACCCTTTTGCGCTCGCTGCTTTGCATAAATTATGATGCAACGTCCTTTTGGTGGCTGATGCAACGGCACCGCACCGCAGACAATGGGTGGCCAAGTAGGGTTCGATGCGCTTTTTCGGCAACGTGTGTGCATGTGTCCTTAAAAGATGTTCGCGCAAAGGCACCCGTTACGCAATGCGCCAAAAACGGCTCGCAGACCGGGGTCGATCGGATTTCTTCGATCCGGCGTCGGTGCAACGGGTCCGATTATGTGAGAAAAATATTCAAATCAGTTGCTCCGGGCCTGGGAAAGAGTTGGAAAAATTTGCATATCAACACTAGGTTTCAGGAACGTGCAATCGAATGATCGATCGGAACCGAGGCTGGGTAAGGACCGAGCGACCGGGAAGCTTAGGAAACTAACGGATGAGATTTACGATCACCGAATCGGTTGCCGAATTGTGAGGACGGTTAATTTCAAAAATATTCGCTCAGTAATCGGGAAATTCGTTCGATGTGGATATTAAAATAGCACAGAAAAGAACTCACACTCATTCCGTGTGGTTGTTGAATTTGAATGAGAAGGGACTGAATTCATTCGTCAGTGACATTTTGACGGTTGAAACCTATTTTTAAAGTGCTGTCTAATGTTTCTTCCAAATCAGGAAACAGAAGCAGATTGATATTATCGATTCATTGAAGTTATCGTAATTATAAGATGGCAATATTTAAAGGCAACAACATGGAGTGCGTTATATTTACTCAATTTCTATTTCAATTCCTAAATGGAGTATGATTGTCTCATAAGCCTCTTTCCTCTCAGCCTACTTTGATTGCCTGGTATGGTTAAATAAAACACTGTCTAAATGTCTAAATGATTGCTGGCTGGGTCAACTTCATTCAATTTTCATACGTCGCAAGGTATCTTTTAACAATATTTAGATTAGTTTTTTTTTACCTAATCACAAGTATTTAATCAGTCTGGGGCTTAAAAAAATATTTAAATATTAATTTTTCTTCTAATGTGTAGGTAGATTCTTTCTATGCTTTAAATTGTTGTATTTTGCCTTATTGTATTTTCTTCTTAATTCAAACCAAAAATATAGTGAAACTACTTGCAATTTTTGCTGGGAGAAAAAGCAAACAGAGCAAACTGCGAGAACTATAAGCGAGTGCAGGAAAAGTCACAAAACAAATGAAAACGCCTTGCTTAATCCTAAATTTAAAGACCAAACGGTCAAACCGTCCCGGTTTCGTTCTTTTCCGTTCGTCGTCCCCTGTCCCGGGGGTTGGTTACGTAATCGTTATGCAATCTTTATTGCAACACCGATCTCCGGCGCAACGGCAAAAACGAGTTTCCTTCCCTTTTTGGCGAAACGTCCCCAAGCGACGCCGTCCGGGGCAACCGGATTCCATCAGATCCGGCTTCCAGCGTTTTTTTTTTTGTTTCCTTCTTCCGGCACTGTTCGGTGGCAAGCCAATTCCGACGAACTGCATTCAGAGAGTCGTCCCAGACGAGGGAGAAGAAAAAAACGGCAGCGACATTTATTAACATTAGACGATGAATTTAAATGAGTTTCGGTATGCAAAACAGAGTGTTGCATCTTTTTTTTCTGTTGCTTTCGATCACCTCTCTCTCTCTCTCCCTTTATTTGTTAGGTTTTTTACTGCACTTTTTTTATGTGTTGCTTACGCTAACCCTTTCCGATCGTGCCTTCTCGTTCTCGTGCAGCGGCATGGCGCAAGCAAAGAAAGGACCCCTTTAAGGACTCTCATTCGTGAGCTCATTCGCTTCCCGGACGGTTGGTGCTCCTTGGCCCCGCCAGAGGAAACGGGCCGTCCGGTAGAAAGGGAAACCAACACCAGAGCCCAGAGCCTGCTGCTTTTTTCCCCTTCCTCTTCGCACCGGATCGTTTCTGCCCATATGTTTGACGAGCCGTCGATTCGGCGAGCAGTTTTCCAATAGGAACACCAAAAACCTGCCGTCAGCTTGGCAGCGGCGAGCGGAAATTCCTATTTGCATGCCCTTTTTTTCTTGGGATGGCCAAAGGAGTTCGCTTTCGCGGCGGGATGCGCATCTCAGGCTTCCAACTGCTTCCGGTCGGTTGGGCAAGGGGTTTCCAGCAACCTGAGCGAGCTTTCGATTTCCGCACCAAACCAGCGAAAGGATATTTTATTACTATACAAATTAAATGTAAAACAACTCGGTGTCCCTCACCCGACTCACACAGGCCGACGAGCGCACTGAGCGTGGAAAGTGAAACGCGATCCGTGGTCGGTTTTCCGGCTCGGGACGTAAAAATGAGTTTGCGAGCATGTGTTTGATTAGGATAACGATTTGATCGCCGTTTTGTTGGCTCACGCAAGGACTTTACGCTGCCCAAGCACTTTGCTAAACGGTGACGAAAGATCAATATTTGATCGGTTTTACCCGAATGTTAGCCAGGAAATGGGCGATTTGATTGCGGATGGAAGCGGAAATCGCTCTTTCAACTTCGTCCGCAGGTGTTGGAACAATTTGGCGTCCTGCGAAAGGTGTGAAAAAGTGCATGAGAAGAGGGAATGGGAGGTTTACACAGTTTCCAATATTTGCCGAATTAAAGCCTTTGATTTATCTTGCTTGTAGAAGATTCCAATAGCAGTTGAAGAATGAACAATACGAACATGAAAATTAATCACATAAGCTTCTATTTTTATATGTCTAAAATGGGGTTTTAAACGATTACCTTTTCTCCAGCTTTTAATACCTGAATTGAACAAAACAGAGAAGTTGAAATTCACAAATTAATACGTATTATAATTAAAAATTATTTTGAAACTCATTTATAATCATATATCCAAAATATGATGTGCCTAAAGCGCTAAAAGAAGGCAATTTTATGTCAATTTATATCTTTTAATTCATTTTCTTAATTTCTTGTTCTATTTCCCATTCAATCTTAGGTGATTCATTTTCCATTTGTAGAAAGCGTCTCAAACAAAAACAACCTTTCGATTCTGATCCCTTTCTGGGCTCATCCTTGTGTATGATTTTCCTTAACATTCACCCATTCCCACTTATTTGCATACTGCTTCGACCGTTTCTTATTGGAATTCGAAGTAAACGCCAACCGAGCATGACATTACACACAGGGATTGCTTTTTGAAAATATTACTGAAAACTGATACGGCAGAAAATTCGATTTCTTTTCCAAGTGGTATACCAAATCACACACCACCACAAAAAATCAGTCAAACTTCTACCGCACCGAAAATTGGCTCCTTCGCGGCTCCTCGCAAACGTGTTCCCACGCTCGTGCAACGAATCGAATAGGAAACATATGTGCCATATACATATGTACATATGTACCGATCCTTGTCAACTGCCTCGCAGTTCGCTTCCATTTCCAGTCGAATTTTCCACACGTCTTCCGAAGAGAAGGAGAGAAACCGAACCAAAATAAGAAACAGGACGATGTACATCCTGCTCCGCGGGCACAAATAAATCAAACCACGTGTGGCAAAACAGTAACCGAAGAAAAAAAGAATGTGCTGGCCAAGCGGCTTGCTTATCAGCTCGAACCTTCGAACACGTTGCGGGTGGCGCAAACTTTCCAGCGCAACTTTCGCGCGTCAATCGACCGCAAATAAGCGGGTGCGCCATTTATGCTTTTGTCGCCGGTGGCACGGCACGGTACCGATAACGCACACTGATGCGATTCAATTTTCTGCTACATAAATTGCAAATTGAAATACCCATTTGTCCGTTGTGTGGAAAAGGGTACAGAGAGTACAAACGTTCCACACGTCTTTGTTTAAGAGAAAACATCGAAAAACGAGCGCTTAGAAGAAGAAGCATTCGAACGTTATTTTTAAACTTTAATCTAATGTGCACGAAACGCGACATAATTAAAGGTTCATCCGAGTTGCATTTGAGACGAAACAAGCGATTTTCTCTCGCTCACACACCTACTCACTCGCCAATCGCTAATGTCCTTTGGGCACGTCATACCATCGCCCTATCTCCCCTCTTCGATCATTTACGGTCGAAATAATTATCCTTTTCCGAGGGCGGAGGTGAATGTGTTGTGTTTTTTTTATCTATTTTCTAGCGAAAATTCATCACCCCCACGTGGGTTTTTTTTCCTTTCTCGTGCAATTCCCATTAGCCAAATGCAGCTTTTAAAAATGACCCGGGTCGGCGGAACCCTCTCACCCAAAAAAAAAAAAGGGCAAGCCTTCCCACCCTATTCGGCGCCCGTTCGTGTGGCTCGAAACGGCTCAAATGAGGTGGAAAGGAGTAGTTGGTTTTTATCAGCTTATCAGGCACGTCGCAATTCCTTCGTTGTGTTCGCTTTTTCCCCCGCCTTTTTGACCGAATTTTTCACCCCGTCAATTCAATTTGGCATTTCAATTTTTCTTTCCTTTTACGAAACAAAAATGACGCTGCGGGTGGATCGAACTCGTCTTTGCGTTCCACAACTGTATGCTGGCAAAAGGTGTTTTTTTTTTTTGAGTTATTTTAACTCTCATCTGCCGTTTCGATCGGAACGATCCTTCCCTCCTCTCCGATGATGACGATGATAACGTGGTCAAGGGTCTCCAGCAAACCCTTCATCCGCGGATCGGCTCTAACTCTTCGTTTCATTCGCTGCCTAATGTGGCATAGTTTGTGTTGTGTAGTTTTTTTTTTTGTTTTCTCTCCTGCAGATCCTCACCACAGGACCATCTGCTGGCAGGGTTTGTTTTTTAACTACCTTCGCGGTGATCCCTACCATATAATTTCCCTCCACAGCAAATGAATAGGGGTTCAACTGAATAAAAAACAAGACACAAGGTGCCAATAAGCAGGCTTCTCCCGCGCAGGATGTGATTAAATGGACCCACATGTGCCGGAGATGCCTATTTTTACATTTGCGGTCACAATATTGGTCCACTTGGTCGCTCTGAAACGGGGACGTGACTGGAGCTTTGGCGCAAACTTGGGTTAGTCCATAAATCAGGACTATAAATGTACGGTTTCTAGTGCTGTGGGATACCTTTTTTGTAATTAAACGGATTGCCATCTGCTTTAAGTTTGCGTCTCTAAAGAAGAATAAACTTAAATTAACAAGCAAACTTTTGTATGCAAGAAGCTACAATTTATATTGGACATTTTAAACACCATTTAAAGAGTTAGAGGACCGGAAAAAATAACTTTTTACGAAACAGACAACCGATATTTGCAGATTGTAATAGAAATAAAAGAGGTAAGGTATCTTGGAGACTTTGTGTATTTTATTTCTTTAATATAACAAGACCATACAATATTAACTTGTGCCACTTCCAAGAAGCTGCTCCTCGCAAAGCAATCGTTCTCAAGTACTAGCGACCCTTTTCGTCGTCGATCGTTGTCCAAGTTATGCAAGCGGCAGCAAACCGCTCCGTGACTCAGCTAAGCTGGAGCAGAAATGCACAACGGTTCCTTTCGCTCGCGTTCCGACCAACCTCGCAGTCAGTTCGGGCCGACTGCTGGAAGATTAAATCTCGCCACTCGGTGTAAAACGCAACAGCAAACAAACACCGTGTGGCTGGCCAAATAGCCAGCGAAAGGAACCAAAAAGAAAAAAAAAAGATGGAAAAGGTCCACAAGTCCAGAGGACGCCCGGGGTTCTTCCGGTGAAGAGGTGATTTGCGCCTTCCACTGTCTTCTCTGCCGAACGTGCGTGCGTTTGTTGAGTAAGGTTATGATAATTTTCCTCACCGCGCGCGTTCTGCTCTTCTGCTGCTAGCGGGGAGGGAGTGGCGGTGCCGCACCAAAACACGTCGAGATTCATTAATTCCTCACGTGCATGCTCAGGAAATAGCTTTGACCCTTACCAAATCCCGGCTCCACCTTCTCCGGGAAGAAAGGCCCGTCGCGACCTGGAGCATCTAGAAAAGAACGTCTTCCCAAGAAAGCTTGGGGGTTGGGTGGACGTGAAGAGAAGAGCGCCGAGACACACCAACAAACAGAAACCCACACCACCAAGAAGCGCATCAAATCGAAACGTTTGGGAGAAACAGGGAAAGGGCATGAGGGGTGAGTTTAGAATTGAGGTTAGCTGAGCTATTCGCGATGCACAGCCTCCCGTGGTTGGTTCCAACAGCAACACGGGGTGAGATGCTGCTAGTTTGATTTTTTTTATTTTGTGTTTTTTTTTTGACATCTCTTTCTCGTGCTCATCCCGTCCGTGGGCTGCTTCCCTTTCGGCTCGCCCCAACCCCACCTACCCCGCGCCTGGGTGAGCTGTCAAACCGGGCCCGGGATAATTAATAACTCGTTTTCAAAGCCTACTAGCGTACGTTGTTTATAATAGGCGTGCTTTTCCTACCGACCGACGGTGGTGGTGGTGCTGCCAGTTCTGCAGAATGCAGCACGAAGCTTTCGAAAATATGCTTCAACCCCCCTCCAAGATGAAACCGCCGATTTCAATCCATTTCGGTGGCGATTGAGAGATTGGTTTGAGACTATGGAGGAAGGACATCGTGCGTTGGCGGACCAAGATTGATGGATGTCGTGCAATGTCCGCTTCCAGCCTGTCAACGGTAGCCCCTTTCGGCCGGTTTGGCGGGTCAGCACTGCAAATCAAAGTTGCCTTTGTGAGCCCACCGAATCCCACTGCATTCGCTTTAGGTCGAGATGCATTTTGTGTTCAATTCGGCCGATCGGTTATGTACGGTTCCAAATTGTTTTTTTTTTCCCAAGGTGCGTGAAAAAATGTCAGTTTGCGTGATGCCGGAGTAAGGAAATAATTAGTGCGGAGAAAAATATCTTCTTGTGGCCTCGGATCAGAAACAAATTAGGTCATCTTTTGCTTAATAACTCAGATAATCACCTGCGATAGAAGTAGTAATTATTATTTGTTGTTTATTTATCGAATTATTTTTCGGATTAAACGTTCCCAACCCAAAACGGTACATTGATTAATGTCGATTTAATTGTATTTGTAGTGACTATCAGTGTAAAAGCAGATATTTAAAAGAAATCATTTCGGTTAAAAAAATCCTCGCTCAGAGATAAATACTTTTTTTAATTTATTTATTTTTATCCAATTTGATTCATTTTCCAAAGCTTTAAGGTCGATAGCTTCAAAATAAGACGACTTTGTTTAAACCTAACAGATTAAAATATCCTCCAAAGCTAAAGAAGCGTGTTTAAAACGAAGCAAGAAGCTCCTAATAAATTCACTCCCAACTCATATTCATATTAATCTATTTCAAGACCTAAAAAAGAACACTTAAATAGATGCTTCCTTACACAAACCTGAAATGTTTGAAATGTGCACTAAAGTTTCTTTGCAAAAATATGCAAATGTTCTCCGCAAACTAGAATAAAAACCCCATTTTCAAAAAAGAAAATCTCAAAAACGGCAAGAGGTGCTATAATCGCAGCATGATCGATTGCAAAACTCTCGCCATTTTTTTCCCACCGATCAACGCATGTTTTGTCCCCCGTTTCCCTGATCATCATTCCCACGCACAAAACACAAATCCACCGCGTGCGAGTGCATCCCCGATACAAAGGGAAAGAAAAACGCATCACCACGGGTGCGCGTACGGGTCAACCTGATCAAAATGCCAAAAAATTAATTCCCTAAATAAACGGTTCTGGGACGCGGGACCGGAGCCGTCGAACCGTCCCGAAATACCCTTACATAATCGGATTTAAAAATGGAAAAAGAAAAACTCCGGGCCCAAGAATCGGGTGGTGGTGGCGGTGGCGTGTCGCGTTGCATTATCCAATAAATTTATCCCATTGCATCCCTTTTTTCCGTTCGCCCTTAACAATGGGTTTTTGCTTTTGCGGTGTTCCCCGAGGGGAGGCGGAGGAGAGAGCGAGGGGATAAAAATGAACTCGAACCACAAAGCACGCATCCTTTGCTCGGATCGGACCCCGTATACGGTGCGCAAATCCCTCCAGCCCCTGTTGCTTGCATGCTTCGGTTGATTCGCATTCGCTCAGGTGCATCGATCGGTTTTGGGTCGGCGGCAGGTAGAGATTTCCTCGGCATTCGATAGCAGGTAGGGCCAGGTAGGACCCTAGAAGCGAAGAGAACGATAAATTCCACCACCGCCCAACGCAATACGAACCGTATCGTGGGTCGAAATCTGGCTGGTCGTTCTACGGAGCGGAATATTAATTAGGATCGGTAGCTGCGGGAACGATCGTACGCGGGGATTAGGTGAACATTGCCCGGCAAGATGTCCGCTGCACGGATTCGATATCAATCCGCTTCACAGATGCATGATGATTCCATCGGGTACAGTATTCTATTAAATTGTAATATAATCCACACCGTGCATCACGTCAAAAGGATCGCCTCGCTTTGCGTCGCTGTCACTGCCGGGATGATCCCTTCCGCCGGAGGTGTTTTCGTGGTGCAGGTGGTGCGGTGGCATCTCCAACTGCACAAGTGCACTATTGTGCCGGCAAAGGACAGCCAAACATTCGCCTCCGATGACGGATCAGGTTTGCTGGGATGTTGGGAGTCATCACCTTTTTGGGAGGCGAAAAAGAACAGAAACGCACAGACCCTGTCATTGTGTCCGATTACAACGGGGCCTCTTTTAGGGCACATGTTTTTGTTTTTTTTTCGTTCGTTTTCCTATTTGGCATCAGGTTGACGACGCCACTTGCTAGCCCTGATGTGCGCCTAGAAGAAGCTGAAGCGAACCGAATGTCGCTGCAAGACAGAACGGCCCGAAACGAGGGCATGTAGGGCAAACAGAACAACAACGACGAAAAAAAAAATTTTTAAACCCAAAACTGCTACACACTTCTGAGGGAACTCTTTCGGAGCGGGGGGCGGGAGGGGAGTTGTTCTTCCCGAAGAAGTGTCCCAAATGTGTGTGTATGTGTGTTTACTCTACGTTTACTCTCGCGGGACCGAATGAGAACGGAAGGAATCTGCGCCGGTTTCGAAACGTTTCGAACGAACCGGGGCTGGCATGGTTTCGAAATTGGCTAGCGCGAATTTGAGCACAACGTCGTCGTCGTCGTCGTGCACGCGTCGTCAACGTGTACGATCCACGTGAAGACCCGCGCTAGCCAACGTCGCAACAGGTCCAAGGGAATGGGTGTTTTGCTGCCACTGCCGCTGCTTCTGTGCATGTGTACGTGCACGCACACGCTTTGCTTGGCGCAAAAATCTAGGTCAAAACAATCGGACGCGCGTGCGAAGGCCGAAACCCGCGCTTGTTTACACCGCTACAGCACCGAAATGTGCGTGTAGGGACGGCTCACTCTCTCACAAGAAACCAAAAAAAACGGCCGGCCCTCAGGGCGGTTTGTGCGCGTGCCAAAAGATGCCGCGGAGAAGGGATCTCGGTCGCGCTCGATGGCGTAAAAACGGAAGACGGAAGCGAATGCGGCGGCCGGTGGCTGGAGCGCAAACCCTTCACCCCCTCTACCACCGCGTTCCAATGCCGCTTCGCTAATGCGCCGAACGAGATCTTTGGCGCATGATGTTCTTGCAAACGGCGTACAGTATTTTATTTATTTTTTTGCGTTGCTCACCGTGGTTGTTTACGATTTTGCAGGCCAAGGCTGGCAGATTTCGGACCGGGCGGCCCTGAGCGTGCGCGTCTTCCAACCTGGTGAAGCAATCGCAGCATGCCGCGCTTTGACGGTAATATATGTATGGGGTGGACGCTTGATGCGGAAATTGAGGCAAATTTTGTGGAAGGTTATACAAAGCAAAGTGCCAACCATTCGCGGATGATGCTGATGTTGATGTCGAGGGGCTACACATTTCAAGGCACTGCGGGAAGGTTTCCTCCTGAAGAGTTACAAACAAAACCAAATTAATCGCCACCGCCTGTGTTGACAAACAATGGTGCGAATTAGGGGAAGGACGTAAACATTGTTTTTACTTCTCGCTTCAGCACGAGTATTTGAGTGAAAGCTGGAACAGTTTATTAAAATTAAAATTTTGTTTTTCCCTTTTACAAGTTTTACTCATTATTATGTTGCTTAAGTTAGCGAATGAATTTTCTTCTTCTTAAAAAAGACACACAATTGTCTTCAGTCTTTTCGTTCGAGAACCAGTATGAAAAACTTGAATAAGGGCTAGCGAAAACTATATAAAAACTGATCAAATTATCTCTAATCCTACTCAAAAATGGGGCAAAGGTATGACGAACAGTAAAACAATAGGATTATTCCAAAATGTTCTACATTTTGATGTGCTTAGGCTTCCCAAAAGGGTTTCCACTGATTGCTCACAGAACAAAAATATCACAAGCATATAATCGTACACACGTTGCTGTTGTAACCCTCTGTACACACGAAATGTGCGATGGAGACATTCATTCATCATCGTTGCGCCGAAATTTCCGAGAACGTTTCGAGGACAGTGCATTGGGAATGGAAAACTACTGGCTGCGAACATCGGCCGTGAGTCCATATCCCCTTTGCCCTGGTGAACGTTCCGTAGTAATCTAATCACACGCGAATACTCGAATATGAGACAGATTTTGAAGGTGGGACTGATGAAATTTTGCCACAAGTTTGTTTAGAGTATTGAAATGAGGGCCGTTTTGTTTTGAAAGTCGTCCAATGGTTCACCGTTGCATGTACCGATTAGTGCAGGTCGTTATCTAAATCTTCTTCCCTCGGTTGCTGCCGTTCAAATCGCAATAAACCAAACTTCCTTCCCTTCCTTTCCCTCGCTCGCTGCGAGGGATATCACACACTGGCCACGTGTACAACGCACCATTTTGAGCGCATCAACCATGCATCGGCGTGTCTCCCGGCCGGGGCAGGCACCCTTCCTCACGGCTGCCCGAAGCCACAAGAAAACATGGCCGATTATCGCACCGACGTCGAGCGTGTGCGATAAGACTCGCCGCCATTCGTCGTACCAGCGAGTCGTCGTTTCTGCGGGTGCATTTCTTCACGCTCATGGCAGCAATTTTCGGCTCCGCAGCCTCGGATCTTCCCAAAAACCCGACCCAAACAACAATCCAACCGTTTGTTGCGTGCTGTTCGGCACACACACACGCACACCAGCTTCCAGCATGATGCTCCTCCACCAGCTATCTCTCTGCGGTCGAGCCCGCGAGATGAAGCGGAAGACGAATGCAGAAGAGACAAGTGCTAACAGGGCGGAAAGCGAAGCGGCGCAAACGGGCCCGGGGACCACCCGTTCGCCCCATGCCACCCACCGCCTGTTTCCCCTGCAACTCACCAACCCGGCTGTGTAAACACGCCGACTAGATGGAGAAAAAGAGACGCGACCGTAAACGCGGCGCACCGTATGCACTTCACTCGCTCCAACTCGCTGAAATGCAAACCCCGCCGACCGTCCTCCACCCAGCCGAAATTTCAACCCCCTCCCCCCTGGTTCCTCCACCCAATAAACACTCGAAACGGCGGTCGGCGAATGCGTTGCGCATCAATGCAAGAAAGAGGGAGGGTGTGGTTGAGTGGAAGAGCTAGAGGAAGGTAGACCACTGATTGCACTGGTATGCGTGCGGCCCGCAGCCCCGGCCAATGATTGTGCGAACGCACTCCACCACCCCCCGCGTGGAAGAAGACGGGAGGAGACGAACCCAACAAAAAAAAAACAACAAAAACGCAGGCAGCCCTGCAGAGGCCGTTGACACCGTTCGGTCGTTGGTTGGTGTGGTGTGTGGTGCTGCGGAATGGAGGCAGTGAAATGGAGAAAGGGAAGTGACCCATTGGCAAGTGCGAACAAATTGAAACGATGGGTACAGGGTACCAGGGCAGCAAGGGAATGAAGAAAGTAAAGGCAGCGGAAGGGGAAGGCGAACGCATTTTTAACGGTTTGTGGTTTGGTGTAGATATGAAGAATTTCTTCTACAATCTGTATTTGCAACCAGCGTTCGGCTGCATTTACAACCACTAGCGAAAATGTCAAAAGTGACAGCAGCAAATTGACAGCTCCATTCGGGCGGATAGTAAACACTTCGGCTTCTGTCAACATCCAAGTGTGCTTTGTTTTTCCCCTCGGTGCTTCGCTGCAAGTGTACGAATGGAAGATGGCGCACGCAGAAACGATCTGCCGGGCAAAAGGGCCTTCCTGGGTGCGCACAAAACCGAACCAGGCAGCGCTGCGGGGTGGCGGGGTGGCAGAATAATAAAAACAAATTTGGGTCGCGCTCGACTTTGCTCGCCCGCCCGCCCGCTCTCGCACGCTTGCGGCCATCATTATCAGCATTCGGGGAAGGAAACTGTAAATTAAAATTTTAAACTCCCCGCACGCACACACACACACACACACGCGCACACCGACAGCCGGCGGTGCGTGTGCATCGTGTTGCAGTTTATCAGCACGGCAATCGAAGGCAAACTGTGCGTGCATGGGGGAAGCGAGGGGGAGGGGAAAGCGGGCGGGCAGAGCGAAGGGAACGCTGAATGAATTTCGTGGGGGACTTTGCACCCCAATCGCCGATTGTTGGTCGGAGGCCGTTTCGAAATCGGTGCTCTCTATCTTCCTCCCTGGTTCGCTGCTCTTCCCCGGCACGGAAGGGCTACGTGATCTTGGGGGCCGCCTTTCGCCTTCCTTTCGCCAAACTACGACGACCGAGCCTGTGCAAGACGCACTGTCACACGCCGGTTTCACGTGGCCGAAAGGTCTCCCTTCCGAAAGGTTCGAAAAAAAAACCGGTTACTCGGCACACTGCTAGCTTAATTGATCAGGTTGCAGTTTCTATTCACCGGTTGGTGGGTGGGGAAGGGGGAGGAGGACGTGACGAAGCAGCGGTCGGAGAAAAAGCGGGGAGATATTGCAGTTAGATATGGCTGGGATTGTGAATGTTATGATGTTTCCAATTCGGAAAGGTTTGTGCATGTTTGGATTCAAGGGAACACCATTTCACAGGTGTTTTTTTTAATGGACTTTATTTAACAACTATTTGTTGGCAATAATATATCTACCACAAAACAGACTAAAACTGAGATAAAACATCAAATGATAATGTGTCAAAAAGATTATTTTTGTAACAGACCTCTTCAGCAAAGACTTATGGAAATATTATGCAAAAAAGGTACACTTGAAGAAGAACATTTTTGGATTTTGTGTGATGATATATTCTTAGATTCATTGTTTAATTACTTTATATCAAACTCTATAAAAATATATTTAAATGCAACAAAAAGGTCGTTTTAGAGTAAAAATTTATCAATAAAGATCTTAACCAGAGCGTCACAAAATCGATTACTTATTATTATTTAAATATCTATCTTATAAAAGAATGTACTATAAATGAAACATTAGATGATACTCGACCATCAGCAAGCAACTTTAGCACCAACCTTTCAGGAAGTAAATTATTAGCACGGCAATATCTTCCACAGCATCATCCCAAAGTGTTTACGCTCCAGATTGCGTAACTAAATACGTGACATTTTAGGTTTGTGCACGAACAAACAACGCCCGAAACTCATATCCATTCCATGGCCAGATTGCTGTTTAAAAATGTGACGGACCCTCACCGAAAAAAAAAAACCCCTTAAAAACCCATCCCATCAGCAATAGCCCTCCGTTCGGGCGAGCGAACCCGATGCACCTATCACATTACGCGGGCCACTTGCGCGGGTGAAATTCCTCACAATCGTCGCTTCCCCACATCGCCTAATGGCTTATTGACAGAGGTCCAGGAAAATTGGCACCTGCTGGACGCTAAAAACCGGGCCCTGTAATAGGATCTCGCACCGAACACCGAGCAACTCGGTGGGCAATAAATGTGATGAGCCTGTTCGATGAGGCCGCTCGTCAATACAAACCTGTTTTGTAGCCACTTTATGGCCACCACGGTCACACACACACGCACGGCAAACGGAAATCCTCACATCCAATCGGTTTCGTACCGGGCTTCGAGCGGCATTTGTCGCCTTGAATTAATAAAGCAATCGCAATCACGCAAAGGGCAAACGCATGGCACTGTGGGGTTAATAAAACAAAAATATCGAACTAAAAATTGTAAATTCGCATACGGACGCAGGCGACCGACCGGTTTCGGTTGGGTCTCCAAGAGAGAAAAAACACAAACGAATTCATATGCTCATTAGCTTTCGCGAGCCACAAGGCCACAGGAAGCAACCGGCGTGAGTCGCGGTGCGTGCGATGATGCTTTAGCGCCAAAGCCTTTTAGCGACAAACGACTGTCTAACTAACCAATAAAACCTTCCCACCCGCTCGCCACCCCCGCTTTGTCTCTCCCGCCAACGCTGGTTACGGGCAAATTCACGCGCAAACCGCGCACGGTGGAGAATGGCACGTATTTTTTGGCGGCGAAGGTCAATAAAAAAGGTCCGCTCGATCGTTCCGCTGGAGCCGGCCGTGTGCGATGTGGAAGAGGTTTCGCCAAAAAATGGCGCCCGATGCGTAACACATGCGAAATGGAATGAGGTTTACGCAATCGTGTAAACCGAACCGAACCGGGGACGGTTTCTGCCGGCTCGTTAAATGGAAAAAATGGTTGGTTTTAGATAATTTGAACAAAAGTGTTGAAAATGTGTTTCATATTTATAGAGATATGATATTATGATGCTGAGATGATTTGTATTCAATTAAATTGTCAATTCTGTTAAAAATCTTAATCGTCATATTCTACCTGTTCCAATAACTTTTCCAACCCGATTTGTTGATTTTTTTAAAGCGAACAGCAATAATCAAAGAAAAGAGTAGCAAAAGCGAAACAACAAAATCAGATTTTTTTTTAGAAAACTGGATTCTTTAATTTGCATTCAATAATGTAACAAAAGTAAAAAAGAATCGATTCATTAATTTTAAAAAGAATTAAACACATATAGCATGCGTGGGATTTTTCGTAACATTGCATCCGCAATCAACTGCAATAACGCCATTTTGTTTTGCCCCAGCCTGCTTTGCCGCAACAGGGATGTTAGCATGCCACGGCCCGCTCTTTTATTTCACCTCTCGCTCATCTCACGCGAACTGCACGCGTCCCCCATTGTTATCCTTTCCATATCAAATTTTTCTCCCCCGTTTCTCTGCCAACAATTGGCCAATTCCGGGCGAATGAAGGCTCTCTCTCCAGCTGTCTTCTTCCAACACACACGCCTACTGTGATTTCCGTCGAGAGCGAATCTGCCGCTCATCGTTGGTCCTTTCACAGCCTACTTCTGCGCAGCATCCGTGGAAGCTGCCACAACCCATACATTCCCGACCGGTGCAACCCCCGAGGAGAGGAATCGCACCGAAATGCACACAGGATGCGTTAAATTGCTACAATCCAATCGGATGAAGTTGCAGAATCGAGGGGAAATCGAGTACCCTTTGGAAATGAGGCAAAAAATAAGGAGCGTTTGCTTGCTTTCCTTCCGGCGCCCGGGCGCGAGTTTCGATCCTTTCGGCTACAAACCCGCAATTTTGATCACCACTTGATGATGTTTCCGTTTCCGAGCGGTGCAAAGGGCGCAGAAAAAAAAACCCAGCCACCAGGAGCAAAGAAACCGAGCCGAATAATGAGCACGGCACTGGGGTGCTCGGAACAAAAAGGCAGACAACAAATTGCGCAACGTCACAAGGGTTCTTCAGCGCCGTTTGCGGTGGAAGGTAATGATGTAACAATTTTTAATTGGCTGAAAAAAGGAGCTACCCAGGGTTGGGTTTCCGGTGGTTTTGGTTTTGGTCGATGTATGGAACAAAAATAGAAAACCCGATAGTGCGTGGTGCGCACAGGAAATGGCGAAAAATTGGGACTCGGGAAGGGTTGCATTATGTTGCCCTTTTTGTTTTTTTTATTATTTTCATTACGCACTCAACTCAACCAACCGGACGAGATGGCCAATTAAAGCGAGGCAGATGAATGTTTCGATCCCAGCTTTCGTTATCCTCTCTTCGATCGCGATCGTTCTCCAGGACACACTCGCGGCGGGCGGTCCCGGTCCGATCATTTATCAACCCGTCTTCGCGATCCTTGTGCGATCGATGCGAAGAAGGGAAAAAAAACTCGCAGCCACCGGGAAGGATACGGGCTGCGGGTTTCGATACACGTGTTGCGTGACAAACCCGCGGAATATGCTTCATTATTCCCTCGGCGAACGAAGACAGACAAGGGGGAAACTGGGAAAAGGAAACATTATTCCGAATCTTTTCTTGTGTGCATTATTTTTCCCGAAATTATAGCCTCGAGGTCCCACGATCGAGATCCCGCCCGGGTCGGTCTCACCTGCAGTGATAGGATAATAAAACCATTTGTCGTGGATCGTAAATCGGTGGTAGAGGTGGTGTAAAGGGCGCTGTGGTTCACCTTTGACCGGTGGATTGTGATGGATCCACAATCCCTCGCAGATCATAACACGCACCGTGGAAGGATTTTTATATTTTTATTACAACAATTTATTGCTCGATCGGTAGAGGCACGCGGGAAAAGAATAAACCTTCGCCGAATGCATCCCTCTTTCATTGTATTAGAGTCAAAATATCCTCAAATACGTTATTTTTTGTCAATATAAACTCAATTGTTTCCCAGTAGATGGCTCTAGTGGTAAACTGTCATTAAGACAATTGTGACGGATGGGCTGGAATTGTCAAATAATAACATCTTAAAATGGTATACCAATTCAGTGGATCTTAATTCTTCACTTCCAACTTCTATTTCAAGGTACGCCTCGCATCGCTTTGTCCAACATGTCCAAAAAAAAGTCGATTTATCGAGAAGGCATCGAGGAGGCAAACATCTGTCGAACCTCCATCCGGCGCGTTCTCCATACCTATTTGCATGCTGACGGAACTGCCTCCTTCCAGGGCCGAAGTTTTTCTCACCAAACACATCCTTCCCACGTCCGCCCGTTAGGGTCCGCGATTCGATCCGCGTCCACGATCGCCACGCAACCATTTGTTCACCGATCAGCGTCGAACGTCATCCCGGATGTCCAACGAAAGGATACGAACATGAACACGAACCCCTTCCCGGAACCACTGATTTATTCACGAAAATCCCACGCTCTCGCGTTCGACGCGCCAAAGGGTCACTCGATGCCTCATCCCATATGTCTTCAATCCCAGCTAGACGCATCCAGCAGCTGACAGCCGCGCGTCAAACCGAGCTCCCGGTGGGGACACCATCGAAAAGGAAAGGGAAACCCATCGCGGTCCTGATTTTAAGTCAAACATCAAACTTCCGGCTGCCGTCCACGGGGGCGAGCGAAACTGTCAAACAACAGTCACTTTCCAGTCGGATGCGCCGCTGGATGAAGAAGTTCATACCGTCAAATGGCCTGGGAACGA
Source organism: Anopheles farauti (assembly GCA_000473445.2). Lineage (NCBI taxonomy): Eukaryota > Metazoa > Arthropoda > Insecta > Diptera > Culicidae > Anopheles > Anopheles farauti. The sequence continues at coordinate 6,309,022 of KI915045.1, forward strand.
TCCCACGCGCGGAAAGGGTTAGATCCGTCATATGCACGCATCCTTATTGCATCCGGTTGGCGATTCATTACCGAAGCCTCCGCTTTGCTTTCTCTTTCGCTCGAAGAAAGTGAGTGGAAGGATCGGAAGGATGATTGAAATTATTGTTATTTCGTGGTTTGCGCTTTCCCGCTTTGCCCTACGCACAGCACAACAACACACAAGATAAGTCATATTTTGACAACGGACAAGAATCAAAACAGCGGGAAGGGACAGCAAAAAAAAATCAACGATAGAGAGAGGAAAAAAAGGATGAACCCTGTCTCGCGTGCCCGGGAGAGATCCCACGCCGGCATCGATTCCGTCGCGAAGTGCGAGAAGAAAACGCAACGATCGAGTCCTGGGAAAAGTTTCATCCAAACACCTGCACATTTTCAACAACCGCACCTCAACACCGAAAAGGTTTGCGTCGTCATTGCCAGAATTGTGTGGAATCTGAGAATCCGGGACGATGTAATGCATCATTTATAATGTAAAATAAACTGCACTCTTTGGCAGCGAAGGTGGCTCGATGGGAAGCATCCTTTAACGGCGGCCAGCAAAAAAAAAACCAACCCTGGTTGGAAGGTTCGATCCGGGTTTGGTTCTGCTCCGTTTCGGATGGGAGCCGCTGTAAGAAACGAATGAAAGCGAAAATACTGCTTCCATTCAGCCCGCGCTTCAGGTGCGTTAACCCCTTTTTTTCGGGGTAAGCCTACCTCAAATTGGGATATTGAGATTCTTTTATTTGCACACGCCTCAGGAAAATACGGCTTCGAGTGGTTGTCAAACAAAACGACGCCCGCTTAAGAAGCGCATTTTTTGCCCGCTTCTTTCTAGAAACGCAACCGAATTGCACAACCCGCACTGGCACCGGCTTTTGTTTGTATGTTTCGGGCTGGATTTTACCAATCGATCAACAATGTCGTCGTCGTGATACGTCCCCTTAGCTGTCCCCCCATCGGGTGCCATTTCGTGCAAAGCAAATCTCAAACCCAGCGCCAGCCGGGGTCCGCTTCTTATCAAGCCGCTCGCTCGTCGCTTTTATCGGGCAACCAACCTCACACAGCCATTGGTTGAATCGAAGCCACCCGGCGAGCGTAAGGGTGTGTACGTGCATATAGGGTGGCCTACTTTGGTTCGACTTTAGGCAACCCGGGCAACGCAACGCGCCTCGGTCGCAAATATATAGAACGGAAAGGTGCATGCAGCTATCGGGAGAGGTTTAGCTTTTTATGTTTTAACGTGCCACTAAACCAATCCGTTGAGCAAATGAACACTTGTTGTCTTTGGGAGGTGATCGGTAGGCTTTTGCTACACGATAATCTCGTCGAAAGTGTGTTCATAAATCCTACAATAGAATAGCAAATACTGATGAACTATACGATTTCATTTTTTCTTATTAAACTTAAGAAGAAAACTGAGTTGAGATTGGTAATAAATCGTTCGTTGAATTTTTCAGGAGTTATTTTCATGATAACTCCTCATTTTTTTCAATTTTTTCAATCGATTCGATTCAATCGATTATAAAAAGTAAAAAGTAGGGATTATGACAAGTGTAATAAATCGTTCAAAATTATGAGCCCTATATTTAGGCCTGATTGAAACTACTTAAATTTAAAAGAAAATTTCAAAAAGATGTTTGCCACGAAAACAATAAAACAGTACTCAATCAGTTTCAGTGTAAATTAATTAATTTGCAAAGATAAACTTAAACCACTTCCGAGAAATGTTAATAATGTTTGTAAAAAAATGTCCAAAAATCATTAAAAGACGCATAAGTATATTCACCACAACTTTTGCCAGTACTTTATAGGACTATCGCTACAAGATTTCGTTTCCTGCATCATTTTATCATATCTCCACAACCGATTTGACCCGTTCGCGCTCGATCCTGTACCCGTTTTGCCGCGAGCAAACAGACCTCCGCCAAGAACCGATGGACAAACATGTCCAATAATGCCGTGCCAAACGGGGTAAGTTCAACGACCAGCAGTACACCCTGTTGGGGATTGGGTAAAAAGCTGTTTTCGTTGATGCAACCGAGCGCCGAGTCGCTGCGATAAAGGAAAGCGCTAATGGTTGACGGTGATTTTATTTGCCCTTTTTCTCGCTCTCTCTCTCTCTCTCTCTTTCTCTCTCCTAGTGCGAGCGTCAAAAGTGCATCGATATTTGCGTCACAGTTGAGCGACGGGTGTTACGCCGGTTAGCAACCCTCGGTGGTGTCCTTCTGCCCCATCTCCGGCCATCGCAGCAGCAGCACCAAGCGGATGTAAATATCGCGAGCTGCAGCTGCATTTGACTTTCACTTATCATACGCACGATTGCAACCACGATGGCGCGTGTGCGTGTGGTGGTTGATATCGGCGCGGCAACAACTTTCACCCTTCCTCCACCGAAACCGGAAGGTGAGAGAAAGGTTAAAAAGCAAAAAAAAATTGGAACCCCAAAACCCAGACCCCAGAAGCTCCACGGCACCAGGGCGAGCGACGGAAAGCACGCCAAACGTTTATGCTAATGGAAGGAAGGTCCTTTGCGGTGATTACACTGGTTTCGAGGGTGGTGGTGGTGAAAGCAGAAAAGCACGCGTGTGTTGCTTTACAGGTGCGAATAAGTGTTATCGCACGGGATGTGGGGAGGGGAAGAGAAAGACCAAAGAAAAGAAAAAAACGCAAGGACCTTCGTGCCCCTTGGAAGCGGTGACCATACGCTCCAGGTGTGAAAGAACGAAAGGTGTTTCACCGCTCGTTTGAAGGATGTTTGATTTTAGCACTACCTTTTTCTGATATGCAAAAATGGTGCGAGACCGGAAGTGAAACAACACCGTAATTAACGCACCCGTAATCACAATACACGCCCCCATTAGCAATACAAATTTCCCCAGACAAGGGGCCCTATACCTGGGAGAATGGACGAAGGGGAGGGCCTTCATTTGCCAAATGTAATTAAAATCAATTCTTACATACATAAATTTTCCCTACGTCGGTTTTTTTTTCCCACCCCCCGGCAGGGGTTCGTGTTTTTTATCGTATTTGTTTCTTTTTTTTTGTTTTGGTTAGGTTTTGCCTACTTTCACCACCCGGCTGGCCTGGGGACCTTTAGCACTTTCTTCTGGTGCTGGTAGACCGAAATTAACCAGCTCGTTTAGCACGAGAAGAGGGCTTGTAATGGTGCTTGTTATGAGAATTAAAAAAAAAACTAATCCGTCCAGCAATGATGATCGATTACCAGTATACAGGTTTGCGCTTTCTTTTTTATCTCCATTCCTCCAGCATCCCGGCTGGGTGGGAATTAATAAAAAAAAACACACAAACTAGAAGACGCGGGTTAAGGTTTGGCGATTATTTTCCCACCGCTGGCCCGATGGTGATGGAACCCCCGGCAGGAGAAAAGTGCATTCTAGCATTTTTTTTTTGCCATCAACCATCGAATCCACGGATCGAATTCCACGCTGCGAATAGATTGATTATTTGATACCGCGACAGCCAACCCGCATCAATACGCCAGCCAGCTCGCGGTTCGCGGCTGGTCGTGGTGATGAGGGTCATGATGCGCCGCGATGCAGCGGCCTCTTGATTGAATTTACGCCGTTCTGTTCCGTTCCCCGGGAAGAGGGAGAGTTTGCTCGGGTGTGCTAATGAGTGGTAAATAGTTCGTTCGGTACTTAAAGGCGCTGGTACGGGGAAGCGGTTGGGAGAGAGAAAAAAGTGCAATTTAGTCAGGGGTGGTATTAGGGGTTAATTTAACTCCCAGGACGTTTACGGATGGGTGGGTGAATGAGTGAATTATTACGACAAGTTTTTTTGTGTATTCTCAGGCGCTTTTTTATAAATCTTCAGTGAAAATTCCTTCCAATTCTGCACTCCTCAACCTTCAGCATTCAATTGTTTTTTACTGTAGCTTTATCGACCTCAATTGAAAATTTACGTCCGTCGTAAAATGCTAAAAAAAATATTTCCCTTTTTTAAATAAAAACTAATGAAGGATTGAATAATATTTAGTGAGTTTTATTGTCACGCCGAATGGAATTTATTTCAACGTCGCGTTGATGTTGAAAACCAAAACAACATTCTTCCCACCCTAATGTGTTTCTAATCAAAGTAGCCGGGGCTCAAGCACATTTCAATATTCATTTTCGACTCAATTTTAGACCGTTTATAGCTCTTGTCAAAATTCAATCTTTCTCTTTTGTTTTCTGAACCGCATTGCTCTTGATTTTTTGCCCAGTAATCGATCTTTAGAGAGATTCCAAGTTGAATTAGGAATCCCATAATAAAGATGTCAAAAAACTATTTTAATGAAAGACATTACAGAGAATCAATACGCATTAATTGTTAACCCTCGAGCGAATTGCTGCCCGCTAGGAAGCCAAAACCGCTCGCTATCGCTGATCAACATGTCCGCCGAATTCTGTTTTCTTCTTCCCGCTGACAGCACACGCTACGCACCCTTCTCGCCATGCTTCCGCTAACATGAGCGCACGCAAAAATTCTTCAATTTCGGCTCCATTCTGGTGGCGAAATAAAAACCCCGAGCTAAAGCTGAGCTGAACACGACGGAGGGGCGGCGGGAGTGGTGCGACTTCGCCAAAACAAGAAGAAGACGCGAATTTTAAACAACCCCCTTCCTCATCTCTTCCCATACCACCCCCCGAACTTCCCTCGACAGCTAATTTCCATAATCGCAAACGATTGCGTACACGCATACAAAGCGCCGAACGTTCCGAATGATTCCGATCTTCTTTTTTCGCACGCACTATTATTGTTGCTTTGCTGTTCTGTTTTCTTTTTTTTGGTTCTCCTTCCCTCCCTTCCCTTGGATGGTGGTAGAAGATCGCGCGAAAAAAATGTCCTTGAATTCACGCGATCGCGATCATCATGTTGGTCATGTTGTTGATGACGATGATGATGATGCCGACCAGAAGTCCGAAACCGCGAACGCACGCCGAGAATGAATTAAAAAATGCGCGAACAAAGAAGCGCGAAAAGTTACCCCCACTCCCAGGAGGAAACACACGCACACACACACGCGTTTACATACGCACTTGCGCAAGCGAAACACGCACCACCGCCATCGTATCGTACGATCGTGCAAAAATGGCCTCCAAATTGGGGCTCGCGCTAAAGGTTGTTTCTTCTTGCTGATGGTTGACGTTACTGTGCGTAATAGGGGAAGGGGGAAGGGGGGAGGGGAGAGGGGAGATTATAGCACCATCCTTATTTCACTCGGCACAGGCTCTCATGCACCCCTCTCGCTTGCACTCGCTCGCACACGCACTTTTTTCGCGATCCGCAAATGATCCGCGATCGGCGCGATCGGACCGAATTTTGTAACGCGCGTTCCGTGCACGCACACAAGCAAGCGCTCGTGAAGGTTCTGGGTGTTTTATGGTGGTGTTTTTTTTTTCTTCTTCTTCCTTCTCTCCAATGAAAGATTAGGTTGATGAGACTATTAGTCATAGACTATTTTTTAACTATTTTTGATTCGGTTTTTTTATTTAGAATATACTAACTCGAAGTGTCGCCTAAATTAAATCATTTTGCCAAAATATAACTGTTTGTATTTGCTCTTAGTTTTGTTCTTAGTTTTGCAGTTAACAAAATTAATCAAATATTATTGTAACCATAAAAGATGAGTTTGTTTCTATTGGAACAAGAGTTCAGCGATCATAAACAATACATAAATAAGTCGATCAATTCTTTCCATAAGAAAGATTGGATTGTTCCTTAAATATCCCTAACAATCCAGCCCCAAAAATGGTTCCTTTTATCCGACATTTATGCGATAAAAATGGGTCCATTTGATCGAACCAATCTTCGAGCGTAGCAATAGAAACGCTTCAATGTGGCCAACTGTCGAAGTTTGCAAGCTCAACAGCTCCGCGAACAAGCCGTTAAGTGTAGGGCAAGTGCGAAGGGAACAGAAGCAACCATTGTGCCGGCGCTTATTTAGCAAAATCATTCAAACAAACACAACTGTGTGACTCAAGGTGATTCGCGCCAGCATCGGATCGCTTGTTGCTAAATGCTTGTTCTACCGCAAACGAGCCACCATTAGCGGGCGCAATTCACCATTTTTATGTGTGTTTTTGCTGGTGTTAAACTTATCATCGGATTGCATTACCCCCACCAGCAGCAGCAGCCAAGTTCGTTAGTCCTTGCATACCTTCGGTCGGGCGTCCCTTTTGGCCACGAAGGTCCTTCTCGTGGACCGGCAACAAGAGAGAAAACAAGAACGCCCTTCTGGCTGCGAGATTATAAATGGACATTCCACTGGGCCAAATCGAACAGAACAGAAAGCAAACCCACGAGTGGCGGGAGAAGAAAAAAAACAAACACACACAAACTCCGAATTGTTCCGAAATGCTATTTGCATAATTTGCGGACGTTGGGCTAGGCGAGGAGGGCAGGAGGGTGAAGAGCACGACGAACGACATTTTGCGCACGCAAATTTCCCATTATCGGCACGAAACAAAGTGGCACTTCATCGCGACGCCCGCGGTGGGGAAACTCCCTTGGGAAGGATAGGAGGAAAAGCTGCTGCTCGAACTACATTTAACATGCCATTATGGGCGGGAGGGGGTGGAGAAGTTTGATGGGATGTTTCGTCCGGTGCGGACTATCATTCGGCATTGCCAGGCGATTGTTTTATTCTTTTCGAATTTAGTTTATCACTTCGCCTTCGCGTGTCCTGCTTGCTGGCTGTATTTAAAAACTGTTTTTTCTATTTATTTTATTGCAATCAATAATAAGAAAAATCGCTAAATTTGCTGCTGTATTGTGAGGTGATTTTTTCTCTCTTCAAGTCTCCCACCCAGCCAGGCCTAACATATTCGGATGCATGAATAATGCAATCGGTCCGCTTTTTTCTACTCGCCACCCATCCAGGTACGATGCCAGCATTAAGTGCCCGATAGCGTAATGCGATTGGACTTTTATGTTTCGCTTTTTATTTTCGCTTCGCAAATGTGCTCTTCTTTTAATGGAGCTTACGATAAGCTACGGGGTTTCGCTTTAAGGCGCCAATTAATTCACCCTGCTCGTATGGATCTTCAACTCTCACCCATAAGCATAAAAGTGTGCCGAACAGAGGCACGGGGTTTAGCGTCATGATGGTTTCCTCTATCAAATGGGATCGAAATTACAATAATGCACTTTAAAAGTAAGTATTTTGCTCTCAAAAAAAGACGAATTTAAAACGCATCCAGTGCAAATATCATGCATTTGCACTGCACCACTGCAGCTGGCCACCGGAGCTGCGGGGTTAATCAATTAACTTCAACCTCCGAACTCCGTTAACTTTCCATTATTTTCTCCATCTTTTTACCGCTCAGCAAACCCCTCGAAGCTTCACTCGACCCACCCCGGCGCTGTCATAATTACATCGTCATCGAAGACCCGGTGAGGCATCATGGCTTACTCGAATGAATGTTTGTTTTTCGCTTTCCTCCGACAGTGCGTACCGGTTTTCGGCAACTTTGAAGATTTGTTTATTGCGATATTTTTAATGCTGGTTTTTACTTTTCTTACTAGAAGATGATTAGTTTAAAAAAGAGACTTGCAAGAAAAAACAATTTAATCGTTTTATAAACTTGCACGCTTTTCCAGCTCAAAATTTATAGCTTATCCATTCACTCTCAAATCCTTTCCCTATCAATTCTACTTTCCGATTAAATTAGTCCACCTGAGCTTCATATGCTTTTGAGATTGGCATACATAAAATGTGGCTATCAGCACAAGCTTAAAGTACTAAATAGCTCCAACAAATTTTTTTTTAAGGTACTAGGATAGTGAACAAAATTCAATACAATTTCATTAAATTTCGCAAAGTGAAGCAATGGCGATACTTTTCGCACCGCACTGTCCAATTTTTCCCCTCGCACCGAAAGTATACCCTCCCTACATTAAAAACCAAAAAAAAACACCATAATAAAATCTCTCGGTACCCAAAAAGAAAGTTCGCAACAGCTGATCCAGTGGCTGTACGTGGCGTGTTTGTGCAATAAAAACGGCACGCTGGCAAAACGTAAAATTAAGGCATAAAATAATAGTTATAAACCAGTGCGCACACGGGGCTGCTCGCGTAAAAATTGCCCCCACCGTGAACCGTTTGGCCATGAGTACAAAAGTAAGCGTTGCTTTTTTGCTTTCCTTCTTTCGTTTTCCTCACTTTTACCGTCGATGGCTGCTGCGATTTTCGCGCTAACCCACAGCTAACTACCGTGTCAAACCATAAAGCTATATATGTATCAAATTATATCACTGGCACGACAACGGGTGGCTGCTGCTTTCCCTTTCCTTTCCACTCACCCCTCGCCGAAAAAGTCCGAGAAAAGTAGAGAGAGAAAAAAAAAGGGAAAACAATCACCAACCAGCAACAACAATTTGCGAGCCCGTCCGCGGAATAATGTCCGGAAAATTTCACGCCACCTTTCAGTGGCAAATAAAAGCCGGTGTGGCATACTTCCGAGCCAGGAATGTAACTATTGTTTTATGTGCCGTGATTTCTGCTTCGTCTTCTGCTTTCCAGGACTCCAGGGGCAAGCACGCTTTTGGGTAAGCAAACAACACCCATGGGGTTGGCTGGGTGCATAAATAATAATCTCCAAATTACCCAAACCCTCACGGTGGAGGGGGGAGGGCCTTGGCGAGGGAAAGGAATCCCATTCGCAAACACGGCAAAAGGTGATTTTGCAGTCTGGCTGGAGGTGGATCCTGGCTTTCTTTTTTATTTTTATTCCCATGAGTTATTGCTGGTCGTTTGGTTTTGGTTTTTTTTTGGTTCACTCCTCGACATGTCATCGAAGGAGGCGCTGGAAAAAAAAAACACTCTCCCGAATGTGCCGAAGCTTCTTTGCTCGCTCTCTCTCTCTCTCTTTCGCTCACATGCTCTATTTTAATCCTTCCAACTGAACTCCTTCACTTCGCCATCGGACCTTTAGAGCCTTGCCCTTGAAATCACCTTCAAACGGAACGAGGTCACTGATCGCATCCTCTACATATGTGCAGCGTGTGTTGGTGTATCGTTGTGTTTTCTTCTATTAGGTCATGTCTCGTTCCTAATTTTTTGCCCTTCTTTCTCTCGCTCTGCCGCTCGCCCAAGATCAGCGTTTCATCCCGTAAAATAGAGAAAAAAAGGAAACCCAAAAAAACACACACACGCACATCCACAACCTAAGGGATTAGGGATTGTATTTCCAGTGCGCTTGTTTCTTCTCTCCCCCTCCCTCCCTCCCTTCCCCCTGGGTGGCGGAAGCGACGCCACCGCCACTAAGTCAGCGCCAAGTGACAATTCGAATTCACGGCCGCGCATGCATGTCAAAATCTTTGGGCTTTTATTTTTTGTTTTCGAGTCTTTTCTTCTGTACGGCTCGCGCGTTCTTTCTCGCTGTGCCGCTTCGGACCTAATTCTGTGCCAGGAAGAGAACCAAACGTGACACCATTATCGTAGAAAAATGGTTGAAAAAAAGCGTTAAGGCTCACTTTAAACCAAAAAAACGGAAAGAAATATATCAATCTACGCTGATGATAACACTCCTGAAGATTGGAAGTTCTGTGAAAGAAACAAATCTGCGTGTTAGATGAAGCCCTTAGAAATCTTTTTTTTTTTATTTTACAGTGTAGGCTCAAGTGTAGCAACACATTGAATTATGTTGATTAATATTATTCCAACAAAACGCTCATGTTCTTCTAATAGGCAATCATCGCAGATGATTAATTATTTTTTTATTATTTAAAATAAAATCCCGCTACTACCTAGGAAGACAATAAGCAATACTATCAGTGTCAATACGATTTCATTGTTTTAAAGTCACATTCGATGGCTAATTGTTCTCGTTCCAAAGTGTGATTTGGCGATTTGAAATAGAATTTCACTCTAAGGCAGAAAAAAGTAGTGGAATCGTCCTTGCACCGTGAGGCATCCTTTTTCAATCATGCACTCGATCAACATGGATAAAATAGAACAAACTAAACGCAAAGTACCTATCCACCATCCCCGCGAAACACGCATGGCTTGCTTTATGAACCGAGAATATAGGCCTAACCCAAAAAAAACTAGACAAAACAACATTCCTCGATTCCTAGTCCTCCGCTCCAAAAGCACCCCTTTAAAAGGGGCCCACGCAGGGGGAGGGGGAGTGGAAAACCCACAGGGAAACATGATCCCGGAAGATGTCGGACATGTCGCCAAAGGGTCGGAAGATGGTTGGCGAGCCAAGTGCTCTGGCTCCGGCCAAAGAGGACCCTCCTGAAGGGCGCTCCGTTGGGCTCCTAACAACTCGCATACACACAAAAAATAAAGGCACGGACATTACAAAATAATAGCCACCCGATGGAGGACGCACGGTGAAGGATTCGGGCCGGAGTTTTTTTGTTTTTCTTTTAGTCCTCCGTTCGGGCCTCATCCTTCCTAGCTGGAAGGGACCGCGTGGGTTATGTTACTGCCGGTGTGCGTGCGTGGTTTTATCTTTCCGAGCGATGGTCAATAAAGTTGATATTAAAATTAAAAACTTCTTCTTTCCTCGGCCGGTTGGAACATGGCCATCCTGCGAACAGGGATTTTAGGCGTTCGCTTAGAAGGGATTTTTAATGTTTTTTATTTAGTTTTCGATATTTGATAGGACACCAAACCAAGTTGTGCGAGTGGGTTAAGCGAGACGGAATGAAAACGGAGCAGCAAATCACGGGCACAACGATATCGGAAAGCGAGTCGCTTTTAGCGGGTTTATCTATGGAAAGGCATTATTCCCTCACCTAGCTGGAAGCGAACCGAAGAACCTTCTCGAAGCGTCCGGATAACTCCCGAAGCGCCTCTGCGTTCGCATGGCTCACTCGATTTATTTTCGGGTCGCGTTTCTTCTTCCCCATTTTCGAGCCGATGTTGATGTTGAATGCAATGCCCCTCCCCTCCCCCCTACCGCATCATGATGCACCTTCTCACACCGGTTGCACTCGCCACAATCTGCCGCAATTGTGCTTTACAATCTGGGAAGAATACGCCACTGTTCACTTTGTTTTATAGTAACTGGGTGGTTTTTGTTTTGTGTTTATAACTCGAAATTTTATTTTCTGGTTAATGCAAAAACAGTGCCTCCATAGGCTCTTTCCTGGGTGTTTTCACCCGCACGTGGCAAGCCTCGCATTAAAAGTTAATTAGCCAACGGTGGCAGGGAAACCGATGCCATAAATATTTACTTAACCCCGCAAGGGCCCAAATTTGGGGACAGAAGATCGGTGGTTTCATTTTTTTTTCCTTTGGTCCAGATTTGAAAGTTCACCGGCAATTTGGGACATCGCAGAAAGATAGTTTCCCAGTGTTGGGTGTCGGTGGCGAAGCCCACCAACAGAAGGGTTAATAATGGTGAAACAACTTGGATTCCATCACAGTAGGCGATGCTAAGTTTATGTTTAGGTTAAGTGGTGAATATGAGGACAAATCATTGGTGTGATAGAAGCATTTTCTTTGATTTTTTCTGTTTTAAATTTGATTTCAAACACGAATCTTAGAAAGACTAGATTAAAAATGCTCGATATAATGAGGCCATCTGTGAAGATTTTTTTACGCTTATCATCAAATTTGAAGGCAAAATTGTAATAAGTTTTAGAATTAAAATCCCACAAAGTATTCGTCAGCAAATATTCTATTTAAAAAAAACATTACCCTCCAAAGACAACCAAACAAGCAAATAGCATTGCATTCGAGTACAATAATTCATGCAAATAACAACATGCAACTTTGTCCCCCGCGAGTAGAAACACTAACACAGCCCCTTTGGAACTACATTACCCTTCCCCAGTCTGAAGTAAAAACCTTCACACAACCACTCGCTTTCTTTTTTTTTTTGGCGCACGTCCTACATTTGCCACTGCAAAGTCATTTGCCGCGCGATGTCATCCCTTTTGGTTTGCGTTTTTTTTTTCTCTCCGTTACCCACAATCGAGGCAAAAAATGATTGTTGCAATTGCGTGCGGTTTTTTTCTGTTTCGTTCTTTGTTGTAGTGTGGTGTGTCCATCATGCAATGGCCGTTCGAAGCAAACGTTCACTTCAATATCAGTGATCACTTGTAGGACCATTCTGCAGGAAATTCTTTTTTTCTCTTTCTCTTTCTATAATACTAATGCTGCCCAATGTTACTTGTCGCATTGCAAACATTTCAGGACGGTGGTTTTTTGCCTTTGTTTACATATTAGTTCGATCCTATACAGTGCATTTAATTTTTATAAAGACACATGATTCCTAGACAATTTAATTAAAATTTCCGTTTACTGCAAAAAAATCTCGATCATGTAGAGTAGCAAATCAATTCTTCTAATAAAAGGCAGAATTTCCATAAGATTTAAATAAAATTTTAAAAAATAATCAAAGTGGCACTGAAGCATAGAGACGCAGTGTGCGGTGAAAACTTCTCCTGTTCGCGCCGAGCTGCCATGCGATTGGCAAATGCAATCCGGCCGGCCCATCCGTCGTTCCCGGGCTGATGGTTCGTGCTGCGACAGTGCCAGTGGTCAGCCACAGCCAGATAGCAATCAATGATGGCCCTCCCAACCTCCCCCAGCCGCGCCGGCAAAGCAATTTAATTGCACCACGATTGCGGCCACAAAAACGGCAAGCTTTCACAAAAGCGCAGATAAACATCGCACCGGTGGCCGGCCCCGGTTCGGACAGTTTGGCGTCGGATTGACTCCTGCCCCTGCAGCTCCCGAGGGGCCGACGAGGCCTTGCGTGCATCCTTGCGCGCGGTGAACACAAAAAAAACCCATTCGTTTCCCGCCCGCGAAAGCGTGAAGCGTTGCCGTGTGCAATAAAGTGCACCGAATGCAGTGCAGATATTGTGCACTGATCTGGTGGTGGAAGCCAACGGTCGCCTAATCGCTTTCGAATCGATTCCGGATTCCCCGGGGTCGCTAAGCATCTTGCGGTGGTCGTTCGGATTGGCAAATAATTGAATTCGTGTAAATAAATGAAATTCAATTTATTTCCGACCACCGTTTCGGTGGAATGTTCATCGTGTCCATCGTGTCCCGGTGCCGCGGGATTCCCGGTACTCACCATTAGCGAAATGAGTTTTCTTCTCCCTCCCACGCCGCCCCCACCTCCCCGAGCTACCTGTTTCGAGTAACATTCCAAGAACTTTTGGCACCTTCTTCTGCACCGAGCGCGAATGTCTTTGATGAATTATGTAAAAACATCCTACCGGTGGGCCTTTCGTTTTCTTCCCACTCCGAGGAAGCAGATTCCGTGCCCGTAGAATCGCGTGTTGCACTCGGTACTCCATGCATGCATTTATAGCGCCGGAGGCCATTCCAAAAGCGGAGCCAAGTTGCAAGTTTGCATGGCAAACAAATGCTTACCTGGCTGGGGCCAATTGTTCAATCGGAGCTGCCCGCCCGATGATGGGCATCGGGAATAAATTGCAAATGCCGATCGTTTGATGGTGCACTTATTGGCATGGGCTCATTAGCTCCCGTGTAATCGAGCTCTCCATCCATACCCCGGCCGGGGTAGGTTGCAAATGTAAACACATGGCCACGACCGCAAATAATGTCATTTGATATTTGCATACGGCCGGTGCAGCTCGTTCAGGGATGGATTTTTTTTTATGACTGATATGCCTTGTAGCCGTGCATAATGTGATTTGTTCTCTTTCTTCTCTGGAAGAAGGTCTATGAGGCTTTTCTTTACCAAAGAACTGTTTGGAAAATTTATATGAGATGTTTCATTTGCTGAAGTGCATTAGAGTTCACTTAATTTATCATTATACCACAATATAACCTAAGTTTAATCATAAACCTAGCATTAGTTGTGCACTATTTATGATACTCCGGAAGGGTAAAATGTGTTTTGTTAAAGAAAATCTCCACTCCTTATCCCTTTGAATTCATCGACCAACTCATTATTTTTCTAACCGAACTCAGTCCGCGTCAGTGATGTAGATTATAGTTATATTTCTTCAGCAAAATAAAATTCTACCATGTGTATTTTCGTTATTATAGAGTATCTAGTGGATCTAATTTGAAATACATACATTAAAGTAACTTACCCACATTCGTTACTTTTAAAAACATAATTCTCACCTTGACATGTAGGTGGCGCTTTGGCGCCGAAGTTTCAAACGATATGAATTTATGCAATTCGCAAAAATCAATGAAAGCCAATGAGTGAAATTCAAAGCTTTTATTTTTTTATTTATTTATTTAAAGGAGTAATGGCCGTATTGCTTAAAACTATACTTAAAACTAACCTGGTTACATGTGGACAAAATTCAACGCTTTCAAAACTCGCAAAGATGACGCGCAGGAACTCCCAGTATTGAACACTATCTGTATAAACGGAAATATCAACGATTGTCGTGCCGGTATGCCGGTAAGGTACTACGAATTAGGATTTTCAATTTTCATTTCAAATCAGATACATCACTGCTCGTGAGCAAAACAACAACACGACAAAACGTCACAAAACAAAAAGTGATTTGAAAAAAGTGAAAATTGTTCGCGACAGCGCATACCGATAACCGCGTGTGAGTTGTGCAAGTGCATGTAAATTCGTTGAGATTTCAACGTCAAGCACACGCAGTAGGCGATCTCTGTTTCGTTTCGTTTGCGGCTGGCCGACAAGAAGATGGAAAAGGTGCGGTTTTAATTGATAAGGTTCAACTGCACAGGGTCAACCAAAGGAGAGAAAGAGCACCCCCGAAATAGTATTGCCACATCATGGTGGAACCGGTCGTGCGGCTATTCGTCATGCGTTTGCTAGCGGGTTTTATGGTCGGTTTAGTTACGGCCACCCTGCTCGTGGCGCTCATGATGCGACAGGGAATCGAACCGTTCGAAATGCAACCTCTACCACAAGCGCAGAGGAGCTGCGACGTAAGTGAAAGGAATCGACAACCGGCTAACATCGAGTGTACATTCCCGAGAGAGATTAATTCACTAAAACCTAACGCAAAATTACTATGTGAAAACGCACCGTGCAGTGAAAGTTTCTAATGCTCGTGCCTAACGTTTCGCTGCAGGACTTTCCACCACTGAAAAATGACAACCTGCTTCGGGCGGCCCGTGGCGAACCGGTCGATCGTGTCCCGGTGTGGGTGATGCGTCAGGCCGGCCGCTATCTGCCCGAGTTCCAGGAGGTGCGTGCGAAGCATGATTTCTTCACCGTCTGCCGAACGCCGGAACTGGCGTGCGAAGTGACGATGCAGCCGCTGCGACGCTTCGATCTCGACGCATCGATCATCTTCTCCGACATCCTGGTGATCCCGCAAGCGCTCGGCATCACGGTCGAGATGAAGCCGGGAGTGGGGCCCGTCCTACCCGAACCGCTAGTCGGTCCGGCCGATCTCGCCCGGCTCAACCAGACCGGCACGATCGAGCGGCTCAAGTATGTGGGTGAAGCCATCACGATGATGCGCCACATGCTCGAGGGTAAGGTACCGCTGTTCGGATTTACCGGCGCACCCTGGACACTGATGGGCTACATGATCGAAGGCGGTGGCAGTAAAACCATGTCGAAAGCGAAAGCCTGGCTTACGGACTACCCGGAAGCGTCCCAGCAGCTGCTGGACATTCTCACCGACCAAGTCGTCGACTATCTCGTCATGCAGGTGAAGGCCGGTGCGCAGATGCTGCAGGTGTTCGAATCGAGTGCGGATCATCTGACGAAGGAACAGTTTCTGGCCGTTTCGCTGCCTTGCTTGAAGCGCATCCGGGTGGATTTGTTACGTAAGCTAGCCGACGAAGGGGTGCCGGCCGTGCCAATGGTGCTGTTCGCGAAGGGTGGCATGCATTCGCTAACCGAGCAGGCGCAAACTGGCTACGAGGTGCTCGGAATCGACTACTCGATCGATCCGGAGGAGGCACGCAAACGGGCTGGCCCGAACGTGACGCTACAGGGCAATCTCGATCCGCAGGACATGTACAAACCGCCAGAAGAACTGCGCGAGCTGGTGCTAACGATGGTACGCAAGTTTGGCAAGCATCGGTACATCGCCAACCTCGGACACGGTATCACACCGCAAACGCCGATCGAAAGCATGAACGTGCTGGTACAAGCGGTGCACGATGCGTTGTGATAAGACACACACACACACCGTTTGCCCTCTGATAGGAGGTTTTGCATGCGCAATCGTGACCTCCGAACTTGTTGCCTCACACGCCGACCAACAGTCAGGCAGTTTTGATCAATTTTGCATTTATATTTTGAATTCGGATGAAAAGAACAAGGAGGTAGCGTTGCACAATTGCATCACATCATCAATGCTGCCACCGATTATCATGATCGACGAAGAAGCATGGCTTTCTTAGGTAGAATTTCCCGTGCAAAATAGCTTATAGGCTGTTCCTATCATTCAAATTATCTGTCTTGTTATTATTAGCGGGGAGAGGTTTTTGGTGTGAGCGATGTAAAGCGATGCTTTTTGTTAGTTTTTTCGTGCGGGAAATGTATTTTTGTTTGACAATAAACGAATGTAGAGGAACGTGGGAATGCCTTGAAATGAAAAAAAAATCGATTCTTTAAACATTGGATTAGCAGAGCCACCAAGAGTGGTGGTTTTCGGAATTTAAATTAATTTGTTCACAATATTGGGAACAACATCATTTCATACCGCGTCGCAACAGTGCTCGTGGCATGGCAAAGGTAATTTGGCCTTGGTAATTTGGCCTAGTCATCAGACATCAGACGACCCCGTAAAATTCATCAAGAAACATATTTTTTTATAAAAAAGTATTAACAACGAAACACGTTTCGAAAAACGAAGTGTGAACATCGGTAAACACTACCGAAGTAGGCTGTCCGTTTGTAAGGAATTTGAAGAAAATGAAACATTTAATAAAACGTTTCTCCACCCAAAACATCACTTCAACACGATTCGCAAAGCGTACGTCGTCCTCGCACTTTCCTCTAACAGACACTTTTCGACGGTGGCACTACAACAAAAGGACTCGTCTTCATCACAAACACAAATTCAAACTATCCTCCAAACACAACCGTACCAAACCAAACACAAACTGCAGACGTGATTAAGAGTGGGATCTTAGTTGTTTTCATCCATCTTCACCGCTCACTTCTTTATTCGCACACATCGACGAAAGCCGACTGTCTGCCGCCAGCCTGTCCACACAAAAAAACACACGAAGCCTTCAAATATTTACAAAGCCCCGTGTGTCTCCTCACACCGCTTAATCTTCCGTCGATTCGACGTTTTCGGTCTGCAGTTCCTTGAACGTGGGCACGGGGACGTAGGTGACCAGCGTATACAGCTTGTTGGGCGAGTCCTCATCGTCGTTACGGCGGCGGGACAGGCGCACACGTATGCGGAAGGGTGGGTTGCTGAAAACGATAGCCAAAATTACCATTCCGTCTGGTTCTTCCCGACAAACGGGGCTCGCACGGGGACTAAAACCCCCATATCTTCTTACCGGATACCGCGGTGCCAGATAGCCTTGTTCAGGCGGGTGTCGATGCGGACGTCCGTGGTTCCCATCTCCTTCTCGGCAAACTTGCGTACGATCTTGATCGCGCGCGGGGAGCGCTTCTTGTAGCCGACCTTGTGCAGGCGCCGGTTTAGGTTAATGGTGCACTCCCGTGTCACCACCTCGTTGATGGCCGACTTCGGCTTCTTCTCACGCTTGGCCTTAACCATTTTGTTGGCAGTTTAATTAAACTGTTCGGTAGGAGAGAACAAAACAGGGAAATATTTGATGAGTATTTGCCACCGTCACTGTTTGCATCGGAAAGGACACTTTAATGCGAAGGATAACCAGGAATCGAGAGTGGTACGGTACGGTGCAACCGGAGGATATGTTGACAGTCCCTACCGGGGGACGGCTTCGTACACAACACTGACTTTCGTGAACAATATCTCTGTTCCCATCGATCGGAACGAACAGAATTTATGTGCCATCGTAACATCCATCTCTCGTACACACGATCCACGCAAAATAGAGTCCTTTTCCACGGAAAAACACAACTTACAGAACAATTCTTTTAATTAATCGAAATGTGTCCGCTAGCACTCGTCGATGCCGGAAACGAAAGAACGCTTACGTGGAAATTTGACAGCAGCTGTCATTCGCGGTAGAACGCATGCATGACAATCTGCGTTCCGGAAAAACGCACACTAGCCACGCTGGGATCCGTTTCAAAGCTATTAAATTGTTCCCTTTTTAATTTTAACTCAGTCATTCGTTCACTGATCTTAGTAACAAAGCTAAAAGTGCTATATGCAGTACTCAGCCCGAAAGCATCATTTCTTCAGAAATCTGCATGAAATATTTCAATCGTTTTGGAAATATTTCGAAACCCTGCTTTTAAATTTACTGTTGTTTTTTCGCATTTTAATTTACGCAGGAAATTTTAGCATTACTAAGATGTTTCGGTGTTTTATGAAAAACATAATTTAAGAAACTGCTAGCATTACAAACATTTCGGCAATTGATCGAATAACCACACAAAAAATACATTATCTGTATCATTTTTTCATTTTTTTTTAATAAATATAATCCGAATTTTGTATACATTTATACAAAAACACTTTCGTTACTCACACGCATGCATAAATAACAATAAACAAATAACACTTTTTAAACAAACACAACTTCAACAAAATCGGTAGACTCGGGGCCTACAATCGCGACGAGCTCTTTCCGTGCTAGGCGCAGCTTTAACACCGACAACCGCTTCGCCTTCTGACGAATGGTGTTCGTCGTCAGTATCTCCCGGAAACCGGTCACACCCTCGTACCGGTACACCACCAACGGGTGCAGCCAGTTCTCCGTTAACGTGTACAGCAACAATTCCCTCGATGGTAGAACGGAAAATTGAAGCTGCTTGGGCAGTTTAGTCAATATAAGCTGATGTTGCACGAACGTTGCGTTCGGCGAGAGTGCCTTACGCCAGATTTCAATCGATCCGTGGTGTGCCGTGTTTGGCGTTTGCTCGGAGTTGATTGCCAGCATCAGCTGGTTTTCGTACCGCGCCACGCTCAGGTAGGACGGATGGGCCACGTCTATCGTCTGGTGGTGTTTCAAGTAGAAATTGCCCGTCGTACGCCAAATCTGAATTCGTTCACTCTTGTCCAGTAGAATGAGATGATTGTCCAGGGCCACGATTTGCATCGGTACAACCGTTTCCTCTATCTGTCTTACATCGAGGATTTGTACGAGATTGTGCTCCCGCAGGCAACGCACTTCCAAACCAACGTTTCCCTTCGAGTACATCACGATGCAATCCAATTTTACTATTTTCATCCAGATAGCATCACGCGATCGGGTGCTGTTCATCACATACAGTGGCACAAATTTATGCAAATCCGTTGCCTCGGTTTGCAGATCCAAAATTTGCTGCTCGTAATGAGCACTGCTCTGCTCCAAGAACTCTACAAAGAGATGCTGTTTCGGGCCGAGATGCAGACGTTTCACATTTACGATCGTACGATCACGCCCTACGATGGACGGGAAAGATTTTGCCGGCACCAAGCTGGATGATTTATCACTCCAGTGATAGAAATCAATAGCAGAAGGTCTACTCGAAGACGTACTGTGCACGATGATGAGATCCACCGGCCCGGGCAGAATCGGTAAAGTAAGCACAAGCATTCGTACCGCCTGCACAGCCATTGGTTTCATTTTATCGAAATGGCTAAACACCGGACTGTTCTCAAACACATTCTCCGCTAGCTTATCGTTGACGCTATTCAGTGAGCGAACCTGTGATGCGAGCTCCTTCATACCGCTATTGTACGCGGTACTTTGCAGCAATTGCGTCACGTTTACCCCGAAAATCATATCACTTTCAACGAGCGTTTCATCCGCCTCCAACGGTCCCGCCAACGTTACGGGAACGTTCACCGTCAACGGATTTTGTTCGACCAAAGCGACATTGCTGAGAAACTTCTCCACGTCCTTTCCGTTGATGGCCTTCGCGTGCAGCGATTCGAACACGAGCGGAAATATTTTGTTCTCCTTCGGAAATTTCGTGATAATCCGCAGCGTACCATTCACCGTCTGGGGCATCGATTTCAGCAACAAATGTTCGGCATCAAAGTGCAACCCGTTCACCGTACCAAGAACCTCCAGATTGCTCGTAATGACACCGTTCGTGATGCGAAGTGTACCTTCCACGGTTTGATTGCCCCTCAGTCGAAGTCCATTTGCGTACCACTCGTCCATATCGACTTCCTGTATAACGCATGGCGGAGCGCAAACGATGCTTTCCACGTGAAGCTCCCGGAATCGTTTGCTCGCCGAGAAGTTACTGGCGGGTATATCGTTTCGCAGCAGCTCTGTCTCAACGTTGTGCCCGTTGAGAGTTTGCACATGGAAATCTCCTACGGTTTTAAAGAAGAGCGCACAAAATGTTAGTCCCTGTGGAAAGTGTAAATTATTCCAATACGTACCATTTATTACCACATCATGGAACTGCCATTTTCCGGTTATTTCTTGTGGCTGGTGGAATCGGAAGACGTTTTTATCGTACTCTTCTACATTTATGCCCGGAGAACTTTCGAGAGATAAGTGAATGTTTGGTTTAAAAAAATATATAAACAATAATGAAATATTTTCAAAATCTTAATTGTTGCGGCGGCAACTATGCGTTTCACGCAACGGTTGTCAGGCAGTGTGCACTTTTGACAGTTCATTTCGGCTTTGTTATGACATCCCCCACACAAGGGTTTTGTTTTGGTTCTCATTACCGTAAAACAAGTGCACAAAAAGCGCGCGCAGTCCTTCAACTCGAGGCCCTTCAACGCCGATTTCAACTATATAAAGGTAACGTCTTACCTTGGGGTACTTTTCAGCAGTCCCTTCAGCTTCACATCTTGAAACATGGCAGCCGAATGCACTGTGACGTCGCCAATGAATTGCACCGGTGCGGAAATGTTTTGCGGCCGTTTTCCGCTCAAACACCGGGCCTCCACTTCGTCCCAGTGCAGATGGTTGATCGGTTGGTTCTGGTGAAATGGTGTAAAATTTTGTTCATAAACTTTTTCAAGTACACCACCCTCCCGAAAAAACAGGATAATTACCGTTACGTGGATGGCGTTTCTGAATTCGACACTTTCGAAATGGTACCGCCCGGTCAGCACCGTCGGCCGATGCGGCAACCAAACCTCACCGTACAGTTTCTGCACATTGTGACCGTTCAGGTGCAGCACGGTGGGATCGTGATCGAAGTAAACGTTGCCAAATATTTCGATACCGATCGGCGTACTCTCTTGCCCGGTGCCGGTTTCGGACGGTGCGAAGAATTCCAACATTTTCGGGAAGTTGATACCATTCAGCTGGCTGAGAATGTGCAGCTCACCCTTCGCTTCGAGCGCACCCGACACGTGCACCGTACCGAGCGTTTGTATCTCGGGCGATTGCTTCTGCAGAATGTCACTGGTGAGATTCAAACCGGACACAAGGCCTCCGACCGTCGATGGTTCGTACGTAACGATGCCTTGATCTGGAAAACGATACAGTAAATAAAGCCGTTTACGATAAAAGCACACCCGAAAGCTACTCACGAAACACAGCCTGCTCAATGTATTCTTCCCGATCGGTGCGGTAAACATCGTCCACCAACTGTTGCATGGTAACGCCGTTCAGCGTACCGGACACGTACAGCTGGTCCGTCACGACCTGTTCGAACGTTTGGCCCACAGTGAACGTTTGATTGCCACTCTGCATCAGCCACGCACGACAAAACGATTCCCTCGGTATGCCGTTGATGGTTCCATCGAACAGCAGATGGTTCACCACGATCTCACTCCGGAAGTGGTACGGCTCATTTTTGATAATCGTTCGATTGTCTCCCGCCGCCAGGATGTGTCGCAAATTGTCCACCGGTATTGCGTTGATCGTTGCACCGCCGTCCTCCAAAACCAGCTGCCCGACGGTAAGATTACGGAAGCTCTTTATCGCCTCCACCACCGGGACGTTCGCTTCGTCTGCATCGAACGTCGTGAGCGTGTCGCTGAGCAAATGCTCCAAATCGTACCCATAAACCGTCGATCCATTGGTGGCGTGCAGTTCTTCCACCACGAGCGTATCGCCGACCTCTACGGTGCAGTTTTCAAAGCGCACGGATGTGCTGACGTTCTGCGGGATATCCAAACGCAACAATCGCTCCATGCGCTTCCCATCGAAGAGCACGTTCTTGCTGTGAACCACCGGGGCAATGATGGTGTGGAAATGAATCGTTCCCTCGATCGTTTGCTCCAACCCACCGGACGTTCGGCGCAGAATCGTACGGTTCAAAAGGTTCAGGTCCACTTTGTTGATTTCGTTCGCATCAACAACACCGTCGATCTTCAGCTCACCGACAAACGTCTTCCGGCCGGTCAGATACTGAACCTCACCGGCAGCCTGCGGTACCAGATCGTTCACGTTGAGCTCGTTTATCTGATCACCCTGCAGATGCTCGACGAATACGGGCTGCATGAACTTCAGCACCTGCCCTGGGGCTGGGGCAGCATTCAACCGCAAACCATGTGTTGTCAAACGGTGCATATGGTGCGTTCCACCGACCGATAGGATGTTGTGCGCCAGCAGGGGCCCGGCGAAGGTAACATTACCGTGGATCGTATAGTCACCGTCCAGCTCGAGATCGTCCGCGATCGTCATGATAGGATTCATTTTGCTTAAACTCTCCCCATTGATCTTGCCCTGCAGCTCGATCGGGTTGAGCAGCGTGACGTAGTCGAACGTTTTCGTACCCGTAACGGATTGCACGGTGTCCGAGTGGAGCTGCAACACCTGCAGCTTACCCTCGATGACCGGGATGTGGTTAAGACGATCGCGCAGGAAGACACTTTTCACCACCAACGGCTGCACGAACTGCAGGTCCTGCAGGATGTGCTGTTCACCGGTGGTGCGTACCACGTTATCCCATTCCACACCGGACAGCTTGCCATCGCTCACGGACACGCCGTGCGCAGTGATCTGATCCACAACCAACTTATCGCTGAACCGTTGATCGTGCGCTGCGTCCCGTAGCAGCACCTGCTCGGTAAGAACGCGAGGATCCACCTCGTTCAACAGCCCCGTAATCTTCAGCTCATCCGCATCGATCGTATCGAAATCGCTCCCATACTCTTGCTGCAGTGCGCCACGGGATTTTGCCAGCAGAGTACGCGACTGTTCCATCATTCGCTGTACGGCGCCGGCATCGGTCGAATTGAGCCGCCTGCTCGCCAATCGATTCACACGCAAATCTTTCACCATAAGGTTTTTCGCACCAAACACCTGATTCACACCGGGCAGCAGCACGTTTCCGGGGTGGAAGAAGATACCATCGATCAGCTTGTTGACGAACAGATTGCCCCCGACGACGAGTTTCTTCGCGTCTACGGTCAGATCCCTCCACTTCGGTGGTGGATCGTCGACCAGCAGCAAGCTGTCCGCCGCATGGCCGTTGAAAAATTGCACCTCACCGATACGGTCCACTATCAGACGATCGACCGTGATAGTGTCCGCCTCGTGAGCCGCCTCTTCCGGTGTCGTTTGGCGCGTCTTGTGCGCCGCATTGTTCAGCACCTTCACATCGAGCTGCTTCATCTGACCGGCCGGTGCTATTAGCTCCGCCACGGCCAGATCCCCATGCCAGCGGACCGTATCGTTCGTTAGCACGCTACCGTGTATGGTCTCCTCCACCACGTCCATCTTTTCCTTCACACGCTGCACGTACGCGTTCACCTCGGCCACGTACGACAGGAGCGCATCGTCCACCAGCAGGTGCTTCGTCTGGAGCGCTTTCGTGGTGATCGAACCCACCACCGAATCCTGCAGCTCGAGCTGCTTCTCGATCCGCCGTGCACCGTCCGCGGCGTTATCGGGCAGACCGGCCAGCCGGTTGTACAACTCCTCCAGGTTGACCTTCGCCGTCTGCTCGTGCATTCGCTCGCACCATTCGATGAAGTGTGCGTACACCTGGCGCAGATCGTTCTGCACGCCGTACTGGGGCGTGAAGAGATTGATCGATTTACCGAACAGGTTGCTGTTGGCGATCACGATCACGCTAGCGTTCACGATGTGCCGGTAAACGCGCATATGCGAAACGCCGGCCGCAAACGCTTCGCCCGTGTAATCGATGCGGGACGGTGCGAGCTTCCACCCGTCGTACTCGTAGATCAGCAGCGGTTGGTCGTGGCACAGGACGAGCAACAGAAACTCGCCGCTTTCGTGCTGAAAGAAGGAGTTGATTAGGAAAGTTATTCACCGTAACGAACCATTTTGTAGTACTGAAATGTTTGATGAGAAATTTAAGCTATCACATGACTAACAAAATGCATCTATCGGCGGAAGAAATAAAATAATATGGTCCTTGAAAGGCTAAAACACTTACCACAACCGGCAGAAACCGTTTCACGCCCGCTAGCGCCACATTTTGAAACGGCACAAAGTAGCCGTCGACAAACTTGTACACGATCGAGTTGTGGTCGGCGTGGTGCGATTCCCTGCGGCCACCCTCCGATCCCTCCTTGCCCGGCTCCGCATCGACCGAGTTGCCCGTGATCAGAAAGTGTTCCCGCCGGTCTCGGGTTTCGAAGAAAAAGTACGCTATATCCGACACGGCGTAGATGTAGATGCGCTGGTGCAGCACCAGCTTCTGCGTGTCCGGGTTCAGCAGGAAGATGTCGGAAAACGTGTCCTTGCCCTGTTCCGGTGACATCTGGTTCGCGACCGCCACGAACAGCTGCTGCTCGATCGAGAACGCTTCGATGTCCACGGTGTTGTAGCACGGCATGTGGTCGACGACGTCGAAGTAGTAACCGGACCACCGGAACAGTGGGCACACGTTCGACCGGCCAGCGTCCAGGTTGATGTACGTGTGCGCGAGGTACACGTGCTTACCGTGCACCCACAGATGCGCCGTGTTCTGGTTCGGCTGGCCGAACGTCTGCACCAGCTCCGTCCGGCCGTCCTCGTGGATCTGGAAGACGGGCGAACCGTCGCCGAACGCGGTCAGTTCCTGGTCGTGGTAGTTCACTACCGCCACGAACCCGAGATGCGCGATCGACACACAATCGAAGTGACGTGCGGTGGCCGTTTGGTGTTCGTGATACTTTTCGAATTTTCCTTTCACCTTTTTTTTTGGTGTAAAAAAAAACCAAAAAAAAAGAGATTACATTTTGCCAAATGTCCCTCATCTTTGCGGACGCTTACTAACCCGGCGATAGAAGGAAACCGCCGTCGCGTTCATTGTGCGATTGCTGCCTTCGCTCTGGTGGAGAGCCGCCGCAAAGATTGACTTGCCAACGCGCAGCAAACAGATGTCGACGGGGAAATTGACCGGCACATGACCCCGTTCACGAAATCCTTTCAGATAAAGCTGCCGCGCTGGAAGAGTGGAAAGGATACGGGTGCGTTGTAAATAGAACTGCCATCTTTAATCTTCTGGTTCTTCTGTTTCTTTTGCTTGCAGGCCCCACAGTTCCAACATGGACGACGATGGAGAAGCGCTACAGAAGGCGCTGCTGAGGAAGAACCTCCAAAAGCAGCTAGATGAGTTTCAAATGCTGTCGGCAATCTTCTGCAACCCCGGCGAGCTGCAGGTCGACGAGTACGGGTGTTTTGAGAATCTAAACAGCTTCATCGCGGGTGAAACCGACCGTCTAGACACCAAACTCGACTATCGCTTCGAATTGCCACTGCTGCCGAATGAAAAGGTACAGATTCTCGTCGAACTGCCACATCTCTACCCGGCGCTGGAAATACCACGGATCGTTATACGCTCGGCCGTAATACCACGTGCGCAGGAGCGCACGCTTACCAGCCGAATCGAACGCTACATAGAGGAAGAGGTGCCGGAGCGAGACGAACCGTACATCTATCAAGTGATCGGTTGGATACAGGACAACTTTGCCGACCTAATGCTCGAGTCGACTGTGGAGAAAAAGGAACCCGCCCAACGTATCGTCACCAGCGCAACTAGCGGCCAGTCATCCAAGCTCGTGTTCGAGCGACTCTGGATATACTCGCATCATCTGAAGAGCAAAGCGAAGCGGCAAACGATCATCAAAACGGCACGCGATCTCGAGCTGTCTGGGTTTTCGCGGCCCGGCAAACCGGCCATCATCTGCGTGGAGGGACACCAGTGTGACACGCAAGAGTTTTGGCGCACCATCAAGCACCTCAAATGGCAGAAGATACAGATCAAGCTGTGCGAGACGGAGGTGGTCGGCAGCGAAAAGCAAATGGTGGATCTGCGCCACTTTGAGGGCGCCTTTCGGGAGGAACTGTTCTGCGAGATGGACGAGGACTCGGACACGGACGATCAGCCGATGAGCATGAGTTTGTTCATGAAATTTCTCGAAAAGCACAACTGTGGCTACATCAAGCGAGAACTGTTTGGTTTTCAGAGCAATACAATGGACACTCCGGCCAGTTAGCACCAGCGCGGGATGCTGCGGAAGGGGATTTCTTATTCGTTACCAATGTTCGTGATATTTGCAATAGAATGCTCGTTAGCAAGGTTGTTGACCGAAAAACCACACACACACACACACACACACACGTGCACTTTTATCCTATTCCCGGCTTACCCTCGGCCGTGTCCGCCTCGATGGCAGCATCGGCATCGTTTGCATCACGCCGTGCCCTCTTCTGCTCTCCGTTCGTTTGCTGTCGTTCCTTTCTGTCCCGCAGAAAGCTCTGTATTCGAGCTTCCAGTCTCGCTTCGACATTCTCGCGTTGTTCGGTGCTGCTGTCCGAAAAGTCCCGCAGTAAGTTTCGTCGATAGATTTGTTTGAGAAGCTCAAATTCACTGTCCACTATTGGAGAACTGTTGGAAGCATCCAGTACATTTTTTTCACTACACCGCACTACTTTGAACGCCACCAGCAATAGGCAGAGCAATGACAAACACCTTTCCCACCGGACTACCATTTTGTTTACGAAAGTTGATGTTTCTGGATCAGCAGCGTACGAGCTACTGATTACTAAAAACGAACGGGTCTTGGCCAACATTCAAACTCTCTCAAGTATCAACCTCTCAGGATAAAAGAAAAAAAAAGTGGAAGTCAGAAAGAGATAGCTTATCGATTACATGGCTAAGTAAGCTCTGCTCAAATACAACTAACCACAGTTACAAATTCCGAACCTGAGATGGTCTGTGTATTTTGAATAGTATATAATCTTTTAAGCCCAAATAATCTAATAATGTTATGACCAATTTTACTTACTTACATGTGAGGCAAAAAAAAGTCTTCCGGCAAATACAGAGTCAACTGATGCGGAAGTGAATTCTTTTCGTTCCTTTACGTCTATTGCTACCAATTTCAACACCAACATCTACTTGAAAACGCAACAGGTGTCATCAACTTAACATGAGCGCAGTCGCAAAAAGGAATCCTGCCTTCCTTGCCTACAGCTCAGGTTACCATGGCAGCAGCTCAGCAGCAAAACAATCACAGGCGTGAAGGAATATAAATTTTCTTGGTCGGACGTTCACCACCGCTGCCTTCGCGATGGAGCTCGAATTGACTCGCGTCGACTATACCAACGTCGGTCTGACCGGACCAAACTGTCTCCAGCTGTTGCCCCCAGCGACGGGGACTCCAACCGTCCCGGCGGCCGGATCCAACAGTGGGTACAAGCAGCAGCAGAAGGTTGCCATCGGTGACCAGGACGGGGTGCTGCAGGTGTTTTCGATGAAAAAGGACGAACTGCAGGTGCACTTCAAGACGCTGCCGAACGAAAAGATCGCCTCGGTGAAGCTGGGCGGGCAGGCGGGCTCGGTTCCGGACAAGATATTTACCGCCTCCGAGAACAAGGTGCGCGGTTTCAACAAGAAGGGCAAGCTGTTTCTCGCGTTCGAAACGAGCCTGACCGAAACGATACGCTCGATGTGCGTGAGCGGAAACGATCTGCTCGTTTGTGGAAACCACGTGTACAATCACTACCGCGACTGCAAGGAAGTTGGTTCGTACCTTTGCGGCGACGTTATCGTGGACGTTGCCGCACTCTGTCCGAACAACACCAGCCGGCTGATTACGGTGCTCGCCTGTTCGGGGCGGGTGTTGCGCGTTCTGGAGCATGCCCGGGTGAGGCAGACGCTTGAGCTCGAAAGCGTCCCAACCGTGCTGTACGTACCGAGGGGCCTGGGCGATAGGATCCTGTGCGGATTCTCCGACGGCAGTGTGATACTGTTCCACCTGAACCTCCTTTCGACGGAGGTGAAGCGGGAAGTGTTGGTGGCGGAACGCGAAGGTGATGGGGGCATACTGAGTGCCGTCACCTGTCTCGCCACGTACGACCTGTCGGGCGATGGCAAGGAGGAACTGATCGTGGGCCGTCGTGACGGGACGCTGCAGGTGTTTGCGATGAACTCGGACGAGTATCAGTTCGAAATGGAGTGCACCCAGATCTACCGGGACAACTTCAACGAGAGCATATCCACACTGCAGGGTGGTTGCGTCGGGGCATCAAACTACACGGAGATAGTGGTGTGCACGTACTCTGGGCGCATTTTTGGGCTCACGACGCAGTGCATAAGCAAAAGCCTGGGCGATAATGGAGCGCGCACGGCGGAAAAGCTCGCCGGCACACCGATCGATACGTCCGCCAAGCTGCAGCGCATCCGGGCGGAGATCTACGAGCTCGAGCAGACGATCGGCAAAGAGCGGGAACGCTACCAGCTGTCCACGCAAGCGCTCTCGTCCGGTTTGTCGGCAATCCCGATGCTACCGATCAACGATTCCTTCGTTTTGTCCAAGGACGACGCAACGTTTCTGCTGTCGCTCGAAATCCCAACACCGATCGAGCACGTCCTGCTGCAGTGCGACGCACCGATCACGTTGCTGGACGTGGAGAAAAATACCGCCGTCGTCAGCTTCAGCGAATGCGACAAGCTGAGCGGAAACAGCCTGCTGGCGAGCTACCGCTGCCAGCTGAACACGAACCGGATCGATCTGAAGTTTCGTACCATCGAGGGCCAGAGCGGAACGTTGCAGGTGTACATCACGCCCAACTTGCAGCCCAAGTGCTGCCAGCTAAAGCGCTACCCGATCAAGCCCCTGTCGCTGCACGTGATCGTGCACAACGCGACGGACGAGATGCTGGTCCGGCCAATGAACACACTGACGCTGCGGGGCCCGTTCAGCCAGGCGGAAATGCACAACTGGTTGCTCAACAGCATACCCGAGCTGCCGGAGAAGCTATACGACGGTGGGAAGGTGCAGTACACGTTTCAGCACGTGTTTATCGGCACGCTGCTGATCTGCGAGTATGGTAAGGGGGAAGCCGTCTTTCGGAGCGACAACATTTCTACCGTATCGATACTGAAAGATTTCATCACAAAGGAAGCGACCAAGAAGCGTATAAAGCTGGAAATTTCGACCTGTAAGTTCATACGCTGGCGCTGGTGTAAAGTGTTCCGTGGTATTCTATTCTTACCGTAATTCCTTTGCAGTAGCAAATGTTTAAGATTTAGTCAACGCTTTAGTAGGTTTCGATCAAAAATTGTATTTTTAAAACAGCCTTTGTCATTCCTTCCACAGCTATAAACGAATCGACCATTCCCTCTCTGGTGAAACTTATCGAGCCGAAAATTCTCCACTACAACAAACTTACCAAAGACTATCAGCTCTCGCAGGCCCTGCTCGACCTGGACATTCGCGACGACGACGAGTTCAACACACTGGCCGAGGATTATCGGGCGCTCATACGCAACCAGCAAACGATCGGGACCGAATTCCGCAAGCAACCGACCATACTCAACCGGATCTACGGCATCCTCACCGATCTATACATCGACAAGTTCAAGTTCAAGGGTGTGAACGTGAAGACGAAACTGCCGCAGCTGATCGAACTGCTCGAGAACTACGACTACGACGAGTTGGTACAATTTTACAGTGTAGTCAAAGCAGGCGACGACGAGGCGGGTGATGTTTAAAATAAAAGTGTTCTCTCATTTGCCTTTCTTTTCCAACACCGCACACCAGTTGCCCTGATCGTAGTAGCTCTCCACCAGCACGAGCTGGCCGCTAGCGAGACAAAGCTTTTCCAGCTCGTGCTCCTCAAACACGTGATAGTACCGGAGGAAGGTGGACTTTTCAGTCGAATCGTTCGCCCGTAGCTTCCATGGTACGAGCAGGTCCTGATGTTGAAACTGCGTTCGGTTCGTGTGTACGGGCAGTGTGCAATCGGTCACACCGGCAGCAACCATTCGCTCCACTTGCACCACCTTCCGGGCGGTGTCATCGTGTGCGGGGGCATCCTCAGGAGATGGTTTGTTGTTGTGCTTGTTTTGTCGCAGATAGCTTGATTTCTTCGCATTTGCCTCTTGATTTTTGGCCCACACGTAGATGAGCGCTCTACCGCCGGGACGAAGTACGCGTAGCATCTCCGCGATCGCTTTCTCACGTCGTCGCTCCGTCGCTAGATGATGGATGACAGCAATACTGATGCAAGCATCGACCGATTCATCGCGGAACGGTACCGCCAGGCAATCGCACTGCAACACATTAAAGCCACGTTCAACGCACACCTGCAGCAAGCCGTCACTTCGATCGCCACCGAACTGAAAGAGGAAACAAAGACGATATCAAACCGCTGTTTGGTTGCTATGCTGATGAAGTGCTACCGTACCATCAAAGCAGCTCCGTTCGATGCAAGATACTTTCCATTTCCGCAACCGATGTCTAACAACACCGCACCGGGCGGTAGGGATCGTACGAATGCTTCCACTCTCGGCCACGGGGAGTGTCGTGTGTCGCTAAAATGTTTCGCTATCTCATTATAAACGCGATGGACATTTTCTGCCTCTACCTGGGCGGCGTGACATTCGAGCAATGCGGGCACCTGCTCCACACACTGTTGGGCCGTGTCACAAAGCCGAGGAAATGGACACACACAGCGACTATCCTGCCGCAACTTTCGAAACGTAAACGACACCCGAAGCTGGCGCTTGCGCACGGTAAGCCCGCCGTTAGGTGCACGGATCGTATCCAACTTTCGCGGCGTTATACCGTGTGTCCAATCGTATCGACTTTCGCCGGACATGATCAGTAGCGAACGGGCGGGCAGATCAACACAAATCTGTCGTCCCGTGGAGGGTTGCTTGAATTCCATCACAACATCGGCCGCGCACGATAAGGACAGGATCGGATCATCGAACGCGCTGTGGGTGTCAACGTGCGGTGGTATGCCTTGCCCTGGCTCGTACTGATTCACCGTCAGCTGATCCGGCACGTGCCAACTTAGCTGCGGATGCAACCTACGCAACCGTCGCCACAGTGTCTCACAAACGGCAGGTATTTTTCGCTCTAGAGGTTTCGTTTTGTCCACATTGTTTGTCCCATAGACAAACTCGTACCCAAAGTGTGTCACCTTCCGATGCCTGAGCGTTGCTATCGGCTCCGTTCCGGTTTCATCAAGCTGCCCAACACCGGCTGCGGCATCCAGCAAAGCCTTCTCCATCTCAGCATCGATAAAATGGTGCTCCAACAGTAATCCTGGCGGTAAATCACAGCCCCAAGGATCGTGTGCTTGAAGCGGGAGCTCGAGACAGAACGCCAACAGCAGTACGGCTCCATCTTGACCCAACGTACATATTCCATGCAGTGCGGTATAGATCGCTTCGGCTGATTGCTTAGAGGCACACTGTAGAAAGGAGTACGATTTTCCAGGCGGTAACAGCACCCAGCTAACAGGTCCGTGCGTCAATGCTTCTTTCAAGAGAGCCTCCTGCTGTAATCCGGTCGAAAGGCCGGCGTTACAAATCACGATACACTACAAACGAAAATGAAAGTGACTAACGTGCTCCTTTTGCTTACCAGTGCAATGCGTTTTACCTCAGTCGGTTCATCGCTGAACTGGGTTCCAGCGTCTTTTTCTATTAATAACTGACATCTTTTAACTTTCTTACCGATCTTTTTCTCTACATTTTTTGATAAAGTCATCTTGGACTGAGATGATCGGCGGGCGTAAATATCCACACCATTCGCACCATGCCGTCACACCGCAAAATGTAAACAAAACAAACTTGACAACCACCATCATGAGCGGCACAATGGGTCGTAAAACGGTGCGAAATGTTCTCGTTTTGCGAGAAGAGTTTGTGAAATGCGTTGTCATAAAAAAAATGATTGCGAAAAAATTGTGCATGTGATGGAAATTAAATTAAATTTTCCTTTTTTTGCAGTGAGCTGTATACAAAATGCTGTCCGATAAAATGTTTTCGTTTGAATGTTCCCCACTCCACCACTGTCAAATTTGACCAATCGACCTGACAAATTCGCGGTATGTTAAGAACACCATAATGTGTGCTGCTCTACCAGCTCGCTCTGTATTGGCTGGGGACCGTTTTACTTATTTCAAAGTAAACGATTGACAATGGTTGCGCGCACGATCGGCTTGTAGTGTAGTGATTGCCGCTTAATTTAATCTAAATGTGTAGTGTTTGAATATTTGTGCTAAAAATGATTCGATTAGGTTGGTACAACAAGCAAACTCAAGTGGTTCATGATATTTGCCAGGGATTTAAGTGTTATCGTGGCTGAACAAAAAACATCTCGCAGCGGTAGTACCTATAACATAAACGGCAAATGCTGCTGCGTAGCGACATAACTGTGTTAGATATTCCAATTCCTTCGCTTGCACCTCTTTTATACGATCAGCTTGGGTAGCGTAATATACTTGAGAAAAGAAAAAAAACAATTGTGCATCATTTTCTGATCGCACATGATGAGTCATACATCACCCGCTGCTTCACCTGTGCCTGGGGAATCACCGGCCATCGATATTACTTGTGCATTTTCTTATGCATGCGTTTTTGTCCACCAGTATTCATTGTGTGTGTAATTGCCAGAAAAAATGTTGCATGCTACATGGTAGTTTACCACTAGCGACGTTTGCAAAAAAATATATATAATCGATCATATGATGCACGTGCCTTTATCGTATCCATTCAAACAAGGTAGTATCTATCAGTAGGTTGCAATTCGAAGAACGCAAAATTGATGGAACACATTGATGACTATATTGCTGTAGCTGCTGATCATCGGTGTTTGTAGTTTGTGGAAATTAAACTACCTAACCAACAAAATACTTTGTATGCTGCTCTCATGTCGTTGAGCGGCAATCGCGCGAGAACAGCTTATCACATCTACTTTAGCGTGCACTTCACATTCGATGACGCTAGCAAAAGCAAACGAAGAGAGGGAAGATTATAAACAAACGACGAGAAACGCTTTCGTTTGCGAAACGACATAAACCTCAAGCAGGCGTCGTTTTTATTTACTTAAACGGATGCAACCAATACAATGGCGTGTGAGATTGTAACACACGGTGCATGAGAATAAAAACGATCCCTCAACCAACCTCTCCCCTTTGCAGTATGGGGATCTGGGGGATATGGTAGCAACATCGCGACATTCGACGATCGTCTACGATTGACCACCACTTGTGCGTGGTGGCGAGCGATGGATTGTCCAGTGTTGTAGTCAGTAACATTAGTGAATGCTCCGTAATTATGAAATGCTACGTAAATATAGGTTTTTTTACCACCGATTTGGTAGCATGAACGGTAAAAGGTTAATAAAGGGATAAAAAATAAAAACTAAATCAATATGATTAATATGATTTTTTAAATACCTATACTAATCAGCCAATTTTTTCCTTTATACAGTAAAACGGCAGTCTAAAGATCAGAATAAGGACACGATGGGGAGTACGACGAGGTGTGTGAGTAATTGGTGCGAAACGTCCATTAACGTCCCACGATGTAGAAAACCAATCAGCCTGCCAAAGCCCATCTTCCGATTGACGGTCGAATATAACGCCTGGTGTTCGGGGCTCGTCGTACACCTGCAAAACCTCTGCCAGCAGAACCTGATCCTGCGCTCCATCTTTCTCTACTATGAAACGAACAAACGTGTGGCCCTATTCGAGGACGTCGTGCGCATGGTACCGGGATATGAATTTGCAATGGAAAAAACTATCCAACCGAAGGAGGACGGATCGTACCACTTGGTGTTACTTGGCCACGTCCTGGGTACCACCTACAAGCTACGTGAAACCGTACTGATCCAACTGCTCTCACCGAGAAAGGCACGCGGGTCAGTTGGGATAGTTGGCTCGGGATGGGATAGCTATTGATCTAACACCGTTTGCTCTCGCTTTTGCAGCCTTCCGGCGAAGCTAAAAAAACTACCGTTCTTCGAAGTTCCTGATTACGTGAAGGAAGTGTTTGTGAACAGCTTCCTGCCCAATCCACACTACAACCGCAACGCCCAGCTGTGGCTGCAACAGTTGCAGCAGTACCAGCGCGAATGTCTGAACCACGTGAACTATGTGGACTATTTGAGAAAGTTGAATCAAGTTGAAGAGTATGCGAGCTTTCTGGTAATGTCGGAATACACGATCGAAGATGCACGTCTGAAGGAGGTACTGCCGATGGAGTATTTGCTCACGATCGACCAGTTCAAGGTGCCACCGGTGCTGCTCGACGTCGGGTGCCACGTGAACGTGCACGGTGGAGTGGTTAAAACACACCAAAAAAAGACGGTCGTCTTTACGCGAGGAATTATTATCAAGCGTGAGGTGTCCATCGTGATAAAGACAGAAGTACCCCTGCAAAAGCTGTACTCATTGAAGGTAGAATTTCCACTGAACCGCACACAGTTCCACATGGAGTACATGGCGCTAAACAACATCAGTCACCTGATGCTGGAGTGTGTACTATTTCCTTCCGCCGATAATAGCAGCAGTGTTCCAGAGCAAGTTAAGCGTATTTTTAAAAACAACGAAACTTTTACCAGGTGAGTGTTGTGAATTGTTGTTTCGAGCGCTTGTTTTATCTAACCGTGTCTGTGGCAGTTTCGAATGGTTCCAAAAACAGATCGGTAAGAACAAACAGCAGAAGCTCGCGATTCAAAACATCGTCAATCGGACGTCTTATCCGGCACCGTACATCCTGTTCGGGCCTCCTGGTACGGGCAAAACGTACACCATCGTGGAAGCGATACTGCAAATATGGAAACTGCGGCCGAAATCGCGTATTCTCGTCACCGCCACTTCCAACTTTGCCTGCAACGAGTTGACTTCGCGACTCCTGAAGTTCGTGCCACCAGATGATATTTTTCGCTACTTTTCGCTCACCACCGAGCGTGACATCAACGGGATGGATATGAAGGTTATCGAAGTGTCAAACATGTTCAAGGGGTTTTTTGAAACACCGACTAAGCAAGACTTCTACCAGACGCGCATTCTTGTCTGCACTGTGATGAATAGTGCGCGCATGTTGCAGCTCAACATCATTGCAAGTATCTACGACTACATCTTCATCGACGAGTGTGGTAGCTCGAAGGAACTGTCGGCCCTCGTACCGATCGGTTGTATCGGCACTGATCCGATCCAAAAGAAGGTGCAAGCGAGCATTATTTTGGCCGGCGATCCGAAACAGCTCGGGCCCGTCACGCGCTTCCAGTTCCTGCGCGAAACACCGCACGACCTATCGCTGCTAGAGCGACTGATGGCAATGCCCGCGTACCGGAAGGACCCTCTCAGTAACGAGTACAACACACGCATGGTGACGAAGCTGCTTGATAACTATCGGTCGCACGCGGCGCTGTTTGAATTCTCCAACCAACAGTTCTATGAGGGGGAACTTCGGGCCAAAGGTGCACCGGAGGTGACCAACTGGGCACTGAACTGGGAACGTCTGCCGAATCCAAAGTTCCCGATGCTCTTTCATTCCATCAACGGCTTCATGCAGCAGGATGCAGTCTCGTTGAGCTACTGGAACGGCGATGAAGCCGAGCGAGTCTTTGAGTACGTGCAGATGCTGATAAAGGCTGGCGTTAACGGTCGTATCGTGCAACAAGAAGATATCGGCATTGTTACGCCCTACTCTAAACAGGTAATGTTATGCACAATGTTCTCGATACGGTGCAAGTCATTATTCTATCCTGTTTTTTTCTTTTTTTTTGTTTAGGTTGAGTACATTAAGAACGGCCTTTCGGCGCTCGGATTCGACAAAATTGAGATCGGTTCTGCAGAACAGTACCAGGGACGAGAAAAACCGGTGATTATTGTATCGACGGTGCGTTCCAATCGCCGGACGGTCGGTTTTCTGGCCGACTGGAGACGTCTGAACGTTTTACTGACCCGTGCCCAAGCGCTCACGATCATCGTCGGCAATCCGGGCAACCTGAAGCAAGACCAAACGTGGTATCAATTGTTAAAGTATTTGCAAGCCAACAAAGCCATTACCTTGGGCAGACCGTTAGCTTTGGGTGCGGCCCCTTTACCCGACCGGAAGAAATCTGACGCCAACAACAATAGGATTATTGGTAAACGTTGGATGGAACTGCTGGTTGATCCTATTTGATTGATGAGTTTTAGAGCCACGAAATTCGACCGTTGAATCAAAATGTTCAAAGTAAACGTTAACCTTAAAGAACGATCAAAGCATAAACTTATACAACGTGAAAGACACACATTTCTGGATGTCCGATTCGAGTAGCATTCTAATCCCTAGGTTTAAGTTTGCAGAAATTTGGAGTGCTAATTCATAAAAGCATACAACCAAACCTGCTTGTTTGCTTTTGCTCTTAATATGTTAATTATAGTTTTACCAGGAAAACTTACAATTTGAAAAATGGTTAAATTTTTTGAAAATATAATCATTCCAGCAGAAGTCTAGATAATTTTTTTTCACCGGCTATCACATTATATTCAAAGAATTTGTTAGAATTTAATTTTCCAAACAGAAAATTAACCATCATATTTAATCTATCACCTGCCATCGAGCATGACCATGCGCGTGTCGCACAGTGCGGACTTCACACGGAATGTAATAATAATAGCATAATAGCAAGTAATTGTCGAATTGGAAAGTGGAAATAAAAGTTGCGTACTAGAAAGATTCCTGGTTTGTGTGTAAATCTCAAACTAATCGTTCTCCATAAAAAACGAAGCACAAAGAATCGTTCGCAGCGCAAACACAGCAAGCGCAGCTAGTGTTCGGGTTTGGCAAACGACGAAGAGATGGCATCGAAGGCAACAACGGTGGCGTAAAATATCGCAACACACCAACCAGCAGGCGAGCAGGGTAGTGCTGTAATACGCAACTCAGCGGAAAGGGTCAGCAGCAGCTGCTCCGCTTGCGATACAAAGCTGCCACAGTGGAAGCGCTGCTATGTGGAGTGGTTATTTACGTGTTGGCTGATTATTATTACCACCGACGGAATTGAGAGGAAAAAAACATCCGTGTTGTGTGAGATTTCAGTAGGTGGAGGAGAGGTTTCTTTGGGGGGATTTTGCTGCTGCTGTTTCTTTGTTGTCTGCTGTGTTATGTGCACGACGAAAGGGAGAGGAGGCAAGGAATCCATCGGGAAGAAAGCATAAAAAAACATCAACGATACTTTGGCAAGTGCGTGTTGTTTTCAGTGTTGCTGGTGTAGTTGTTGCTCAGTTCGGTTTTCTCAGCGAAGGAACGATAGCAAAACAGTAACTGTAGTGAATCCTGCATTGGGGAAAAGATATCGCACTAAAAGTATCTTTCCTTTCGAAACAAATTCAACGCCCATCCTGTGTTCCGTTAGTGTTTCCCGTGCACTTTCCGAGAACATGGAATCCTGCGCGGTAGTCGAGAAGGAGGTGGAGAAAGTGATCAATAAATTTTCCGCTATAAACGATCACTCGCAGCGCATCATTGGCGATGTTATTTCGCTCATCGAAAAGCTCCGTTCGTCCATTGCGGAAGGTAATGCATTTGTGTTTGCAATAGGAAGAGAAAAAAAAATTATCATCGTTTTTTGTGTTGTTACCCTCTGTTTTGGTTGCAGGCAACCCCGACAACAAGGTTACTGCCGGACAGGTGGACGTGCTGAACGAGGCACTGACGAAAACGAAGGATAAGCTGCACCGCCTCACGACGGAGCACCGTGATCTGCATGGCACCGTCAGCAAGGTCGGCAAAGCGATCGACCGTAGCTTTGTGGCCGACTTTACGGCAACCTCGCGTACGGACGTGTTCCAGACCGAACGCAACGTGATGCTGCTGAACAGAATCATGGCACAGCACTTCTACCGCCAAGGTATGGACGATGTGGCCGACGCGCTCATCAAGGAGTCGGGTCTGCCGGCGGAGGATATCGTGCCGGAACCGTACGCCGAGCTGCACCGTATCTGGGAGGCAATTCACACCGGTAATCTGGCACCGGCGCTCGAGTGGGCGAGCCGATATTCGGCCGAGCTGGATGCGCGCAACAGTACGCTCGAGTTCAAGCTACACCGGCTGGCGTTTATGCAGATACTGAACGGCGGTGTGCAGGCGCAAACCGAGGCAATCGCGTACGCTCGTACGAACTTTGCCAAGTTCGTGCGCCGCTTCGAGAAGGACATACAGATCCTGATGGGTACGCTGATCTACCTGCAGATCGGGATACACAACTCACCGTACAAGTACCTCACGGCGCCGGAGATGTGGATCGAGACGGCGGACGTTTTCCTGAAGGATGCGTGCCAGCTGCTCGGCATCAACAAGGACTCGCCGCTGTCCATGATCGTAAACGCGGGATGTACGGCGCTGCCCGCACTGCTCAATCTCAAGCAGGTGATGATGTCCCGCCAGGTGACGGGCATCTGGAATGGACGCGACGAACTGCCAGTGAGTATTACCTTCCAATTCAAAAGCTTAATATGCACTTCCTGTTCGAACACTTGTAACAAAAAAAATTAAAAACTTATCTTTTAATCGAAAATTATCCGTGAAGGACGATGTGTAGGAAAAAGTGTTTACGATGTTTGACTACGGTTGCTATGATTTTGTTTCGAAAAATTTGTAACATCTTTTTCACCGTTGCCAACGGTTCTTAGTTGAGTGGCTACTTTGTACCCACCCCCCGATACTTTGTATCGTCAGCCACTTGTCTCAAAACTGTTCGATACTGATTTTATTGAACAACTCATATAAAAATATACGTTTCTTTCCCGTATCCTTTGCAGATCGAAATCGATCTCGAGCCGGAGAATCGGTTCCACTCTATTTTCGCCTGTCCCATTTTGCGACAGCAAAGCTCGGAGGACAATCCACCGATGAAGTTGCTGTGCGGTCACGTCATATCCCGCGACGCTCTGAATAAACTAAGTAATGAACCGATGTAAGTATATCTTTTCGTTCACCAGCCACGCATTTCACGTGCCTGCTCTGACTAATTATCGTTTCCAATCTCTTTTTCCCCCTTCCCACCGCTACGATCTCAATGGCCGGTATAACCACGTAAAACAATCCTCTCTTCACACGACTCTCGGTGGAATGAAACGCAGAATGAACAACACTTTCCGACTCAAGTGTCCCTACTGTCCCATGGAACAGTGCCCGTCGGATGCCAAGCTGATATACTTCTGAGCGCGCTCGACATACGGCGATCCCGATTAATTTCTGTTCCGGCATTGGTAGAAACTGCGGCGTGTCTATGGCCTGCGATGAACTAGCAAATAATTAATGGTTTCGTTTAGCGAGAGCACCATCCACTAGACGGGTGTAGGTGTGGTTTTTAGTTGATCGGTTGTTCGGACGAAACTGGAAATGAGAGATCACTTCTTCGTTTAGCGGAAAGTAGGATCGGTTAGCGTCGGGAGATGATGATACTGCACTAGGAAACAGATAAGTAACCATTCGAAAAGGGCACTGCAACCACGCCACTCCCGCTGCCAGGAACTTCTTCCATTATGTTTTCGCGTCTCCTACCGTGGGTTGATGTTTGTTATCATTTTTAGCTTTGCCTTTCGCATTCTGCACACATGTGTACGTGTTCAAAGTAGGCTTCCTTATAAAACAAAATTGTTTCTCTGTGGTGAAGGATTGTTCCTTTGCACCCATTTCGTGTCTCAATGGTGTTCTATTCTTGATATGGTTTTACTAATTTTCTAACGAATTTGGAAAGGTTTAATATAACCTCTTTGGAAAATTGCTGTCGTGAAGGTGTAACACGTGCAATTCGATTCCAATTTTCCGTCCATCTCGCACCATTTGCTAGTGCGTGAGATGGATCGGTGAAACGCGGATACAATAAAAACAAAAAAAAAACACGTAAAAAGTGTGAGGATAGCTTAAGTGCGCACTGTTTGCAGAGTAAACGCGCACTTATTGCAAACAAAACGAATGCTATGGCGGGAGAATCAAACGCCGGTAGTTAAAAGGATTAACAATGGGTGGAATATTGTGAGTGTGCAAAATGGACGCAATGCCAGGCTGTAGGATTCAGCAGGCCTCGTATATGTGTGGAGGGAAGGTATCAAGAAGAAGACAGGGGCGATTAAGCAATGAAGGCTGTACATATATGTATAAACAAAAATATTATATTTTTATCGACGATAAATAAAACCGCCAGTAAAGCAAAAATCACACTGTCGACGGAGCGTTTAATTTTTTCTGAACATGTGAACAATTGCGTCCTGATTTCTTCTGCTCAGTTCTTTCGTAAAACTAACATCAACTCATCAACTTAGCGTTGTTCAACACATCAACGCATCTTTGCCACAGCTTTAAGACGGTTTAATGTTTTATTTTCCTGCTTCTGTTTCCATTTACCTTACACTTTACAAATATATACTTTTGCTAATACATTCTCATTCGGGCTCACGCATGAGCGCTCTCGCTTTTTAGTTTAGTCTCCGTAACTGCATCGCTCGTCGCTTTACCGTCAAGTGTTTTATTTTCTGTTTTCTTCGTTTTAAACGTGGACGAAACTTGTTTGGCGCAATTGTGTGGTTTGTTTTTGTTTTTGTTTTTTGCATATAACGTTAGCTATCTCTGTGTATGTAGAGCTCGGATGAGCTCGTTACTCTATCTTGAACAACCTTTCGTTTGCATTAGTAGTAGTAGTAGGAGTGGAGCAATAGGATTTGAACGATGCGCGGTGAAGATATAAAATGGCTTCCGCACACGCAACACGGCAAGCAGTGAAGTAGTAGAGTAGAGTAGTCAGCCTAGATTAGAAGCGTTGATTGTTTCGTTGTTTTTCAAAAAATGATTTCATTGTTGTATGTGTTTAATTTCGATTGCTTAGCTTACTTTAGCTAACAGCAGACTTTCGAACTTGAACAGATGGAACAGGTGAGATGAACAAACAAACCGCAAATAAAAAGGAAGAGGACAAAAATTACACTTAAACGGCTACGAAAACGTAGAAAAATTCCCTCACTGTCTAACACCAAAATGCATTAATCTCCATTCTTAGTTGGCCGTCTTTGAGTGGATTGTGGATCGCAAAATCGAGGCTAAGGGATGCGGCTAAGGTATTATAAATGATATCGGAGGTGTACGGAATGTTTGAGTGAGTGTGAGTGTGTGTGTGTGTGTGTGTGTGTGTGTTTGCGATCCGTAAAACATGAACGGTAACGCGATCGGTTTAGCGATAAAAGCACTAGCGAGAACAAAAATGCATGGTAGAATAGGTGCCCATTTACAGACATCCACAGGGACAAGAGAACAATAGTATGCGTTTATTATTGTCCCGTTTATTGAACCGCCTGAAATATAAGCATTTGATTTTAAGTTTGAGCTTGAAGCTGAACCATCTTAAGAACATTTTCTGTACACAAATGGATACAAGTTTGATTAACTTTATCGAACATGTTTCACGCAAACTTTTAACGAAAGCGTTGTGACGAATTAAGCAGGACACAATTCATAGTTTCAGTAGATCCAGTTCAGAAGTGAACCAAGCTCACGCAAAACCGGTGCTGTGATGTTTTTGCTGATTTAATTGTTGTATTTTAAAACATTTATTGTTTGTTGTTTCGAATCGTTGTAATATATTTTCGATTGTTTGTAGTTTTATTACTCGTTGCACACCCCGACCATGGTCTTTTATGTTATCGCT
Organism: Anopheles farauti; assembly: GCA_000473445.2. Classification (NCBI taxonomy): domain Eukaryota; kingdom Metazoa; phylum Arthropoda; class Insecta; order Diptera; family Culicidae; genus Anopheles; species Anopheles farauti. Next base: position 6,350,859 of record KI915045.1, read on the forward strand.
TGTGTCTCCCGTCGCGTGCTTCAACTTTCACAATTTGAAGGAGATATAATTAGCTTGCACAAATTTTAAATTGTCTTCCCTCTCTGTCTGTACAAAAACACGGCCGAACGAAGCGCAGTGCCATGGCAACAACCAACAGCATCACTGGCAAAAATGCTTTTTCAGTGTAGATGGATCGATTTATGAAATTCAGACGGAAAACTGTGTTTAACAAAAACGTAACTAGTTCAATGCAAATGAAACATTATTGACGGAGGTCTTTTATTCAATCGACGCTTGTACGATGCACGTAGTGATGTGAAATGCGCTGCGACGTGATGCATTATGATTGTTTATAACGAAAAGGATAAAACACAAGGCAGGCGGTGTCTTTCGATTGTTCCTTATGTCGGTAAGATAAAATTTTACGTCGCGAAAAACGTTCCGAACGTCGTCCCGATTATACACCGAATAAAATGATTAAAAGAGATAATAGTTTAGTTACGAATTAAAATCCATACCAGCTTTACACGCTTCTTGCTGCAACTGCTTTAAATCTAGCTGGTTTTGTTTGTTTTACTGCACCACGATCTAAGCTAGACAATCCTGTTGCGAATAAAAGCTCCTTGTAGAGCACAAATACACCTTCCTTTGTCACCGCTCTCACTGGGCTATACCGTTAAATCATCTCACACCTTATCTACTAGCGTCAAAAATGACGTTTACGAAGGACAGAGCTTGCGATCGTCCTAAAAGCCCGAAACTGGAACCGACCGCGCCGATTGCGAACAAAAGGGAGTGGTACAGCTGGTGGTTTTTTTTTCTTCCGGGAAGCAACACACAACTACGCTTACTCTTTAGGGGCAGCCTTTTCTTCGACGCGCTTTCGTCGCTTGTTGAGCAGCGCGTTGTTTGAGCTGTCCAGATTCTTGATGTGCATCTACCGGTGGAGAATGTTGCTTTTAGTTTCCATTTTACGTTTGATTTTTTGTTCACACCCAACTTACCTCGTAATCCACGCGCATGTTTGCCAGCGAGCGTGTCATCTCTTCCTGCACTTCGGGCCATATTTCTTCGCCCTCCTTCAGCATGCGGCCGGTATGCAGGGGTGTCTGGGGTACCTCCGTGTAGCGCTGGAGAAGAATGGAAGGTTAGTTTATTTTGACCCTTCACTAGCACTACGAACACTTCGTGTCCTAAACACGTACCCGAATCCACGGATTCATCATCACTTGCTCGATCGTGAGACGCTTCTCCGGCTCCACGTTCAGCATGCCCTTGATGAGATCCTTAGCCGCCTGGCTTACCTTCTTCCACTCTGGGTTCGGAAAGTCGTACTGACCGGTGCGAATGCGTGCCTTCATGCCGGGTGAGATGGCCAACCCATGGTTACTGTAAAACGGTGGAAAACCGCACAAACTGGAAGAGAAAAGTCAAACGCTGTACTCACGGCTACCGCGAAAAGCATATCCATAGGCGCACAAACATAACCCGGCGCATCACGCCGTAAGGAAAGCGTCCATGCACTTACAGTATGTACATGATAACACCCAGCGACCAAATATCACAGCTTTTGTCGTAATTCTCCGGCCCGAGGACCTCCGGCGCCACGTAGTACGGCGTATAGCAGGGCGTCTGCAGCGTGTCCTTGATGAACGTTTCCTTCGAGAAGCCAAAATCTGTCAGTTTTAGTATCGCGTTCGGGTGGGGCGATGTGTAGAGCAGATTTTCCGGCTTGAGATCACGGTGTGCGATGTTGGAATCGTGCAAGTACTTGACAGCGACACAGATTTCATGCATGACCTGGGCGGCCTCTGTACCGAAGGAAGACGGGTTTTCGGTAAAAGGAAGGAGGATTTTCGGTAAAAGGAAGGTGGGTTTTCGGTAACAAGAAGGCGGGTTTTCGGTAAAAGGAATGCGAGTTTCCGGTAAAAGGAAGCGGAATGGAGAGAGTTAGCGCAAGGCATACACGTATAGATAGTGGATAGTAGAGAGCGGGATAGAAAGAAGAGAGAGAGAGAGAGACAAGTTGTTGTGATGAAAAAGAACACGAAAATGAAACAAAAATGTCAACTAAACTAAACTTAACTAAATATGTGGAGAGAAAATTGTAAAAAACATTCGATATAGGAAGAAAATGAAACCGAATTGGTACGGAAGGAAATAGAATTTTATATCAAACTAAACTAAGAAAATAGTTGTTTAAAATTACGCATGCGCAAATATGAGTTTGCTTTCAGTCTGTATTTCTGATATATATTATTATTTTAGTGCTTTCTCTCGCTAAAACTCTAGCGGCTCCAGTGTGGGATGAATGGTTTTCAAATTTTTACTTCCAACAGATGGCGCTACGCACGCCTTGGTTTGCCATGATTACTATGGCTTTTGGCTAAGGAGCCAGCCTCTTTGTTAATGCTGTCTCATTCGTTTGTATACTTGCACTTTTTTATTAAAACACAATTAGTTGTCATTTAAGTGTTGTGGCAAAAACTATACCAACCATTACATTTTTTGCTGCATTGTTTAGCTTTAACTATCCCAAAACCTCACCATGCTAATTTTTGCACAGTCATTCAACATGGTAAGCACTGGCAACAACACAGCGTCACAGTACCCGCCGCTGGCCAATGAATGCATCTTTACCACATTATGTACGGTCGTTCCCACTTCTAAACAGTGTAAACAAACACCGCCACACCATGATTCATGCCGCTTAGTCATGTACACTTGAATGGTACCGGAATTCCGTCAATGCTCACCACCGAAACGAACTGGCAATGATGATGGATTGGAATTTGAACCTTGTAGCTTGGCGCTGGAGAAAAACGGACAGCACCGAGGAGGTACGCGTCATGTTTGCGGGATCCGGATATCTGAGTGCAAAAGCTTTCGAAAAAGACACAGCATCGATACTTTCGTTTGTTTTATGTGATGTTTTCCACCGCATGAAGGCTAGTTTGAATTTTGATTGAATAGTTTTTAAATGGATTTTGGTTGCAGCCATGCCTTAAAAACTGGAGGAATTTGTGAATAATGATATTAGCAGTCGTAATTTACTTGAACGCGTTATCATCTGAAATACTAGTGACCGTCCATTACAAAATGTAATAAAGAAATAAATCATTTTTCGCGTCATGCACTCACTTATCAATGTTTCATATTGCTTCGCTTTTCACAAACAAAAATGACACAAACGCACTAATTATTCCGCCCTTCCAGCATTACCTCTTTCCGTGAACGGGCCATCCTGTCGCTCCTGGATCCGTTGGAACAGCTCCCCACCTTCCATGCTAAAACGAAACGAAGCAAGCCATGCATAAATGAGCGTGCTGCCGGGCCATGTTAACGATGGTTCGTGTTTGCTGTGAAAGATTCAGATTGTCACCCTTTGTCTTTCCGATACCAGTGTGCGGCAAGATAATTTCGGCATAATCTACTCGAAACCGCAATAGATGAAGGGATTATTCTGGCTTCTTTTTCCCGTAGCGCGAAGCAGGCGGTGTTTTAGGTGCAAGCATGCGGTACTCAAATTTAGGACGCTCTCCCGCTACTTTCACGGCAATCTATTCGCAACGGACGGTAGAGAATTCGGCAATCGGTTAGCCACAATCGGAATACCGATGACGGAATCTGGGACGCCCGCGCGCGTTTTGCCACTAATTATTCTGCCGCAACTGGGTACCGGTGGGTGGTGGTGCTGTTGTGTACGGCTGTGTATATTACCATTCCATAACGACGAGCAGGCATCGATTGCCGCTGTAGCTATTCTCGTACACGTCGATGATATTTACAATGTTTCGGCAACCGCTCGCCCGCCAGTGCAGCTCCACCTCGCGCCGGGCCTTAGCGTTGTCGTGAAGCACCTGCGGGTGGACAAAAAAACAAAACCAAAAATACCATAAGCATCTTTATCACATCAATTCGATACGATCAAACACTCGACACAGCACTCGCATCCCTTCCGCCTGTTAGTGTTGTGATGGCGGCAAACACACTCGCTGCCCAGCTCATCGACTTCGTCCCTTCGTTGCTAACAATCCCACGCACACGTCTTTCGAACCTGACGTCAGCGTGCGGATAACACGCGGAAGTGATCATGCAGCGCATGTGGTGGTGGTGGAGGTTTGTGTCACAATCGCTCGAACGTATGGAGGAAGGAAAGCAAATCGATCGAACGTTTTCCAGCCCAGCTTCCAGTCACTTTCGAGCCGAACAAATTGTCGCCAACGACTCGACTCACCCAGCGCCTACTACGCTTTTTTATGGGTGTTAATTGCAGTTTCTTCGAGGGTGGCGGTAACAACGACTTAATCGCATCGAATCGCTCGTAGACTTGAAACGTATTTGGCTACAGATATGTTTTTTTTTATTTCGCTCAAAGTTTCTAAACATTTCCGAAAGGAGTAAGATCAGAAGAATGCCGATCGGCACCGATAGACGCGAGAAGGACCACCCGCGGGCAAACCACATGACACGTTCATAATTTCGCATCGCACTGTTAGTTTCACGCTGGGTTGCTTATCAGTCTTGGCTTAGTCGGTCGGTGCGTACACATAAATAGCGTCTACAGAGTGCTTTCAAATGAATCTACCTCTTATCGCACAAAACAATATTATTTAGTTATTTGTTTTTTTTTTGCATGCAACATTTTTTTTACCTTTATTCATATGGCCTGCAAAAAAGGGATAATTTTATTTTTAAAAAATCAATCGCCTTCCAGTTGCTAGCACAGTTGCCTTAAAACCTTGCCGGCAAAATTAGAACGGCGCACGGGGTGTTTGATTAACACTCGTATTTGGACAGATTAGCGTAAGCCATCTAATCTGCTCGTGCATGTTTTTTTCGGTTGATAAAAATAAAATGGAACAAAACGCAAACAAGCCCTCCTTCTCCGTTGGCGCCCCGGTGATGAGCACTGACTGATGACTGAATCCCTCCATACGGTAAAAAAATAAGTGAAAACCCACGTTTTCTATGTAGTAAAACCTCGATGAAACGAGGCATGTTTTTGCCGTACATTCCGATCGCATCGGTTATGGGTTTAGTTAAACAGCCACTTAATAAACGATCACTTTTTAAAAGAAATCATTTTGTTAAATGCTAAGATATTTAACACATTGCACTTTGTTTTATAGGCGAATGTTCGAAACGTTATTTGTGGATTAATTTAATTGAAAATTGCTTTTAAGGGAAAATAACGCTAAGAAATACTGCAGGTTGACCGATAAATGGAAGCTCTACAAGCAAAGTATGGAGATTCAAATGTGTTTCGTTTTAAAAGATGAAGTAAACAAAAATAAAAATTTATTCCTCGCAATGCAACATGCTTTTTATCGCTACTTCCGGCGACAGGCGAAATGCAAATGAATTCTACGCTACAATGCCGTGAAGCAAAACCAACTATTCCCCGGTCGAAGCAAGCGGTTGATAAATATTGGGTAACATAATTCCTTCTGGTTCGTTGTCACTACAGCACGCGAAGGAGTTCCGAAACCGGTGTGCTTAATAAAGAATGCTAGCACTGTGACCGCCCAGAAACCGCTTACACCCTCTCTCGTTCTCTCTCCTTTTCCCGTCCATAAACCTTGCGCACTAATTTGGCCGTTGATTTATCGCACCATTTTCATATCATCGACTGATACGGCCAGACGAGTCGATGCAACGTGCGTAAGGCCCCGATAAAGGCCGTCCGTCGCAGTCGCAGTGGTGGTTGTAAAGATAAGAAGGTGGGCCGGCCGCCCGCCCGCCGCACGTACCGCAGCGGTGTCGGTGGCGAAATGGGTGGTGGTTTGCATAACTTCGCACTTAAGGAGCCCCGGCGCTACCCCGGCCAGGTGGAATGATGTTGTTGCACCCCTCGTCCGACCGGATCGCGGGTGCATGATCTATTGCAGCGCCCATTTCGTCTCACCTCTGCGTAGTGGAGTGGATTTTCTAGCGAGTGACATGAGGGTTCACATTTATCTCTGCTTTCTTTAAATTTTTTTAACACTCTCATGCTGCCCCACCGGCGTGACTTTTGCCTTACGCAGTAGATCGCACGTGCCATGTTAGGTACGCATGACGGTTTGCGTGCTCATAATTGTCATCACTGAGGGCCGTGTGACCGTGTGCCAAGAGCGCAGCTGATTGATGTGGGCAGTACATGGATCCGAGCGGTCCAACATTCGTGCGACATTCGTAGCCGCGGGGATTTCATCGCAGTAGTCATGCCAATTATGAATTGCGATTGCATTTGTTTCCTCCACGCGAGAGGACAGCACCACGATTGAGTCATTGCAGGGCAGGGGTTGGCAAATGCTTCGGAGAGATGATATGTTTTAATAAAGCATGAACAATTCAACCATTCAGAAGACAGAGACAAAATTGATTTGTTTTCTTTTTCCAGTTGAGATACCATTTGATAGCGTTTTTTGTTCTAAAATGTTTAACACAAAGGTTTCCAAACCCTGACATTTGACGCATGGTTAATAATGTAACATCTCTCGTCAGCTCCCGTGACACAGAAGGCCATGATCTAATTAAACCATCATTCGTCCGAATGTTGCTACTGTCTAGTGTCGCTAGTTTTTCGGTGCCATTTTTGGGAGGCTGTCTCTACCGGGATCGATCCGGTAAGGGGCTTTGTATCGCAAACGTCCGCTGCATAAACCCCACCACAGCCCGCGGGTGGTGCAGCCAGTGCGGCATGAAACCTTAGCAGTTTCCGGACGGAAATAGATTAAAAGAGTAATTACCAAAGGCTAATGGAACATTACCGGGCAACCTCCAAACCGAGGCACAGTCGTCGTAATCATCGTCGCGACGAAACCAATGGAAAGGTCCTGCGGTTGCGTTGGCCAGAAAACGAGTCCTCTCAAGTAGGTGCCTAACGCCTACTAAAAATAGATTCGAATATAAATAAGCTATATTTGCCTCGCAAAAACGCTTCCAACAGTGGATGTTTTGTGGAACTGATTGTTGTTTTTTTTTTGTATTCATCAAATGTTGTTAAATCGCACTGCGGTTTTCGTTTCCAACGTGCTTCACGAAATCGTACCGCCGATACGTTCCGGAATTCAGGCTAATTAAATGTTGTCAGAATGGCACCGGGGCTGTGTGCAGCGGGTATGAATCAATGATTACATGCCACGGTTTTAAATTCCACTGCGCCTGCTGGGAATCGATCGAAAGCAACAGAAAACTGGTCCATTTCGACCTGGATGCATTGCATTCTTCAATGGTAATGTTATGCATTTCCGATGTTTTTTTTGTTTTGCAATTTCATGATTAAACTTTTGAGAATTGATACAATTAATACGTAGCATGATTACCAAAGCCCTATAAATATACAACCATGTTTTAAACATGTTGAAATATATTTGAAATACATTTAAAATATTCGAATAATAATCCAATACATACAGAACAAATTGACATAAATAAAGCTCCCAACTTAGAAAATATAAAAGATTTACAAATTCTCTTAAACATTTGCACTTCTCCATCACTAAACGACATTTTATCACGGTAACTATGGTTATTTAATTATAGTAACTAGGGTAACCATCAAATAGGTATTCGCCATGCTTGATGCTTCGAATGTTCCTTTGAACACGTCCATAGTTGTCCGGTAGATGATTCTCGGAAATGCTTATAAAAGCGATGATTTTTTTCACACTGTGTGTTTTACTGACTGTGGCAAGATTATCATGCTCAAAGCGAGCAAGGTCAACAAATGTTGGACAATACTTTGGGTGCTTTTTGTGTGCCTGGTACCACACCTGGTTATCATTAGAACGTTGTCGCACGTTGTCCGGTAGATAAAATGAACCATGGAGACTTCGGTATGGTATGTTATCTCTGAGGTCTAACAGCAGTTAGATTTCCATGATAGACGATCAGAAAACATGTTCTCAAAGGCGAAAACATCATCCCAGCTCGATCACACGACGAGTTGTTGTGATCGCCTTAAACGAACAAGTGCGTCGCGGCTTGGGAGGAACTAACGGAACAATCGAACGCTACCGTCTCCAAGACGATCATCGTAAAGCACATCTCCGAGGATGGAAATCTGAGGTCATTTGCTACTCCCCGTTTGTGCTGCCAATGACCCCATAACGGGCGTGGAGTCATTCGCAACGTTTTATCTCCGCCTACGAAAGCAGCTACGAGGGGATCATCTCCTTACCTTGAGGGCATACTTCTGGCCAGACGATCGGCTCGTGCACTGCACCACCTTGCCATTGATGCCCAGTCCGAGCACGGTGTTGGATATTTCGTAGTCATCCGTGATCGGCGTCAGCTTCGGCTGCCGCTGCGTGCCCAGCTGCTGCTGCTGTTGCTGCGTCGGCAGCTGCTGAACCGGGATCGGTTTCATGGCGTACATTTTGGCGACGGTGTGGTTTTCCCCCCTTTTCCCCAAGGGTGGTTCTGCGTTTGAAATGCTGCCGTCCAACGGACAGATTTCGGGCACAACAAATATGCGCCGCCTGTATTATTGCGTCAGACGGTTCCGCGCTTGCTTTGTTTACTTCGGACTTTCTACTTTGTCTGATGACGAGCACGAGGCCTACTTTTTTGCGCGACCCACCGAATGTGTAGATTTGCAGGTGAAGCTAAAGTTAACCCGATTGGTGGAGAGTTACCGGATTAGGGGGTTCTTTGCGTATGCTTCTCTGCTTGCGACAACGTGTGGCACATGGCATATGTTTTACGCGGAATAAGCGTATGTGCAATTATATAACATATCACGGAAGAGATGGCACCTTCACGATTGGAACTCCACGACAATAACACTAATAACAACAGCAATAACAAAATTACACTCCACGAGCACTTCAATTCAATGCGCACAATTGACGTTTTAAGGTACGAGATTGTGTTGCGATACAGCACAATAGAACACGAAAACACACACACACATACACGTGCACATACACTAAAATACCGATATGGGATTTTTCGTATAGAATAAAACCAAAATGCTACTTATTTCCGCACGATTATGCTCTTCGCTGCTATTTTCACTTCGCGCGCGACCATACGGTGGAATGTTTTTGTCATTGTGTCATCAACGCAAATAAAAACTACACAAACCACGACGGCGGCGGCAGGCCATTCCACGAGTGTTTGGTGGAGAAGACGGGGAAGGCGTTTGTAACTTTGATTTTCCACCTGAACCTTCTCCCACCGTGCGTTTTACTTTATGGAAATGCGTTTTAACAGCTGCTCCCACCGCCTGGGGTGAAATTATATGCTTTCGCTGTTGGGTGTGCTTATTGAGCAGTGTGAGAACTTTGAAACAGCAGTTTGGCCACAAGATGTACTGGATCCGGTAATATGTATAATTGTTTCACTCCTACCGAACAAAATACGAAACTTTTAAAACGTATTTTGCACTCCGGTAGCAAAACACATGAACACGCGTTCGCTTCGATTTTTTGTTATTGAAGAATAGCAAGAAAACGGCGACAACTGTCAACCTTTGCGAACGGGAGAATCGTCAATCCAGCTTCTACTGCTGAACGAAGAAGAAGAAAACGTAATGTCAGAGCACGATAGGGGTGTATTTACACGACGCGCGACCGTTTATGAGACCTTACGAATTGAAGTGAAAGTATGAAATCAAGAGAAGAATTCTAACATCGATCTCGATTAGTCGATCAACGTTTTGACATCACAAACTCGAATCCGTCATCAAAACCAACAAAACACACACTGCCACCGATTTCAATTCCCGCGTAAATCTTCTGTTATTGTGCCAAACGTGCTAATGAACAACTTCATCTAAAAAGTGCAGTCTTTAGTAAAACTGTGCCTACTTACCTGGTTCGGAAACAACTGTTTCGGTAGTAATTTACGCGAGGCTAAGAGAGCTATTTGAATTATAATTATCGAAGTCCTAAGGGAAGTAAAGTGTCGCGAATGCGATTAAAAATTAGTTTGTGTTTACCATCGGTTGAAGATCGAGTTCCACCTTGTCATACCCGAAGAAGAAGGGTTCTTCCTGGTGGACGCTTTGCAAAAATGGCCGTTCACGAGTTTATGCACCCTAGAAATCGCTACCGACAGCGACCAGACTTTCAGGAGCTGATTAAAGAATTTCCCGAGCTTAACGAAGTCGCAAGTGTGGTAAGTAGGTTTGACTTTTCGCTTATGGCCCCCACAAACTTTGCTGACTTTAACACCGTATGAAATTCCACAGGATCTATCCGGAAAAGTGAAGCTGGATTACAAGAACAAGCAGGCCGTGGAGTTACTATCGAAATGTCTGCTCGCGCGTGACTTTCGCCTGAAATTGGAGCTCCCATCTGGAAAACTTGTTCCGACCCTACCTCTCCGGTTAAACTACATTCACTGGCTCGAAGACATCGGTTCGGTGGCCCGCTGGTCGGAGCGGGAGGTCGTACGAGGGATTGATATCGGTTGTGGAGCTTCCTGCATCTATCCACTACTGGCGGTGGTACAATCGAACAAACGTTGGCACATGGTTGCCATCGAAAAGGCGGAAGACAGTCTTGCGAGCGCAAGAGCGAACGTGATTCGTAATGAGCTGCAGCAGTACATAGACGTTCGGGCACAGAATCATGATGGGAACACCATTCTACTAGACGTGCTTCAGCAAATGCCCGACGAACGGTTCGAGTTTTGTATGTGCAATCCGCCATTCTTCGATAGCACTTCGCCCCAAAAATCGAAACCAAAGAATCGCACCGGACGGCGACGGGAACCCTCCAACGCTAGCACCGGCTCCGGCGAGGAATTGTGCACCGAGGGTGGTGAGGTACAGTTTATTGGTCAAATAATAGAGGAAAGTTTGCGACTGAAGGATCGGGTCGGCGTGTACACAACGATGATCGGGCATAAAAGAAGCTATGAGGAGGTATTGCATGCCCTGCGAACTGCTGGCATACACAACGTCACCACCAGCTGCTTTTGCCAGGGTAACACAACACGCTGGGCCGTGGCATGGAGCTTCGACTCGACGCTTGTACTACCGTTCGTACTCGGTAGTCTAGTGGCGAACGGCGAATCGCTACCACAGGGAAAGAGAAAAAAGGGTTTAGGCAAACCAATATCATGTGCGATTTTTACCACTAATCAAATGCCTTCATTGCAACCGGTCATCAAGTACATCGTGAACCAACTGCAAGCGATTTCGATCGATGTACGTACCGTTAAGGGGACGTTTGATTCCGCCAACGAATATCTTTGCGAATTAAGCGCACAGCATAACACCTGGTCACATCAGCGTCGAAAACGACGAGCCGAACGCACGCATGTGGAGCCACAGAACGGGAACGGGTCGGAGTTGCAGCAAAAAAACACTAACAGTGAGAAAAAACTAAAGCTGGAGAACGTAGTAGAACACCCGGAAGAGAACCTAGCAAGTGAGGAAGCTACTCCAGACGCATCTTCAGACCCCTATTTGAGGGCAGCTCTACAGATCCAATGGAAGGAAGATAGCTATTACGTGGCTTTACAATACATTTCGGGTATTGCTGGGAGGGATGGGGCGAATCAGATATTACAGTATCTTAAAAATACCACAAAAAGCAACACTAATGAGGAGAGCTCATCACATGCGAGTGACGACACCAAGTGTCAGTAAAATTCACACCTGATACACGGATACCGTGGAAAGCAACTATTTTAATATTAGACCGCAATTGTTATCGCATTTCGTTGATATATGTTGTTGAGCAGAGGTAAAGAAAAATATATGCAAACTGCAAGAAAAGAACCAAAGCAACCTGTGTCTTTATTAACGACCAACAGGGTTTATCGTCTTTAAATGACGCATCTTACCAGTATTCGCTGAAAAAACAAAAACAAGTACATTGTTTTGCAATTTTTGATTCTTGTACATTTATATTTCCCGGTCGTTCGTTTGACGCAATGTGAAGCGTAATCATGTAATTTTATAAATATTACATATCCGTGTGGTTCCTGCAGACACTGGTACCCATTCCTTTCCTCACCGTACGCACACCCCACACGCGACACAGCTTGCGATGTACACTATTATTACGAAAGAAAAAAAAAAGTGAACGATAGTTTTGTTCGTTCCTTTAAACATGCGTTCGTTCCTCGTCCCTATACAACACCATTTTCCGGGCTTTCCCTTTCCAACATCGACACATCTCGCCACAGTAGGCTGAGGAAAACAAGTGCACGCTTTTGAAAGCAAATCAAAAGCACACAGCAAAGGATTAAAACCGAAAATGCACCGGATAGCACATGAATGTGCAACTGTGCCTGTGAGAGTGTGTTTGTGTAGGTGTGTTTAAGCGGACTCTTAGATACTCCTAATCCTAGCTGCGCTGCATCGTCCCTGCGCGTATCGTTAAAAATATTTAACAAACCTACAACCTATCTCCTACAAACCCACCCCGCCGGTCGGAGTTTTCGAGTGGAGGAAGGAAATGCGAGGAGATTTGTTTTGGGGTTGGGTTCGCTTTCAATCAAAGCCCACCAACCACCTACCCCCCTGCCGAAAGCTGCGGATGGCAAATAACAGAGAAATTTAATTTCCAGCCTATATATCCGAACAAATCAGTTCTGCTACACTTTCTTGTATTCTAAAACTGTCCCGCTACTAACACATGCACACATACACACCCTCAATCGCTCCTCTATCTTTCTGCCAACTACCGTACACTGATACGCAAATTAATAAACGGTAACGGTTAACCAATGTGGAAAGAAGAAACGCGAAACAATCAACGAACAAAAAAGAAAACGAAACGTAAACAAAGGCATAAGCGTAACAATTTTCCTTCTGACAGGAAACTATTTCTCTCCACGCTAACGAGACTATCATCGCTAGAAATTTCGCAATTTCGATTGTTTGATTTACACAGACGTTTTTTACGGCAGCGATAATGGGGCGAACGGTTTTGCTGCCTGATTCACCTCCCCACACATCCCCCAACGCATGCATACCCGGCTGCTCTTTTACACGATTGACTAATATAAATACATGTAAAAAAAAAGTACGAAGCTTAATGATTAATTCATAATGAAAAGTATTCACAAATCTTGAGTGTATCTTGTTCGCTTTCGCCCCGCACCGGTCACTAACTGCGCCGGGCGAACAGATGCGCCAGTCCGCTTTCCTGGTTGCTTTCGAGCAGGTTAAATGCATTGGTACGGTTGTTGTGGTGATTGGGCGGTGGCGGTACGATCGGTGGCAGGTTCAGGATCTTCACCTCCTTTCGGCCGTGCTCACCGATGGTACGCCCGATAATGTGCGTCGTGATCTTCTTGAACAGGTCCTTTTTTGCCTTGTCGATTTTGTTGCCCTTCGTGCTGCCGGACGAGATCTTCTCGTCCAGCTTCTGGATGTCACCGGCGCTCACGTTCGGGATCTGCTGCAGCACCTCGAGGATGCTGGGAAACTTTGGTCGAAGGATTTCGTACGCCTGCACACCGAGCGTGATGAGCGATGTCTGCCAATGGGAGGGAAGGGAAAGTATTAGGGTTCGTTTTTTTTTGTTGCTTCCGATAGATTTATTTGTTTTTGCGAATCAGAACGGAACCTCGTCCCGCATACCTGGTTGGATTCGTGCTGGCCGTGCAGTTGCAGAGCTTTCAGCACCGCGATAATAATGTTCGATGCCAGCGTTTCCGTGATTAACTGTTCCGACGCCAGAAACCGTATGATGGGCCCGCTGAGAAACGTCGCCTTCAAGCTGGAGGTACTATCGTTCCATGAAAGTACGCTGCAAAACACAAAAAAGGTTAAATGATCGGCAATACATCAACGCTTTCAAAATTGTCCTGTGACGGGAGAGCTACCTTAAAACTGTCATCACGATCGGATTGCTGGTGTACTGGTTCCGCAGCAACTTGCCGCCCAAATCGCTAATCACCTCGGACGTCATGGCGGACTGTGCGGCACGCGTCAGGGCCTGCGGTGTACCGTCCATGCTCTGATCGTCATGATCCATGCCACCGGCCATCGTGGCGTCCGTCGACGATGCCACGGTCGGATCGATCGTGCTCCCAACCAACGCCACCTTCAGCACATCGATGTACTCACGCGTGAGCGTCCGGTTGAGCATGTCCTCCAGTACCTCCTGCGTGTCACTCACATCCTCACCGAGCTCGCCCGACTCGTACAACGACGTAATGTAGTGCCAGCGGGCCGTCAGTCTTGTCAGCACTGTGGAGAGAGTGAGAAAACAACATGTTAAATCGAGCGGCCCAAACCGGATATCCGGAACAAGAGAAAACACCTACTGAACGGGACGAAATGGGCAAAGATTGGCAGCAGAACGGGCTCGTGAAAGACGGGCGGGCAGGAGTAGATGAATGGTTTGAGAAACACGCGTACGATCGTTCGCAGCCGGAAGTCGGGCACATACTCGAGGCTAGCGAACACGCTGCCGACGATGGCGTTCGCAATCCCAGGCAGGGCGTACAGATCGCGCCCGAGCGATGGTCCGGCCGATCCCATCATGTGGTAGCAGTGCTCGAACACGTTCGACAGGAAGGTCTGCATCCGGCCGAAAGCGGTCGGGGGTAGCTTCTGCGCCGGATCGAGCGGATCCTGCAGCACCGGTGACACGCCCAGCAGCTGGCGCTTTTCGCTCTCCTGCATTCCGTTCGCGTTGCGGAACGAGTCCGAGAACGACTGCAGCGCATCCGGTTTCCACAGCTCGTTCAGGCAGCGCATCAGCGACAGGATGTGCGGCAACAGTGGCACCACATGGGATGTGGCCGGATTCCGACAGATTGGATTACCGGACTCGGTTAGGGCCACCACAAAGCCACCGCGTGAACACCGATCCGGATCGTCTGGCCACGAGCAACGCTTGATCACCCCCAACACGAGATTGAGCGCGTAGTTCAGCTGCCGCCGGTTCACGTTATACGGATCCTCGACCGAGGTCGCGAACGGTTCGATCGCCGGTTTGCTCAGCCCGACGTACTCTATGAACGTGTGCGCACTTTTCACCACCGGCACCAGCAATCCGCCCCAGATCGACACTCCCTCGCGGATAACCTCCGCCACGAAGCCACTCTGCCGCTCGAAGTCACAGAAATGGTTCGAGATGAGCAGCAGCGCCTCGAGCAGCGTCACCTGCTCCACCTTGCTCAGCCGGTCCGGCTGTAGCATCAGGTTTTTCACGCTCGTGTTGATCTGATCGAAGATCGGCAGCAGCAGCAGCGGGTACTTGTGCGCAATCTTCACCATCAGGGCGGCCGCATGGCGGCGCAGATTTTTTACCGCCACCGTGCGCGTGTGGCGCGTTTCGCCCGCCTCCTGAAACACGAGCGACGCGAAGATCTTCTCCAGCACGCGCGGCAACAGCTGCACCCCCGTCATGGCGACACAGTTCGCCGCCGTTATCTGGCACGAGGACATGCTGAGAAAGACAAACAGCGACGAGATGCAGGACAGCAGGACGGACAGGATGAGCGGATCGGTCGATTCCACTTTGAGGCACTCCTCGAGCAGACGCAATCCGGCCGCAACCGATGGGCGCTCCGTTACCATAAGGATGCGCGACAGTACCCCGTCCAGCACGTTCGTCAGTGCGTCCCACTCGAGGTAGATCGGATCGGTCACACTGCAGCAGCCGGCATTCCGCTCGGTCGTTGCTGTCTTCTGCAACCGTGCGCTCAACCAATGCTCGCAGTACGAAAACGTCACGAGCGGTGCGATCAGCGTCGCCTGGCGGAAGATTTCCAAAAAGTCCGTCCGACAGCGGAAGAAAAACACCAGCCACTCTTCCTCGCCGTCGTAGTCGAGGCTGGCGAACGTTTGCGGGTGCATCGTGATGGTGGTCGGGCGCGTGCTCGGATAGTTTACCTTCACGATCTTCGGTCCGATCACCTCGATTATCTGCGGAATGTACTCGAGCACCAGTGGCTCCTTTGCGATCTGCTCGTGCTTCAGCAGACTGGTCCAGATGAGGGCGGCCGGATGCGCCAGGCTATAGCTGGCGTGTCGCGTAAAGATCAGCACCGTGCCGAGGAAGGTGGCGAGACAGTGGGGCCGCACCAACTGACCCTCTTCCTTGCCCCAGAGCGCGGTTAGCTGCGCGGTCAGCCCACTCAGCACATGGACGAGCTTTTTCTGGAACTGATAGTACGCCTCCGTGCCGAGACGCTCGGTTTGCGTTGCCGCCTGACAGTAGTGATCGACCGGCGCGTCCTCGAACAGCAGCAGCAGCGGTTTACGATCCTTTAGCTGTCCGCGCCGGTTCGCGATCTGGCCGAGGCATTCGGCGGCCGGTTGCTGAAACTCGACATCCATAAGCAGTATGCACAGGATCTGAAGCAGCCGCCCGTTTGACGCCATGATGTGGTTAATCGAAACCCACTCGACGAAACCGGTTAGCGTTTGCAGCGCCACCTGCACCACTCGGCTGTGCCCGTTCGCCTTGTGCTTGTCACTGACGGCCGTCGCGCTCCGGAACTCACCCACGTGCAGCTCGATCAGCCGGAGAAAGAAGTTGAAGATCTCCGACATGTTGACCGTTAACGCCTGGTAGATGTCCTTTCGGCGCTGGTTTGATTCGATTGTCTGCAGCAGCGCGACGTCTTCAACGAGTCGCAGGAACACGAGTAGCACCAGCTCCGTCTGGGCCATACCCTGTGCACACGCATCGCTCAGCTCGACCAGCAGCGTCGTCCACTGCTGCGGCCACTCGCGCTTGATCATTTCCACGATGATGCGCGACACGCCGTCCTTGATGTGAGCGATTGTTTGATCCTGTGCCTCTCCCACTCCCCCATTCAGCAACTTCATGGCGTGCTCCTTGATGAATATTTTCTCCTGCTGTGAAATGCTGTTCCAGTTGAACTTGATGGTGTGTTCAATCAGCTGTAGACCAAAATGGCGTACGATCGGTGGGTAGTTGCCGGTTACCAGTGATAGACCGGCCTGCGCACAGAGTGGGGACACATCCTTGAACCTGCGAATCGAGAAGACATGCATCAGCATCATCGTGATGCAATTTACGCACACACGCATTCCATCATCGCTCTCTCTCTCACACACACACACACACAGTCATACACTATATGCTATCGCTACCTACCGTTCACATGCAACGTATGCGTCCATCCGGGCCTGTTGCGGTGCTTCTGGATCCATGGTGATTTTGACTGCCCGAGCCAGCTCGTTGGCTAGTTGTACCACCTCGTGGCTGATCTCCATCCTGACGGTCACTGTTCAATACTGGACTACGCGCTACTATCGGCACTCTGCAGACAGCCAGCCAGGTTGGGTATGAGCTGCTCCGAGTTCCGCCGATTCGATCTGGATTGCGACACGAAAATGGAAACATGCACATGGGGTTAAAACTTTCCAAAGGATACTACGCCGAACGAAAGAAGGGAAGCGCACAGTACAATACCGACTAGATCGGGGATGTTTGTTGTAGCCGACTTCTGCGACCAATTTCCCTTGCGCTACATGATGCAATATGCACTTTTTCTTCGCAAAGGGTCGCTTCTTGGGGCGTTCACCCACCGGAAAGGACATCAGTGATCGTTTACTCCAGCGTGCCCCACACCACTACATGACGGGATGTCACGGGGAAACGTGCCTAAATTTCGTTTGTTTGTTCGGCAACACGAAACTTACCTTCCGTCGTAAAGCTCCCGCCAAGCCGTCACCAGTTTGTCATTGCATATGGTTGGTAGTCCGCGAAATGCCCCGGGAAATAGGAAACCGTGAATTTATTGTCTTTTATAGGAAAATGCACAATGCGGATTTTACAGATTTCTGTAAACGCGGTCGGTCGGCCTCGCGCTGCGAAATTTTCTTCCTCTTCTTCTCAGCGACATCAGCTCAGCTCGTTGCCGCGGGATGGTTGGTTGAGGTTTGAACGTCAAACGATTTTGACACAAGGGGGATTATTGCATAGCTTTTTCTCGCAAAAGCGATATTATGTTAATTCATTCATTCTTTCCGGTGTGGTGAGCTTTGCCTACGTTTGTTGCTGAAATACTGCTCACAAGTTGCTCGAACTTGCCATATGTAGCTCTTTATAGTATGATTTAATGATTGTTCGGTTTAAAATTGCTCACATCATTTCTTCTCGTGGTTGTAGTAACCTTGTACAATATTGACAAAGACACGACTGTCAAAAGTACCGGTATTGCGCGGAAGAATTTGTTTCGCGTTTTGTTTGCCTGCTGCTGCCTTGACGGAAAACATATCTTTCCTTTATCGTTTGATTTCCATCGAAAAGATTGCAACCATGGACACGAAAGGATCTCCGCCGACGCACACCATCTCGTTCACAGAGCAAATCATTACATTCGAACTGTCGTCCTACGAGTGGTCGCAGAATCTGTTGTGCGTTGCCCTGATGGACAAGCTGGTGCTTGGAAGCGTACGCTTTCCGGTAGGAATATTCGTTTGTAAAGCCTCGAATCCTCCTGCGTTATATCCACTCTTGTTTTTATTTTTAGGAAGAAAATGAAACCGAATCTTTCGAATGGAATCAGCTAAAAGAGATTCACCATACCAGCAGACCACTCTCTGTAGCATTTGCCCCAGAAACATCACTTGCAGTGGTGCCGAAGGCAATTGTGCTAGCTAGCGCCGGTTCCGACTATAAGATACGCATTTTCCAAAGCGATCTCGATCACAGCGATACCGTGCAGCTATTGGAAGGGCATCGATCGTATGTGAATCACGTCAGCTGGGATCCGGACGGGGAGTACCTGGCGTCATGCAGTGACGACAACAGCTGCGTGCTGTGGAAGTGCAAGGAGTCCTACAAGCAGGGTCCAAGTTTCTTTTTCGGATCGGCCGTCCTGTCAGCCAAGTGGCATCCGGAGGAGTCGGGACATTTGCTGATCGCTGAAAAGAGTGGCGTCCTGCATCTTTACAAGATTCACCTGAAGACGTCCATGCTGTCGGTGGAGACAGATACCAACCCGCTCAGCTATGCCGACTGGAGTCTAAGCAGTTCCGCGTACGTCGCTGCAATGGCACGGGGCAACATCTTCTTCTGGGATTTAAAGAACCCAGGCTGGCCGATTGAAAATAAACCACTGCACGACGAGTGCGGGCACGTGGTGAAGTTTGCACCCCAATCGGAGCAAGTGGTCGCCAGTATTGGCCGGCCAAATGCAACGCTGAAGGTGATTCACATGAAAAACAAACTGCCACAGATCGAGGCGAAACTGCTTTTGTACGGTGGGCTTTGCTGGCACTACCAGCTACCCTACGTTGTGGCTGCTTCTGATAGGAAGTTGTGTTTCTGGAAGGTGGCGATTTAGAAATAAAATTTAAATTTATTCAAAGTTATGTTTGATTTATTCTCTCTTCCCAGCTTTCCTCCTCATGGAGTTGCAAAATAACAAGCATGATTGTACCCAACGACACTTTTGGATTATTTGAAAATGTTCTAAAACTCAGTTCAGTTGTATAAACCTTGTAATAGGATACACTGGCTGTCATCGAAAAAAATTGTCAACAAACAGCGTGCGAGTGGATTTTTCGTGATCGCTCATTACCAACCCAAAAACGAGTATTTTTCTTGCTCGTACATAAAGTTTCTGCATTTAAATTGTTTCTAAGCAGACGGCTAATTTCGTTCAATTATGCTATCCCGAAGAGTGTTTGCCGTCGGTATGTAAAGCTGTAGATCACTGGAGTGTAGCATGAAGCCGGCCCATTACATCATGGTTTGTTTTGTTACAGGTTTACCCCGACTGATGTCCACAGCAGCAATGCCGGAACCGCAACACCTGGTCGCCTCGAGTAAAGGTTGCACTCAAGGTTTTATTGCATATTGACGTATATTTTACGTGAAATCTTCCATTCCTCTATTTACCCAGGTTCCGACGTTCTCAACCATCCCGACTACTTCGGTGTTCACAAACTGTTCACGGTGGAAGACCTTTTCAAAGCGCGGGTCCACCTCGGCCACAAGGAAGGAACACTGAACGACAGCATGAAGGGCTACTTGTATGGGAGCCGTTTGGGCCACTGTATTATCGACCTGGATAAGACGGCCGAGTACTTGCGGGGTGCCCTCAACATCGCAGCCCACGTTTCATATCGGGATGGAATCATACTGTTCTTTAATCGAAACGCACTCAACGCACACCGAGTGGAACAAACGGCCAAGGAGTGTGGTGAATTCGCGCACACGCGCTACTGGCGTGGCGGTGTGTTCACCAACTCCAAGGTCCAGTTCGGTGCCGTCACACGTCTTCCGGATTTGTGTATATTTCTTAACACCATGAATAATGTGCTGGATATGCATACGGCGGTGCGTGATGCAGCCAAGATGAACATACCGACGATCGGCATCGTGGACACGAATTGCAATCCGAACCTAATCACCTATCCCGTGCCAGGTAACGATGACACACCGGCCGCAATCGAATTGTACTGCAGGCTGTTCAAAAAGGCCATCCTCCTGGGCAAAGAGAAACGGAAGGAGCACATTGCCAGCGAAGTGCAGTAAGATGTTGATGGTGTTGTTACGCGACTAAATAGATTAAAATATTACGGCAATATAAGCTGAACATTAAAACTCAAAAATTGTCCGCTTTATTAGTATTGCCTTCCCATTCGATGGTTTCAAAGTGCACTTCGTTGGTAAGCTCGTCAACATATGCAAGCACGCATAACTTATTCACAACTACCGCTAATCGGCATACCCGAACCAGATAGTTGACGTCCAGTCGTTGAGAAGTACCACGCTTTAGCACGTGCACCATGTGCGATGCGTGAAAGTACATAGGGTCGCCGGGATAAAGCAAGAAATCACAACCAAACGCATCGCCAGTGGTTATGAAACCTCCTCGGTTCCACAGACGCTCAAACACAACATATTTTACTTCCTCTTCTGGGCTCAAATGAAGCGATGCAGCTGAAAAATCTGTATAACGAAGCTCTTTTATAGCATTTATGGGGATTAGAAAGAGAGCAGTTTCTTGCTTACCCAGCGGCAGAGGATGTTTGAGTGGAATCTGAACCATTGCATCGAACTTCTCCTGGCTTATTCTTTTCCTTTCCTCTTCGAGCAGCTGCTCTCCGCTAATATTAATATCTGGATATGTATGCAGAATAATATTCATGATTTACCGTCGCGGCACATCCGTTACAAAATTACCTTCCTCTTTGAAGCCCGATTTGAGCAGCTTTCTGCGCTTTCCTTCCACAATACGTGGTAAATGCTTCCGGAAGGCTTCGAGTCGTTTTTCGATGGCCGGCATTTGAAGTTCCTGTTTCTGTCGTTCCACCATGGTACGGTAGAGCTGTACATTTACTTCGGATGGTTCTGTGAGCAGCGACTTCTGTCTATCCACCAGCTGCACGACTTCACGTTGGAGAAGCAGTTTCAATTCATATCCCGACAGCACGGCTGGGAGTCCTTGTTGATTCACGTTCCTGGGATGCGAAGTGGGTACCCCTATCAAATTACCCACTATTCTGTGCTCGAACCGTAGTTTCAGATAATCTACAACGCACGATACAAGAGGAACAGTATTTACTGGGATGTTGTATGCATTGGGCTTTGCCTTTAAGTTTACCCTCAGCGTCGAATATTAGACCCCGGCCATTCAAATAGCTCACTATGATCCGGTTCATGTTGGTACTATCCTGTGCTTGCTTTGATTCTATTCCATCCAAATTTACACAGCAACTAATACATTTATGAATAGATTTGCCTAGAATGGGTTTCGAATTCTGATTTTGTTTTCTTCATATACACCTTCGCTATTAATCGGCCAGCTTTCCTCTACCAACCTTATGCAAAAATACCGGACTATTTTGACAGTTCTCAAACCTCCAAAACAAACCTCCAATCCAACAACGTGCTTCACACGTTCTCGTGTCTCGTTAAATGTTTCACTCAAAACACGGTATCGTTTGTAGCTCCTAGTTTACTAGTTTCATCTGATCACACGCTAATTCCTGTGTGCGCCATGTCTCGAAGCGATAATCGGGGCAACGTAGCAAAAGGAATGCCTAAGTTCAGCAAGGGTGAATTGCGCCGGCGAAGCCGTGCCTACTTTCATCGACAATGCCGGGTTATAGTGCGTAATTTGTCGTACAAAATCACAGAGGAGAAGCTACGAAAGGAATTCGAACGATTCGGCACCATCGAGGATGTAAACCTTCTAAAACGCCCAGATGGAAAATTAGTTGGTTGCGCGTTTCTGCAGTACTCCCAGAAGGAGGAATCCGACCAGGCAGTGAAGGAAATGGACGGTCATATTTACATGGGTAGAAAGATCGAGGTGCACTACGCGAGGGATAAAACGGATTACTCGAGGGTAAAGTCGGAACATATTAAAACAGAACAAATCAAAGAGGAAGATGCGGTAAAAATTGAGGACGACGATGATGATGATGATGAAGAAGATGAAGATGACGGCAGTGATGATGATGATGATGAGGAGGAGGAGGAGGATGATGATGAAGATATGGACAACGAGGACGAAATGGAAGATGATGAGGACGATGATGGCGATGATGATGAGTTGGACGAAGGCGACGATGATGATGAAGATGATGATGAAAAGCCTCCCAAAGGTCTGAAAGGCTCTATAAAAAAAGAAAAAAATCACAACGAAGTCGAGGAGGGTCGGTCGGTGTTCGTAAAAAATCTACCATACGACGTCGAAGCACATCAGCTGAAGGAGATAATGTCGCAGTTTGGCATTGTGGAGCAGGCGATCATCAACCGGGAACGCATCTCGGGACACTCGAAAGGAACGGCTTTTGTTATTTTCAAGCTAAAAGACTCCGCTACACTGAGTTGTCGACAAACGCTGAAACTGCAGGTGCAGGACCAGTTCGTGGAAATCATGCCCGCGCTACGCAAGAAGGACATCAAAGATCGCGAGAAGGCTAAGCAGGAGAAGCGTGCAAAAGATTCTCGCAACCTATACTTGCTTAAGGAGGGCCTCATAATGGCCGGTTCACCGGCAGCGAAAGACGTTTCCAAGGCCGACATGTCGAAACGGTTGCAGCTAGAGCAGCGTAGCAACGAGATGCTGAAAAACTTCAAGCGTTTCGTAGCCCGCGACCGTCTCACCATTCACAACCTGCCGCTGACGTACACGAACGACGAGCTGCGCCAGATGATCATCAAATTTACCTCACGCAAACCGAAGGAATGTCGCGTGATGCGCGAAGCGCGTCCCTCGTTCGGCAATCCCTTAGGCCAGTCGCGCGGATACGGATTCCTGTCCTTCCCGAAGCACGAAATTGCACTGGAAGTGTTGCGCAAGATCAACAACAATCCGGCCGTGTTCGGAAGGAACAATCGCCCGATCGTGTCGTTCAGCATCGAGGACCGCGATGTGTACAACATTCGACAGAAACGGCTGGAAAAGTCGCGCCTCAACAATCCAACCTATCAGAAGAAGTTAGCGGAGATGAAGGAGAAGCGTCAGAAGAAGTTGGCGAGCCGCAAAGAGGCGAGACGGCAGGCACTGGAACAGTTGTCGGTGGCACCGTCGACGCTGCTGCAGCGACTTAACTCACGGGCGCGCATAGTCGAAGCAGGACCGAAGAAGAAGCAACGGAAGCGCGACCTGGAGCAGACGCTGACGCCATTCACGGGCGAGCTGTCGAAGGAGGGCAAGGCGGGCATTCGGTCGAACCGTAAAATCGCTCACCAGGCCGATGCGCACTTGAAGCGCATCAAGCAAGAGCGAAAGGAGGAGAAGCAAAAGCGTGCGAAGCAGGAACGGGCACGCAACCGGCTGGCGAAGGAGCGTCCTAAGACGCGCACCAAGATGAATGTGACCGAGCTGAAAAAGGAGGATGCCTTCTTCCAGGAGGCGATCGGGAAGTACAAGGACATGATCAGTAAGGCGACGTCACAACCAGCGAGGAGTAAATGGTATGCCGAATGAGATGAACGTCAGAGAGGAAGAGAGAAAGTGAGAGTGGGGAAAAAGAATTTGTTTAAGTACTGAAAATAATAAAGAGAAGAGTAGGCCGCGTACGGTTATTTGCTTGTTGGTATTTGTTAAACTTTAATTAATTTGTTAAACGTATGCATTAAACATAAATCTTATGGGAACAGTAACTGTATATGAGGGACTTTTGTAAGTTTTCAAATGCATTACACTTATTTATAACCGTAACCGCAGGACTCTGTTGGATGAGAGAGTACACAGGAACCTCCTCTTAATGTTAATGACTGTCGATAAATTTTGGAATTTATTATGCATCAGCCGATTGTATACGTGGAACTATTCTATGTAAGATCTATTCTTCTGTCATTTGTTTAACATTTCCTCTTTAATCTAAATAACACACGCTCACCAGATCAATCCACTGTTGTTGTGACCGTATTCGAACAGTCAAATCAATCGGCGGCAAACACTCGATTTAACAGGAACTTCGATTGCTCCCATTGCGCGTCACTGGACGCTTCGGCTAGAAGCTCTGTTCTAGACGCGGATCGGGAACCAACTCCTGATGCCGCTGCAGCAGTCCCAAGCATTGCAGCAGACTGTGCGTGGTAGCGGCGGACAGTGCCTTCAGCACGAGCAAATCCGGATCGGTGCTCGCGAGCGGACCGTTCAAATTTTCGATTGCTCGTGCAAGGGCCGCATTGCTCAGCTCCGTGTGCTGTAGCTGCTGTCTAGCGGCACCGAATGCATCGTGCGCAGCCAGTTGCTCACGCGGGGGTAGCGCGGTGCCCGTCGCATTCGAATGACTTTCGACGACCGCCCGCAGCCCATCGACCCACTCTTGACGTGCACGGGCATCAACCGCCCGCAGCTTCAGCATATCACCGGAAGCGCAATTGACGGTGAATGTTTTCGAGTCCTCGTCGCTGGGACATATGACCGCACCTGCCAGATGTACCTGTCCCCGCGGTGCACTGCCGACGATGTGTGCGTTCGAGTCTTCTCCGGTAGGTTCGCAGAGGTAGTAGCTGAGCAGACCTCCCTGCGCATCCACACTGAACCATCTGTACTGCCAGCCTGCAAAGACAAAAGGAAATTTGTCGTGTGATAAGATTCTGTCCAAGCAATCTGGAATGGTGATTTTTAGCCTACCCTTCACGACGTTTGTATATTTGTACAGCTGGCCGCTTAGCTGCTGCCGGTTCATGCTCAACACTTTGTTTAGGTTGGATTCCATCGTTTTCAGCACGAGAAATCGTACCGGGCAAAATGCAATAGAATCAAGTTTATGTACGAGCGGGGGAAATTTCCTAAAACAGAGGATTCAAGAAATTTCTGGCTTAAAGTTTACAAACATAGAGTAGGAAGTAATGACAGTTAATAGTGACAGAGATGGCTATCAAAAGATCGCACTCATACGATCTCTTAGAACAAATATTTGATTCATCTAATATGTCCATTTCATCATTAAAAAAAAAGATTTAAAAAAAACTAAAACCATACTGTCGTTTCATAGTTTATTTCTTGCTCCTAGCATAATATTTCAATGCTTCAAAGACCCAAAACTCATCTCACTTCCCACTTGAACCTCTAACGACCTTGAACAGCTGTCATTGCTAGCAAAAAAAAAACTCCTGTACTAAAACGTCCCAAGCGTCAAGCCTTTTTGAGCGGGTAGAGCCGCTGCAGTTTATTGTAATAATCTAGACAGGATTCTCGGAATACGAAGGTGGAAAAATATTTTCAGTTGGCAGTTCGCGCGCTTTCCACCATTTACATTAAGTAAGGGGGTGCATACAGGGGTGGTATGGGTTCCGCTACCGTGATCGAAGACCTCGCCAAAAATTCTCCACGCCAGCCGTGATGGTGCGTTGCGCCTTACCGATCACCACCTTGGAGCAGCGTAACAAAGTGCATTCTGCTTCTGCCGCGTTCTGCAGCTAGAGGAAATGAATTGCAGCTAGCCAACCCGGGTGGGTGGCGAAAGCACCGTGAGCGTTAGTGTTTTATTTTTGCGTGTACCGAGAAACCCGATTCGGATGAAGTTCTATTTAACCTAGAAAGGAATAAAAAGCAATAGTTCACTGGCCCGTACACCCATTAGCGAAAGATAAAGCATCAGCCAGCTCCCTTTGCTGTGGCGCGAGCGGGACAGCTATACTGCGGCGTTACACATACGAAAGTGTGCGAGGAAGAAGGCATGCGCAGGGTACCACGGCTAAATTCGGGCGGAAAGAGAAGCTAACATATTTTTGTCATTTGCTGATGTTGTGTATGTGTGTGTGTGCTCGCAGGAGGGTTCTTTTCACTACACACAATAACCCGCCGTCAAGGTGTCGTCGGTTGGTTCCATCGACTCTATTTCGTGGGAAATTGGAGAAACCCAACCGCCGGAATTATCGTGACGGTGCTGCTACTAAGAACTTGTGCCGTATGGTATTGCTCGGTGGTGCAAACTGCAGCTGCTTCTCCGTGACGATTTGCCTGCAAAAAGCAGCGTAACGAGCTTATTTTTAATTCGTGGTGACGATTTTACACTTGGAACGATGGAGAAGCAGGCCAGAAAGCATGCAGACATTTCGCCCGCGGCTGCGAATGGTGCTGCTACATCTCCGGCAGGTGGCAACCACAGCAGAAGCAGCAGCAGCAACAGCAGTAGTTCCTCCGCCAGTGGGAGCATCGGCAACAAAACCAAAAAGAACAACAATCCGATCAAGAAAGAGGAAAAGGACACGGAAATGATGGCCCGACAGATGCCGCGCGGTAGCGACTCACTCAACCCGGAGCACGAGATGTTTATGCAGGCGTTCGAGAGTGAGTATCCTTGCCGGAAAGGTAGTGGGCTGTGTGTGCGTGCCCCAGAACGAAAAACTAATCGAATCAAACAATTTCAGAACCGACGCAAATCTATCGATTTCTTCGCACGAGAAATGTGCTGCGGGTAAGAGTGCAATTGATGGCTTGATGATGATGATGATGATGATGGTGATGGGTTGCTGTGATGCTAAAGTTGCTTTCTATTCGCTCTAGCCCATCTTCCTGTACCGCAACCTCACCTACATGCGCAACCGCATGTCGCGATCTCACAAATCCCGGCAGTCTTTCAAAATAGACGCGATGCTTGCACAGAAGCTGAACAAACTGCGAACGGAAAAGGCGTCCGGGTACGCACTGGCAGACGGTTACCTCACGCTGGTGTTTCTTGGTTTTTACGACGACAAAAATCAATCGCACCATAACGGTGCGGATAGCAACGGTATCGTGGTGCCGCTGAAGAACGACTTCGACGATGGTGGCGGCGGAGGTAACGGAGATGGTGAAGCAAGCGAGCGAAAATGTGTGCAGGTGGAAACGAACCTGCTGAAGGTGGCGCACACGAAGCGCAAGGATGTGGCCGCGATCCAGATGCAGCTGACGGTCGGAAAGTCGAACGTTTTGGTGAATCCACGGGACGACGAAGTGCTGCTGATGGCGGGTTGTAGCAACGGTGACGGTGACGACGATAAGCCGGTCGTGAGCATACCGACGGACTCGTTCACCATCAGCGGTCCGACAAACCACCTGTCCGGACCGCAGGTGTCGTTCATACTGCGCTTCCGGGTGCACTGCACGGTGCCGGCAAACGACGAAGCTCGTTACGCGAGCGACGACGGTGAGGAACCGTCCGCCAAGCGGCAGAAACTGCACACTCAGAGCAAACTGTACAGCACGGAGCTGACCGTGTTCGATAAGCTCGGTCGCTGTCTGCTTACCGAGGCCGACTACGAACTGACGGTGCGGGAGATCATCTCGCAGCAGCAGAAAACGGGCCAGGGAACGTACTGCTCACCGATCAAGAACCAGTTTTGGACCTCACTGACGGAAGCATACGATGCGGGCGAAAGGGTAACACCCGGTGCCGGCTGTAGCAAGTGCGAAGCGAACGCACCACCACCGACAAGTGCCGATTTTATCGATCGCTACACGGAGCTAATCAAACCGACGCTCAAGATTCGGCTACAGTGGACCAAAGAGCCGCCAACGCGTAGTCTTCAGCTTCTCACCCACGGTCCCGATCCGTTGCTGCGGCATGGGTGCAGCGACAAGGAGAACCACAAACCGCCGGCGACGGCAACAATGAGCGAGTCGTTCAAGAAAGGACTGAATCTTAACATAAACAATAATAGCATCCTTACGCCTGCAGCAGAAGCGAGCCAAGCGGATGTGGACGTGAAACCGGCCTTCACGTGTGACGACAGCGAGACTAATGTTGCTTCCGGCGGTGCCCCACTCGCCGACCCGTCCGACACGACGCCGATCGATGAAAAACCCGACGTAAAGGCTCTTGTGCCAAAGCTTGAAACTTCCACCAACGGTCGCCGCAACGGCAGCATCGAAGCGAAGCGTGTAATCTATCACTTCATTCACAACAACTACTCGCGCCAGGTGACGGAGAATGGGGCCGAATTTATGTGCCCTTGGTGCTGTCTCGACTGCTGTGCGCTCTATTCGCTGCTGAAGCATCTGAAGCTGTGTCACGCACGGTTCAACTTCAACTACGTGCCCGGTGCGGACGGTGCACGGATCGACGTGACAATCAACGAGCTGTACGATGGTTCGTACAACGGGTCGCCGCACGATCTGCTCGGTCCGTCGAAGGCGTTCATGATGGGCGATCCGCTGCGCCGCACGGTCGTGACCAATCTGCTCGTTTGCCGGCCGCGCCGACCGAAACCGAGCTTGTCCGAATTTATCGACAACGATGAGACCGAGTTCGACAGCCAGCGGCCGTATATCACCGGACACAGCAGGTAAGCGCGTGGTCGTAGTTCCGAGATTGTGTTCTAGTATGAAATTTAGAAAATTGTTGAACATTTGTGTCGTTTCGGTGAGTTGAAGAGCGTTGTAGATTCTCCTCTTCGTTAGTGATCTAAAGCCAAATTCCATAGCCTACTAAATATTTACGAATCTTCTATTCGCACGTTGATGCTTTTGTTTCTGAGACGATGCGTTCTTCTGACTATGTAAAATTTTTTTAACAACAATCCTTCAAATGACTCTGTAGTCCTTCAGAACATAGGCTTTACCGAATCTTTTTCTTCCCGACATTGCCAGGATGTACCACCATACCATGACGTGCCTACCGGTGTACCCGCGGGAGCTCGATATCGATTCGGAGGGAGAAAGCGATCCGCTCTGGCTGCAGCACAAAACGATGCAGATGATCGACGAGTTTACCGACGTGAACGAGGGCGAGAAGGAGCTGATGAAGATGTGGAACCTGCACGTCATGAAGTACGGGTACGTCGGCGACTGCCAGATACCGATCGCGCTCGAAATGTTCATCGATCTCCGTGGGCGCGAGCTGATGGCGCGCAATCTCTACCGCAACTTTGTACTGCACATGTGCTCGATGTTCGATTTCGGGCTCGTTTCGGCGGACGTCATGCAGCGCATCATTCGGAAGCTGCGGGTATGTGGGGAACCGTATCCCACCGATTGCCGAGGGAAAATGTTGTTCATTGGTTTCGTTTTGTAGAAAATTCCCGCCAACGATGTAGAGCTGCAACAATCGTTGAAGGAGGCGCGCTCGGAGCAGATGAACTACTGGAACAACGTTACCGTGCACAAGAAGCCGCAGCCGGTGAAGTCGGTGGAACCGAGAAACGGCGGCGGAGGGGAGCGAACGGGCGGCGGCGCTGGCGCAAGCACGTCCACCTCCGGCGGTTCGTCGTACCATCTGCATCATAAGGCCGGCCACGGGCACGGCACACCGCACGGCAGCAGTTCATCCACTGCCGGCGATGGACAGCAGCGTAAGGTGAAGCCGACCATAACGCCGGCGAAAAACACCGACACCGCAGGTTAGCAATAATATCACTATTATAAATTATTATATCTTGTAGTAGCATCTTTGGCGGTAAAGAAATTAACATGCTTAAAATGCACTTGCGATCGTTACTATTTTCGTTTACATTACTAAAAAAAAAAACTAGTTGTGCGTTTTATTACATGGTTTTGTTCACTACCTTCCTATGCGTACCAGTGTCTCCTCTCACTCGTTGTGTTTTGTGTTGCCCTCATTTAACTAACTTTTGTTTCTTTTTTTTGTATTTTTTCTCTTCTTTTTTCTATTTTTCGTTCACATGCTTTTATGTTGATCCGGCTCTCTATCACCTTCTCTATCTCTCATACACACACACACACACACACACACACACACACACACATACTTCTGCCACTTCCGCTTTTGCGCTTCGGACTCGGGCTGACGGTACGACGGTAGCCATATCGCCTCCCCGCCGCCGAAGTGCCAGTGTCGCTGCGAAGGGGGGCCAGAGCACGCCCACTAGCAGCACCGCCAGCACCTCCGCTAACAACACTGCCAAAAGCACCAAAAGTGGCGCCACCACCCCATCAAGCAAAGCAACCAGTGCTAGTGCGGCACTATCACATTCCACTGCCACGACGCTGAAGCCACCATCATCGTCATCGTCATCATCATTATCACCATCCATGATCAGTTCGTCGGGCAGAGCATCGTCATCGTCGACCGTCTCGTCTGCCATCGCTAGCAGACGGGCCTCGATTGCCATCACCTCCTCCACCAATGGCTCCTTCTCCGTTCCTTCCACCACCATCACCACCAGCAAGCTTAACCACAGCCTACCGACAGCCTTGTTCTCACCGATAATGACGCGTAGGAAATCTCTCTCTGTAGGCTCGCATATGCTGCCGCGAAAGCGTTCCCTCAACTGATGCTGGCTTTAATTTCGGGCTCGTCCGGTGGCGACGGGGGACGTCACGACGCGTGACAACGACAAGTTGCTTCCCCGTGCATCTGCTGCAAAGGATCAACATGGGAAAGCAACAGGGGAATATATCTTCTGATGAAATATTTTTATATACGTACTAACTAGTAAGGAAATCGTCAGTGAAACTTCTCCGGCTGGAGGAGGAGTGCAGTTATGAAGCTGAAGGAAATAGAGGGAACGGGGTCGTTGCGACACCCGAACCTACTCAGTGCGAAAGTGTGTTCCAGCAAGGACGAATTAAATTAATTATTGTTTAGACGATTGCTCTAGTAGCGTTTAGATAATGGACCGTCGAAGCAAAAGGACCTATAATCATTTGCATTGTAATGTAATGTATAGCAAGAATGATGGAATGAGGTGCAAACAAAGTGTTATTAGGAATTTCGAAACAAAACCATTTGCGAATGTGACTGAGTAAATAGAACTACTGTTTGTTCAGACTTTTAATCTTGTATATCCATTTCGAATTGGGTTTTGGTACTGAAGAACGTGGCGCAGGAAAGGGCTTACTAATAAACTGAACAAAACAGAATGTTCTCTCGGCATTCGCAAACCTCAACTTGATGGAAGCTTCCTCTGTAAAATCATTTAAAGAAGCGTGTGTGACCGAAACGATTGTACCAGGCATCAGGGATTGTACGTAGAAGGGAATCAACGCTTCTCGTAAACGATACAGGAACCACAAAATTCACGCGTATTCGACGAGCGCCTTCCCGCTGCTAGATGCTAGTTTAATCAAAAGCTTAATTTCATAATCAGTTTCAGTGGGAAAAAGCTACGATTGTACGAATATTGTCCGACAAATAGTCGGAATCGTAATGTGTAGCAGTGTGGAGCGCATCACCGCGTGTTTATATACCTCGGAAGAAGCCCCGTTGTCGTTCGTGCTATCCCCATAGCGCTAGGAAACGTGAAAAAGCTAGTATGTAAAGTGCACGTGCACGAAAGCTATAGGATTCGAGGAGAGTAAAAGGATAGTGTTCATGCACCACTCACTGCCATGTTTGTCCCGTTTGTGCTTCAACGGACTGAAAAAGATAGAACCAAAAGGTGTGCTTTTGTGTGGTGATTCAGTAATTTAGTTGGAATTATAACACCTTTTTTTTGTGGTTGCATTTTCTGCAACGGTTTCATGCACCGAGCGAAGAACGTGCTCTTCTGTGTTTGCTGGTGAGCGAAAGCTCTCGCACATTGTTTCATTTGTTCGTTTCATTTGCCTTTTTTTGGAACCGAGAAGTTACAGGAAGGGTCGACGTTAGGTTATAAATGTGCACTTGTGAACTTTTCGTTTCATTTGCCTCTCGCACGACGACGGATTTTTTAGTGACGAATTTTGAGCAATGCCGCCAATAAAGGTGAAATTTACACAAAAAACATTAATTTTTAGCAAATATTGTTATTTAATCTTTAAACAAAAGAGCTCCGAAACAAGTGGTTTTTTTTTATTTTTATACTTTTTCAGTATCGTTGCCAGTGAGGTATTATAAATCTTTTTCATGAACCGATGCGGGGAAATCCTCACCATGAGTTACCAAACCTTAATCATGTCATCATTGAGTTAAGGCGACAAACACGTTTTTATCACGTACATTAACTTTATAAACTATCCTAAAGTTGAATGAATCCCCCCCCCCCTCCCCCCAACAACGAATGCCATCAATGCCCAACCACGGAAAGTCGATGGACGACTATCGCTTGCTCTTCTGCTTGTGGCTTCTCTTTTTATCCTTCTTCTCCTTCTTCGATTTCGTCTTGCTCTTGTGATGGTGTTGTTTATGTTTTTTCTTCTTCTTTTTCGATTTATCCGATGACGATCGCTGATTTTTCTCGATCCAAACCTCACCCGATAGGTCCTCCTTCCGGCCACCGAGAAGGTGCTGCAACCGTGCGTCGAGCTCTGGTGTACCACCTTTACTACTATCCGACTTAGTAAGCGGTGCCGCATGAGATGTAGGCAGCTTCGGACCGTAATAGCCCGCATCGTCGGTATCGGATGTGTCACTATCTGGATCCGAGTCACTGGACGTAACAGATGCAGCGTCCGCTATTCGATCCTCCTTGGACGAACTGCTCGGCACTACGCACTCCGCACCGGCAGACCGTTCCGATGGTTTACCGTCTCCATTGCGTGGTTTTTTGAATTCGAACAAATTTTTAAAGATTCCCCGCGGTGGCGAATCGTTGCGCAGCACGTTCAGCTGGCTGGCGGGCTTGATTGCCATAAAGCTATCGACCATGTTTAGCTTTTCCTTGTCGGTTAGTGTGGACTGGTCGGTTGCGGGTGATTTCTCTGCCGGCACCGGTTCCGTCGTTTCCTCTTCATCGCTGCTACAAAAGATCGATTTGAACAGATCGCGCTTTTCTTCCGGCTTTTGGTTGCTCGCTTGCAGGACCTTCTCCTCCAGCTCGGTCCGCTTTTTGTGAACAATCCGAGCAGTAGGCTGTTGTGTTGATGGGGGTTTCGAGGACACGGGATTTGCATTGGGGTTGATCGCAGTTGCAACGGACGGCGGATCGACGGTGGTGTCGGTTAGGAAAAAGTCTTTCGATGAAAGCCTCTGCCCGGTTGGAGGAGTTTTATCGGCGGTGCTACTGCCAACAGTTCCGCCTTCCGCCGCCGGAGGCCTCTGTTGCACATTGCTCGGTATCACACTGGGTGTTACAAAATCTCTCCGATTCGTAACGGGCGTTTCCAGATAATCGAACACGGAAAACTTTCCCTTACCCTTGCGCCGCTTCTCCACCGCATCCGGCTCGTCCACCATCATGCCACCGAAGGGTTCGGGGACGTTAAAGCGCTTGCACAGCTCTTTGTGTGGTTTCCACATGACGCGCGTCCGTTGCATGCGAATTTCGCGCGGCTTGCCAGGTTCCCCGTCCGCGTCCGTGATTGTTTTGTCCGCAATCAGACTCGACGCCGTCACGAACCGCTCGGACATGAGTCCATCCAGCGGCCGGTACATGCGTTCGGCTTGCAGGAACTCCTTCAGCTCACGCTCACGATCCCAGCTGGAAAGGTTCAGTGGTTGCAGCGACTCGAGGTACTGTTCCCGGGTGAGGTACCGTTCCGTGGGTTGAAAGGCGAGGAAACGTTCGTATCGTTCCTGTTTTTCCGGCACGGCAATAAACGGTTT
The DNA here is from genome assembly GCA_000473445.2 of Anopheles farauti. Lineage (NCBI taxonomy): Eukaryota > Metazoa > Arthropoda > Insecta > Diptera > Culicidae > Anopheles > Anopheles farauti. The sequence goes on from KI915045.1 coordinate 6,384,610, forward strand.
GAAGCCTTCCTTCGTCGAACCGATGTACTGACGTTCGAGCACCTTCGGTTGTTGTACCAACCCCGATGGGACAATCGATGAGGGTGGCTGCTGTTTCACTTCCACTGGCACCGCGTCACCTTCCACCGGGCGCGTTTCCTTCGATTCATCAATAACCTCACGCCGCACGAAATTACTGCTCTGCCGGTTTATCATTTCCAGCACGGGATTGCTGGTGATCATCCGATTTTCACCAAGAATTTCACCACGCTCTTTCGGATCGAGATCGTGCCTACCGAGGCCACGTATTTTGTGTTCGTTTTCACGCTGGATTTTCTTCGCCCGTTCTTCGTCCAGTGGATCGAACCGACTCCTGCGTTCCTCCCAATTGCGGGGCCTAAAATGGTCCGGCATCGCGACTCGGAACACCGTTTTCGTACGCGTTCCACAGCCACCCGCCGTCTGGGGACGGAAGCCTTCGAGTGTGTTTGCCTCGCGTGGATCCCTTTCGATCGCCCGCTGTTTCGACTGTTTTTTGTCTTCGAGTGAAAAATCGTACCGCGACATATCGTCGCGCGCATACACATCCAGATCGTCGTCATCCTCCAATGCACCGATGCCGAAGGCTTGCCCCCGGATCGATAGTTTTTTGTTGTTCCGATCGACCAGCTCGAGTGTGTCGAACAATCGGAAACCTTTGGACGATTCCCCTCTGTCTAGGCCACTGTAACCTAACCCGAACGCATTGTCCTTGAGTGCGGCTACCAACGGATCGAAGTCATCCGGTGCGAACGTTATCTCGTAATCACTTTCGGAGTCTTCCGAACCATCGTCTTCCTCCGGCTGTTCAATGGTCTGCTCGGTTCGTCCGGGTATCTCGCAGCCGTACATTTTCATTAGATACTGCTCCTTGCACGTCCGCTCATTAGCACGCTTTTTCTCGCCCCTCGTTTGGCGCTCTCCGATACCTTGACCCTCACGCCACCCCATTTGCTTGAGGATTTTTACCGCCGTCTTCTCTCTCGCGGGTTCAAGCAACGCGCGCAGCACCGGCTGCCCCGGTATCGGGCCCTTGGAGAATCCCATATCAAGCCGTCGTTTGTTGGACGTCGTTCGTTGCGCGCCACTACCACCACTGTTGGCAGCAAAATCTTCCCGCGTCTGCACACGCTGTGGCGCAATACCAAACTCGCCGAGATCTTCCTCGTCCATGAAATCCATCGGATTTTGCTGCCGAGTGACGGCAGATTTCTCAGTTCGGGAGCTTTTGAACTCCGTCGGCTTCCAGCCTTCCTCCGAGCCAACGGTGTTCCAGTAGCCCGCTGAAAATCCACCGGTGAACGCGCCATGGAAGCGACGTTTCCCATTACTATCCAACACGATCTGGTCTTCGACCGTGATCGGTTTTTTTGACGGAACGGCATCTGTTGCGGATAGGAAAAGTTTGAGAGGCATTACAGAGATTTAAGGCTTTCGGCTATACATACCTTCTTCGAATGCTGGCAGGGCCGTGCCAAACCGGCACAGCGTTTCCTCGTCTTCCTGCATTTACGCTGCTCAAAAACAATTTCACGCGTAAATCTAACTAAGACGATGATTTGTTTACATCCCGATGCTCTCTCGAGTTTCACGAACTGACACATAAAGTGGGGCTTACACGGAGCGTTTTCTGTGACATCTGTTGAAAACGCTTCAGAAACGCTTGCGTATTTTAAGTTATGAACATGATGTTTGAACAATAAAAAACGCAGAACAAAAAAGCCTTGTTCAGTCTAGTGTAAACGCGTACTAACTTGCATCATCCGCTGGGGTTTGTTTACATTCCCTCCCGAGCAGCGAGAAAAACGCGAAAATCTTGTGACGTATACACAGGAACACACACAGATAGTGGATGCTGTGAAAACTGAACACCTCTGCTCAGCTGTTTGTGGAGGGCAACGGGGAGCTATTTATAATACTGCAAACCGCGCGCGTCGTCGTCTGGGTGGTACCCCACTACTATGCTTACGGTATGTGTTGCTGCGCGCTGTGCTGCCGGATTGCCTTTTAACCTAGACCTTTGCCTTCAGGTGCAGGTGTGGCACGAGTGGGTTCACGTGCCGCCAACGTTTCCGTGATACGAGGGCAAGAAGAGGTAGTTAATTTCTGGAGGCAGCTGGATGCGGTTCATTCATAGTACGGCGAAGAACATTGCGGGCAAAGAAAAACGTAGTAACGGCGGGAAGATATCCACCGTCGCCGGTTGTAAAAATAATACTTCAATTCATCACGTGCAGCTTTCACTTTCTTTGATGGTGGAGTAAGAATAGAACGCTACGAAAACAACGGATCGTCTGATCACGTGGAGACGATCGCATCGCAACCAATTTCCGTTATTCCACCTGCTCTTAAATCACACCCCGCTCGACGGTGATTCTTTATGTTGGCCACCATCGTGACAATTTTTCACCGGCGAATGAACCATCGAATGGGAAAACCGATGGGCACAATGCGAATTCTAGACGGTGGTTGTTGATGTGACAGATTATTTATACCAAGCATAGGGCACGCTCGGCATATGCCATGCTCTTGTTGCTAGACGTGGTCGGTTTGGCTTTATATTAAGGAGGTTGTGTGTGCGTGTGTGTATATATATTTGCGCGCAGAAGTACTGACCCACGGGCCCGCCATTCAACGCGAAGAGGCTGCCACGGAACGCTGTGTTCTAAATATTGTCGTCAGTTGAGATTCAGGCGTGCTCGCGACATCCACCACTGTGGATTGACGTTCCCTCTTTTGGCACGCGAAGACTGTTTTTCGCAAACGGTGTTCGTGTGTTCTGAACTGAAATCTGTGCACTGGTGCTCCCTACGTTATCACAACCAGATTACACCATGTCCGTGTTAGAAGTTACCTCAGAACTGTACGCAGAAGCAGAATTCTGCAGCACTGAAACGGGTAATGGTAGTGAGTATATCGGAAATTTTTATTCTGGCCTCAGAAAAAGTTACCGCTTTGCTTGCTTATAATGCCTCAAATGCTGTCGCTGGGTTGCTTGCACGTTCGACAGTGGTATTTCATAACTCATTCTTCTTCTTTCGATCGTTTCACTTATTTTTCGTTTCGCACTACTAGATGCTATTTCTAAATTTACCTTTGTGTATCCAAACCGTCGCCCGGATCTGGACGTCGTGAATGGGGCGCAAGCGGGTCTTTCTAATGGTATGGAGAAGAGGAACGGTTCGGTGGACCGACACAGTGAAAGGACGGAAAGCATAAAAGACTACGAAGAGGAAGAATACTTCCCTGAGGAGGAATCGTACGAATCGGATTGTGATGAATGCGTGTCAGAGTTTAGTGAGGAACAGGAGGAGGAACAGGAGGAGTTTGAAGAAACCGGTACGGATGATAGTAGCTCCAATGCTTCTTCGCAGTCAAAAGCAACAACGAAGCAGTCACCAATCAAACTGGATAAAGACGGGGACGCTATCGTGGAGCGTCCACGAAGAGGAGCTATCGACATTGGTAGGTATCGTGCCCATTACTCTACATACAATATAATGTCCTTAGAACAGTGCTTTACTCTTGCGTGTGACATCCTGCACGAAATGGATTATTTCAGCTTTAAAATATCGCTCCAAAACTGATCTATTTGCAGTGAGTTTTTGTTTTATTTAACTTTGCCGAGTAAGGAACCAAGACACTTATCCTGTGCTTTTGCATTTCACATTGAGAAAATGATTGCTATTCCAAAAAAATGCGAAATTTTTATTGTCTATTTACTCCCTCCCATAGAACATCGGAAATCAACGCGGCTGGATTTGGTGGGACTGCAAATATGGCGCGGTGCGTTGCTGCTAGCCGATTATATTATGCACAATGAGCGTAAGTTTAAAAATAGCCACATTCTCGAGCTAGGTTCCGGTGTCGGGCTAACAAGCATCGTGGCCAGCATGTACGCACGTGAGGTCATCTGTACTGGTAGGTGATATAACACGGGACGACATGTTTCCAGACACTCCGCACTCACTCAACCACCGTTTGCTCCTGCTCAACAGATATAGACATTGGCGGGCTGCTAGATTTAATACGAGGCAATTTGCAACGGAATGCTCATTTGGCGAACCCACACTGCCGCACGCACGTGACTGAGCTGGACTTCAAAGTAAGCTACCAAGATTATCCACGCGAGCTGAAGAACCAGCTGCAGCACGTGCAGTACGTCATTGCTGCTGATGGTGAGTTTGTGTTTTTTGATGCTTGTTTCGTCACTTATCATATTTTACCTCTCCGTTTTTTCTCTCTACCGGTAGTAATCTATGACGACGATATTACCGAGGCATTCGTGCGTACGCTCGTCAGCCTGCTGCTGGAGCTACCGAAGCTGAAGGCGATCTATATCGCGCTGGAAAAGCGATATGTCTTTACGGTTGAGGACATGGAGTCGGTCGCACCGTGCTACGACTATTTTCTGCGCTACTTCCAGAAGCGCAACAGCCGTTTCGGCGTGAACCGTTGGAAGCTGATCAACGTCTGCATGAACTTTCCGCGCTTTTTCGACTACGACAAGGTTAAAGACTTGGTGCTGCTGAAGATATGCCATGCCGGCAAGTGAGTGAGTGAACGTGTGCTCGGGTTTTGGTGTTTCTTGTGATAATTAGGTACGCTAAGTGTTATTAGGAGATTTTAAGATTCTAGAAAAAAGGGCTCAGTATCACGACAGAACCGTAGTTGGTGATTTATCGCTACCACCGAACATGCGCGTTTCATATCTGTACCAACCTTGGGTGACAATCGGGCGAAAACGTGGTAGTTATTTTAAATTGTGGGCGAAAACGGTTGCTTTGGCGAAACGTCAAAATAGTGCATACAAAAAAAAAACATACAATTGTCTCCTGCTCTCGGAAAGGAATGATTCCCATTAATATAGATTTGTATGGCCCGTTCATCACACAAGGATGTGCGACTCGTATCTTCCGCGCGATTATGGAGCAGTTGCTCTTTCATCGTGGTCAAATCCCACACGTCTATTCCGTGTTTCGGACGATGGTTAAAAATCTTTCCGTGAACGAAGCGGACGCTTCTGCCGGTGCTACAGGAACGGTTGCTAGTGTACAGATGAAAAAGCAGCGCAAACAAGCACAGCAAGTAGTTAGCAGTACGGAGCTGCTGATCGAAGTGAGTATGGGCACGAGGTTTACCATCTGTACCAACTTTATCTATATATATCTATGTTTCTATCACGAGCTAGACGGTAGATAAAATACTAGCCAATGATCCAGCCGTTCGCGAATTGATGATACTGTTTGGCAAAACTATCTACACCGCCAAGGAAGCGTTCGTAATAAAACTACCGACCATTAACCCAAATCACTACGGCAACAATCATCAGCAAGCGCTGGTAACGAACTTACGGACAATAGGCATGCAACTGGTATGCTGCGATGAGCTCTCAAATGACACCAATGTCCTGCTAGATACGAACGTGTTCGTGATGGTACGCTCAGCCGCGACGAATGAGACTAGCTTCGGATGGAAACCGTTAGATTGTTATCAGCTGCCCAAAAAATGCGTGCATTACATTATTAATCTGCAACTGCCACACGATGACGACGATCAGGCACACCACCGTTGCTGCAAACAGATGCCGATCTTTCAGGAACACAACGAGAACGATTCTCCAACAGTAAATGTGATTGCGGCAAAAGCGGAAAACGAACAAGTAAATGATACATGGCATCTGCTCGATACGGTAGTAAGTGGGTTTAAAATAAAGTTCGTCAAAGGGATCAGCATCTGGGAGTAGTGCGAACAAAGCTAGAACACTAATAAAATAACTGCCATTTTATTTGAATTTTACTTCTCCATCGTACAAGCATTATGTTCGGTGGCGGTACCGGATATGCGATACGCGTTCACTGGTCGTTGCGAAACGCTTGTCGCAGTGTGGACACACGTGTGGTTTCTCACCCCGGTGGTTTCGTCGATGCACAAAGAGCCCATTGCGCGAGGCAAAGTGTTTGCCGCACTCGGTACACTTGAACTGCTTTTCGCTGCTGTGCGTCAACCGGTGTTCCTTCAATTCCGAACATTGTTTGAAGGTTTTCGTGCACTGATCGCACTTGTACGGTCGTTCGTTTGTGTGCGTTCGCAGGTGTCGCACCAGGTCGTCCGAGCGAAGGAACGACCGCTCGCAGTACGTACAGTGCCGCCGGGCCTTACCGGATTCATCATGAACGCGACAGTGTCGCCGTAGCGCTTGCGCCTGGGTAAAGGTTTTGTCACACTTATCGCACGCCCACCGGTCACCGTCTCGTTTTACTTTTGTTCGTTTCACTATGTTTGGTTGCGTTTCTTCACCCTGCGCGGGGTGACGATGGTCCGGCTGATGGTTTTGCGTCTCTTCGTTTTCTTCGAGTGGGATGAGCGGATCCTGCACCTCGATGAACTCCTCCGTTGAGCTTTTACGCTTCGCATCGTGTACGGCAATCACTTCGTCGTTTTGGCTGAAATGTGCCTCAAGCAGTGCTTCCGTCCGTTGGCAGTGGTCGATGAACCGATAGGCGTCTTGGGCACGGGATGCACATTGCGTACAGATGCTCGTCGGCAGCTGCTTCCTATTTACGTTGATCTGACAATCAAAAGACGCTTAAATTAACTAACGAACAATGGTGTCGATGCGTTTCGCTGTCCTTACTTCATCGTTCACAAAAATGTTTATAATATCACGGAACGAATTGATAGATTCCAATTCACCGGGCGTAACGTACACATCGTCGATGTGATAGAGATCCGTCTGTCCATCGGAACCATCCGCAAGGCACACACGACAAACGTCCGGGAGTTTTGTGGCAATTTGCTCAATTTCAATGGCGCAATGCATATCTTCGTTCATGTTGAAAATTCTCGGTTCGAACGCGAAAAACCACTGAGTAACTCCTCTCCTCTCAATCTCTTTGAAATATAAACAAACGAATGACAGTGGAGTATCTTCTTCTTTTTCTTCAATTTCGAATAAACAGTTGTATCAAGAAGGCAAATCTATATTAAAGCTTTATTTAGCTATGGATGGGTAACGATTTTTTGTAATCCCACCTAATTTACTTAGCAAAGTAATCAATTTCCGTTTAAATTTAACACATTCCCCTACCTACCCGCTCATCGACCAATTCCGAAAACCAAACAAGCCCTCTTGCAGTGAAACTGTGTTTGAACTTTATCACAAATATATCCATTTGCGTTTCTTCTCCTTCCGCTATTACAATTTAAAGTTTTCCAACGATAACGATTCCGCATCGAGATTTATGCTCGCAGTAACACTCTCCGATATAACAACCGAACCTTCCTCCTGTACCGTATCATCCCGCTCGATGTCGACCTCCTCCAGGTGGCACAGGAACTGATCGTCCTCGTACGTGGGAAAGAAGTACTCTGGCTGATCCCAGGCACACTCCTCTCCGTCCAGCCGATAGTGTCCTTCACGGTTCAAATGTTCGACAAGCCTCTCCAATTCACTGCACTGCTCCCCGCACGCAATGCACTTCCGTATATGCATCTGGCGCCGGATGTAGTTGACTACTTTGACGCGCTGATAGAAGCTCAGTCCAGCGACTGTTTGATCGAAATCGAACGTATGCACCGCCAGCATGTGTTGTTTGAGTGTGACAATGTTGGTCTCGGTGTGCGCACAGAACAAACAGGTCGTCGTTTGCTCTTCCCCGTTCCAGTCGGACCAATCGGAGTTCGAGTCGGTGTCGGAGGCAAACACGCGGCTCTCCTCCTTTCGTTTTGCGATCGGCACGTATTCCGGCTTTTGCTTCAACCGATAGTTGACGAGAAAGAACCGATCGTAGCAGCGGTTGTCGGGATTGATGCGCTTGTGGCCCTTCTTACGCATGTGCTCCTTCAGCGTGGGTCGATCTTTGAATAGCTTTTCACAGAAGAGACACATCAACCGATTCAGTTTGTCCTGCACAATCTCGATGAGCTCGTCGACGAATACCAAATGTTCTGGCTTGCCAAGTAGCAGAAAATGTTTTCTATACAGGTGACTGATGAATTCCGGTCGTGTTTCCGAACGAAAGTCGCGACAGTACAGACAATCCCGCTGAAAGTTGCGGTCCGTTCGCTCAAACTGGTGGCGTGTGAGTACTAGTTCAAGCTTTTCGCGTCGCAAACGCTGTCGCAGCTCGTAATCCAAGGGTTCGATATCACTCAGAAGGTAGTATTTTTCGTTTGCCGAACTCGTACCATCCGGCAGCTGATTCAGCAGCATCGACGAACAATACTTCTCTACAGGCTCACTGCTGAATTTTTCCTTCCAGTAGTAGCAGTAGCTCGGCAAGCATGCAATTTCCTTCACGTCGGCCACTACGAGTCGATGTACGAGGTAGAGGTGCGCCAGGCACTGGTCGGAACCGTTGTCGGCGCTGTGGAAGTCGTAAGTGTTACTACAAAACATACACGGCACTGTTCGCTCATTGACCAGCGACGTTGGGGGATCTGTCGTAGTGGAGTCTTTGGTAAAATTGAGCGGCCCCACTATGGTGCTTCTGGATGTTCCAACACCACCCTCATTGTTTGCAGCGGGTCCGTTTGAGCTCATTTTGATATACAGAAGTAGGAAACTAGCAAAATTGATTTTTTTGCTTGGTGAACTTGATTTTTTGACAACAATAACAGAACAAAAACAAAACGCACATGTCAGGCAAGATGAATGCACGGGAGGCTGCATCTTACGCTTGTCAAAGTAGCCATATTGAAGGCGCTGTTTGAAGTCTACATTCATAAGAATACATCAACGTTCATAAGGATACAACAGCAAAGAAGCTTTTTATGTCATATATTATAATTGTGAGTAAAATATTATGAAAAATACAAATTGAAATCAACGGGAATCCGGTTTTGGCCAGCATTGCTCTTGAAACAGATGGTTTTATCCTTTTTTGGTCTCCGCTAAACAACATAGGAAAAGTATCGTGCGTGTAGGAAAAGCACACAGATATTTCATAATTAATAAATCTCATTTTAACACACATTTAATCTAGGTCTAAAAAATGCCCAACACGCTTTGTTTGTAAACGTCAAAATTTCATTATTTTTTCTAAATCAATTGAAACAAGCTGTACATAATGACACACCTTCCGTTAGATGTACCTTGTTTCGCCAGGGGGGTTGTCCGCCATTACGTTTTCGCTCCGCTTGATAAACGTGTTGCGGTAAGGAAAAATCGGAAAAGCACCTGGAAATCGGTGCTCCACGCGGTTTGAACAAGCGGCAAACGGAAGTGTGCAACATATAGCATCCGGAAAGAGTGAAGTACGTCCCAATCGGGCGCGGGTTAGGTGTAGAAAATGCGTTTGAAAATTTCGCACATTCGGGTGCGTACCGGGGTGGTCGGCGGTCCACGGTGTATGTGTGTGTGTGATTGAGTGTGTGCGCGGTCGCGGTGCGGCATCATCTTGGCTGTTTCTTCCGTCTTCCGTCGCGATCGTCATCATCGGGCGTGACAAGACGACCGAAGAACCCATGTGAGAAAAAGATGTACCCGTCCGTGGTGCGTTGCTGTAGTTCCCGTAGCAAGGGCAGGCATTCATCAAACGGAGCGGGTTTGCATGGGCATTTGTTTGATGGTCAAGAAAACGACGTGTTTCTTAGCGCATTGTGAAATGTTGCTGTGCAGTGTAATGAAGAAATTGCGCCGTGTTTATTCCTCATATGCCTTGGGATGTGCACGCTAGCTGAAGGAGAGTCAGTAGTTGTTTTTACGTCGCAAAGCCACACACAAACAAAGCGCGTGTGGTTGTGTTTGGGGTGTGCGGAGGAAGCGGCTATCGCATTTCTTGCGCATCTACCAAAGTGCAATCAGAAACACGGTCAGAAAACCCGTGTTTTACATCGAATCTCACTTACAGAAGGAGAATTCACTCGAAATATCACTTGCACTACGGTGACGATGGTGACGACGGTAAAGTGGAGAAGAACGCGCGCGCTTTTTTCCCTGTTATTTTGCCTCTCACTCATACGCGCTGCGCTGCGTTTTCCTTCTCAGTCCGTAACACACGCACACACCCAAAGCAAAAGTTACACGGATCGGGCGGCGCAGTGCGTGTTCGTGTTTGCTTTGGGTTGGTGTATACAGCGTACCAGTGAATGTATAGAAGTGTGTGTGAAGCGTGAAGAATGCGATGCGGCTGTGTTTACTTCCTTTATTAATATTTAATCTGTTTTGCTTCACAAATACAAGCACAGCACGTACCCGGCCGTCACCGCGTTGTGCTAAGACTTCTTTCGTAAAGGATTATTATTTAGTCGGAATAGTCTTTTTCTTGAGTCTCGTGTACTTCATTCAAAGTGGGAGAAACGAGCTATCGTGTGCGGCTAGGTGGTTGCGCGATCTGAAACGGTGTGCGTATGTGTATGTGTGTGTGAGGGTCTAAGGAATAAGGAAGTGTTTTTTTATGTGTTCTGCTGCTTCCATGCTACAGCCGTGGAATACAAAGCAGTGGCGTTGTGTGTCGTGCATCCGTCTGGTACACACATGCGGCACCGAGCATCACTATCATTTCCATTTCCACCTCGTGACACTTGGGCATCTTTTTCACTTTTTACGAATGCCGAACCGAAGAGCAAACGAAATAAACGGAGCATTTTCTTGCAATTTTGTTTCAGTGCTTAGTAAAAGAAGGCATTCCTAAGCCAGCGGTAGAGTCTTGAAGTGAGAAAAATAGTGCAAAATCATCATTCGATTTCGTCATCAGCATCGACTGTCTGTGCTGTTAAGTACGTCGTAGTCTGCCACTGCTATGCCCATCGTTACGGTGGGCGTCGTTGCGTAGTATCCGGTCGTAGATCTTCGCCATTTCTCACGCGCGCTTTATCTTCAGCTACATAGAGGGGCCTAAGCCTGCGAAAGGATACAAACAATCGAATGCAACGTCCTTTTCGTCGCGTCCAAGGCAACAGTAGAAACGTCCAGGCAACTGCTTTCCGGCACAATCCCACGCTTATACATGTGGTTTGCGTGCTGCAAACGACAGGAGCTGATACACTAATCCCGAAGAGTGGTAAGAACAAATACCAAGTGGTATTGAAACATTAAGAAAAAAACAAATATATAACGAATAACTCTGAAACGAATGTTTCCGTTCACTCTGAAAGCGTATCGTGCTTTCTTTGTCCATAGACTGGCGTTATCGTTTTGTCCGGTCATCATCTCACCCTCCTTCGTGGAGCTTGTTTGTTGATGAAAGTTGTGATAATCAGTAAAGAAAACTTTTGATCTCAGTTAACAATGTAGAGGTCCGCGAAGTTTGACACAGTTTCACAATCCAATCGAAACGTTTTATGTATTGGAAAAGATTGATTGTAGCGTTTAAAACGTGAATATTTTTGGTGACTAGTGTGCCATGTGTTGAAAACACATTTACTAAGTAAAAACGGGTGTTATTAAATTTGTTTACATTTTCGTTACGATTTTTTTTACATTAGTAACAGTGTTTGTTACTCTGATGTTTTTGTAGTATCGGATCGAAAAAATGCATAGAATGAATTCGTTTTCGTGAAATTCATTCGGTTGTACAAACATTCAAAGAATGAAAAAAAATATTTATCAAATTATCAAAAACACTTTTCTAATAAACATTTTGTTTGTTTTAGGAAACAAATTATGGACGATGGGCTTGGATCGGCAGCAGAAGCAGCAAATATTACCTCCGCTGACAGAATTACGACACCGGAAAATAGTGAGCAAACCGATCGCATTGCAATGTCCGATGTCCCTTGTATTTTGGCACCATCAACCCCAGTCGGTACAGCAAAGCCGATCGAAATGGAGGAAGCCAACAGATCGACCGCATCACACGTTATGGGACAGGACAATATCGTCGCCGAAATGGCGACTGCGGTCACGCCGGAGCTACCTTCCGCAGGAGCGGAACACTCAGACGCAAAGATGGAGGAGGAGGAATCCCAGACGCATTACGTGGCGCATCAGTCCGAAGATTTGGATTCTAGCTACGCACGAAATGAAATCAAAAAAGCGGATATTAATGGCGTCGAAGGGGGGTTATCCGGGCGGGGTGAAAGTTTGCAGGAGCAACCCGATGACACTCTCGATGACCGGTTATTGGAGCTTCCACAGAGCACTGAGTGCGTGGAGACGGAAAAATCCGACATGGATATCTCCGGTGCGATAAGCAGCCCTTCCAGTGACGATGAAACTGTCACTCGGACAGAAACGGAAGAACCCGAACGCTTCGCGGCGTCACAGCATAGCACAACGCATCAACCGGCGTTTAGTCCTGTGGAAAAGGAGCAAGTGTCTGTCGAAATTAAACCGATGGAAAAGCACGATGAAAGTAACGAAGCTGTTGTCGTAGCTGGGCAAGCGGCACTATCGTCTACTAACGAGCCGCTGACCTCATCCGCGGTGAACATTTCGCAAGCAACGAATAACATTAGCCACGATAGTAATAGTGAAGAAACTGTAAATACAAATGAGTATGATGAATTGTCCCGAACGTACGAACCGGAAGGCAACACGACTAACAACACGCAGCAGCAGGAAATTATGGAATCGGAGCCATCTTTTATTTTAAAAACGCTTCCCGGTTCCGAAAATGGTAGTGATCATAGGAGAATGAGCACGGACGCTGCGGCAAAACTTAACGACGGAAAAGAAGCTGACGATGCTACCAATTACCGTAACCATGGTAACGAAGCAACGGCGTTAGATCAAGGAGACATAGAGAAGCCAACAGAAGATCAAAGCATCAAAAGCCGTGAAACGACACCTGTGGAGGAGAAAACCGACAGTCCGACTGCGGTTAGTGAGCGTCCTAAGAGCCGGAGTAGTGACGTTGTGCATGGTGCAGCTTTAGAGGAGCTCACTGATCGGAATCAAGAAGCACCGGGTAAGTGTTAACCTTGTTTTAACTTTAAACGTGTGCCATATGCTTCGTTCGGGTCAGCAGGAAAGAGTATTCCCGAAAATCCAAAACTGTATAGTGTAATTGTATTCGAATTTGAAAATCCTCAGTGTTTTGCATTCTTAGTGTAGTGTCATTTTGGTCTGGAATTCCCAACGAGAAGTTTCTTTCTTTATAATCATAGGAATTGTGTTCTAATGCAGTTAAATAAGAATTTTGTTTTTATATGTTATGTTTGGTTTATAATAATCTCGAGCCTCCTTTATGTAGAACATGTTGATTTGATTCTATGAGTTGGTATATTTGCATCTACAGTTGGATATAATCGTTAGTGAATCCATATTTAAATCTAATATATTATTTTTCCATTCTTTTTATTTTATTTCCAGAGGTGCAAGTGAATGGTACAGGCGGAGGGATGTTGTCGGACGAGCACAAAGACATGCTTGACGATGGCGAACGTGGTGCGATCTCCGAAAGCAACCGGGGTGGTAGCAGCGATGCTGAACAAAAAGAAGAACCCGACGTCCGGCAGCATCGGTTTGGTGATGGGTCCAACAACACACTCAAACGACGGGCATCAGACACCCCGCTGGAAGAGGAGAGGACTGATGGTCAGTGGACGCGCCGAATGTCGGGTGGTGAAATGTTGTGCAAGCAGCGTCGGTTCAGCGAACGCATCAGTAGTCCGACGGAGCAAGTGGTAGTTGGTGATTCGGGTCTCGATTGCACAGTTGATCACCGACCGGTATACTACGAGCACGAAAGCATGAAGCATGAAGAACAGCAGAACGAGAAGGAAGAGGAGGAAGAAGAAAATCATCTCAATAGTTCGATCGATTCTGGCAAATCGTCGCTCTCGCTGAAGGTGTCGGATGAGCACCAGCTTGAATTGGGTCGACCGATGACACCGCGTGTACCGAAAGAGCTGGAGGAGAAGGAGGAGGAGGAACGAGAGCGACAGGAGGAAGCGCCGCACGGTGATGACGATGGATGTGAGGAGCGGGACGGGAATAGTAGTAGCAGTAGCGGCGGTTCCAGTTCATCCGACAGCTCCTCTTCATCGTCCTCCTCATCGTCCTCATCGTCTGAGAGTGATAGTTCGGGGGATGAAGCGGAAAGTGGTGACGTTGGTTCACAACCTGTGCTGCAATCCATCACGACCCATCACGGGCCGTCACCCTTTCCGCCGGAGCCACATGCGACAAACGACATCCCGGTACCGGAACGACAGCCAACTCCTCCGCCAACATCCGTTCCAGCATTCGGTTACGATCGTGAATCGTCTGAGGAAAGCTCCCGCGACAGTGCAGCGATGGAGGTGGACGAGTCGGCCGACTCGGATGATCGATCTAATCAGGGCGAAGACGAAGCAAAAATAACGCGCAGCGAAGGATTGAAGCTGTCCATCTCGTTAAAACGGTCGTCCACGGCCGTTGCCACTCCACCACCGCAGCCTGCACCCACGCAGCAACCGCAACCGGTTGATTTCAGTCATTTTCTCAAGAAAGGTGGCTTGCTGTTGAACGAAAGCAAGGAGTTGATCAAAATTGACTACAATCAAATGGCAATGACGAACAATTCGCTGCAACAGCCCCAACAGCTGCAGCAAATCGTGGATGGAAGCATGCCGATGATGCAGCCTTTGTTGCACCACGAGCATCAGCTTCATTCACAGCCGCAGCAGCAGCAGCAGCAGGATGCCCCTTGCAACAATGTGTCCAGTTTAGTTGAGGTTGGAAAAATTTTGAAGAACACGCTCATTGCAAACCATCTGGGCGGAAATAATGCCCCGGTAGTTGCACAAACACCACAACCGCCACCATCACTACCACCAACGACAACGCAGGACGAATCATCCGACACGATGGACGAGGAGAATCGGTTGGTGATTGCGGAAAAGCAGCAGCAACGTCGTTATCGGAAGAAACCTGCTACCACCGCTGCCAGCAACCATCCAGCCATGCAACCACTGTTTAATGCCATGTTTAATCAACTGCAGCAGCAGCTGCAACCACTACAACAGTTAAACCTTCATCCGCTCCACCATCAGCGAGAGCTTCCGCCCTACCAATTTCAGCAGTTCCTGGACGCTTCGAAACCAACGGCTATCGGGGGGCAACTAAAGGGAAACGGTACGAAAACGACGGGAAATAGCAGACGTCAGCCTTCCTCTACCACCGAGCGTAAGAAACGAAATCAAACCAAAGCTGCTGGTGGCGGTGCGCTAATTTCACAAGCTGCTGTTCCTCACAGTAAGCCTGGAAAATCGAACGAATTGTTGCACCATCGGCAACCACAAGGAGCGCTGCTTTATCCACCGCTTCCTGCAAATGATGCGGCCGAAAATCGAAGGGTGCCTGCAAGCAACGCCACGCTCTCGACACAGTCGGGCTTTCCTGCTTCTGCTCCCGGTGAGAAGAAGAAGGACAAGCGGAAGGTGTTTCTCTGTTCGCCGTGCGGTACGCACTACGAGAACTGGAATTTGTTTCTGCATATGCGCGAGGTGCACCGAAAGCACATCTGTCTGTACTGTTTGGGAATCTTTCCGTCGGCGGAACGGCTGGTGAGTCATCTCGGTTCGAAGCATGGCGTGCTGCGGAAGCGTCACGGTAGCTTGGAGGAGTACGTGCAGGGTCAGCAGGAGCACCGACAGCAGCCACAGCACCACCCGTTCGACGATCGGCCATTTTACCTGATGTGCGCACGGTGCGAGCACATGTTCGAGATGGGTGGTGGTGGTGGTGGCGATTCCCTGCATGAGCAGGAACAAAAAATCCTTGCGCACGACTGTGCCGACTATTTGGAACGATGCGGCAACTGTGGTCAGCTGAAGCTGGCGAAGCATCGGTGCGATGTTGCTGCTGCTGCGGTTGCTGTTGTGAACGGTACCGGAACGACGCCCGGGGAAGGTAAAAAGAAGATGGCGGCGGGTGTAAAGAAGGCCGCTTTGAACGGAGCGTCAATGAATGGTGGCAACGATGCCGCCAAAATCAGTGACTCGTTACGAAAGGGCGCAGGAAAGGTATCGACAAGTCGAAAGAAACAGCAACAATTCACGGGAGGTTCGATTTTGGAATCACAACTGCTGAAAAGTGTCCCCCCGACGGAGCAGCCACTTTCGGGACATGTTCCGAGCCTGCTGGATTCTACGTTGGCACAAAATGTGCAGTCTGCAGCAACGTTTCATCCGGCTATGAATGGAGAGGTTCACCATTATGACCACCAGAGCCAACCGTATCCGCAGCAAGCGTTGGTACCGACACCCCCATCTTGTGAACCACCACTGATAGCTCCCGACATTACCGCGACGACGGTGGCTCAACAGCAGCAGGCATGTAATCCGCCAGTAGTGTCTCTACCACCACCACCACCATCACTGCCGACCCTACCAGTGGCTCCTCTAGTGCCAAAGTTGAAGGTGAAAATACCGATCCAGTATCTTACGCCTATGGAAAGCGAGGAATCGTCCACGGAGAGTGATGATGAGGAAGAGGAGCAGGGTGAGGAAGAGGAGGAGGACGATGATGACGACGACGAGGAGGAGCAGGAGCAGGAGGAGGAGGAGGACGGTGAGGACCAGGAGGAAGAGGAACGGGAGGATGAAGCCCCTCAAAATGAGCTAGAAACACCGCTGTCAGAAAGCAACAGGCGAGAAAGTGAGCATCAAGCACCGGTGGTGGAAACGACACCACTTCAACAACAGCAGCTGGAGCGACCGGTGGCCACTTTGGCAGAGGGTGAATCGAAACAAGAGGATGCGGTGCCGGCGGTGCCGTTCGAAGATAAACCGCTCAGCCCTGCAGAAGATACCGCCCGACAGGAACCGATACCGATGGATATAGATGAAAGTCTCATGATTGAGCGTCGACGGGACGTGCCGGGAGCGCCGATCGTTGCTCCGCCGGTGGAGGCCGAAGAACTCTCACCCACACCCACCGACTCGATTACTCCCGCGGTAGAAACCAGCAGCCAGCCAGAGCCAGCGGCAGTATCGCGTACGCAAGAGGAAACGAACATCCCGCAACCGGTGGAGGAAGCGTCAGAAACCCCGGAAATGATCGGTGAAGGGACGGAGGAAACGGTCCGGCCAGCCAGTGCGGACGATGGCCAGCTGGCGGTGGCGGATAACGATGTGCAGCTTTTTACGCTCTCGCTCGACGAACCGCTCGATCGGATCCCGATCCGGGAGTTGATGCGCGTGTGCCTGCGGGCGACCATACCCTTCTGTCTGTACTGTAATCACGCGCGGCGCATTGCCGTGCGGGATGACCAACTGGCGCGGCATCTGGTCGCGATGCATCGGTTCCAGGCGACGGTCAATAGCATTACGGGCGAGGAGCTGCTCCCCGACACGATCGTGCAACGGTTTCGGGGTGCGTTGGACGAGCTAGAGGCTCGAGGGGAGTGTGCCTACCTGAGCATGGAAACGTTCGACAGCGCGTGGACGGAGGAGGAGCGGCGCGCGGTGCCGTTCGTGAAGCAGTTCGAGTGCTTCCAGTGCCGGTTCGTGACGACGGTGCACAAGGAGCTGTACCTGCACAACCGCAAGATGCACCAGAAGTCGGTGCTGCTGTGCTTGATGTGCCGGGGGAATTTTTTCAGCTACAGCGAGCTGCTGTGCCATCTCTGCCCGGGTATGCCGAACCGGACGGCAGCGCTGGACCACACGTTCCGGTGCTGCGTGTGCAACCTGGACGGTATACCGTCCGCGTTCCGGTTGATGGTGCACCTGCGGAAGCAGCACCGGGCGTGCGACGTGTGCCTGGAGATGTGCGCCGATCAGGGCCGGCTGTCGAACCACGTGTGGAAGCATAAGCTGCACCATTTGTGCTACCGGTGCGGTATCGGGTACCGGAACAAGGCGGACATCTTGAAGCATCTGTTCTGGAAGCACGGCACGGAGGGGGTGGTGTGCAAGCGGTGCCTGCAGAAGAAATGGCCACATGTTTACCATTTCTGTGTGCCACCGGCGCAGTTCGTGTGCGAGACGTGCCAGGCGACGTTCGACCGTTCGGTGGCGCTGAAGGTCCACCGACGGCTGCACAGCGATGAGAAGTACCCGTGCGCGGAGGATGGATGCGAAAAGCGGTTCATCTCGCGGAAGCTACTGCTCAAGCACGTGGCACGCCACGAGCGGGACAAGGTGACGGTGGAGGAAGAACCGGTGGTTGATGAGGAGGAGCAGCAGCAGCAGCAGCAGCAGCTGCAGCAGCAGCAGCTGCAGCAGCAGGTGCACGATGGTGGTGGCGAGGGTGTGGGTGAGCTTGGTGGTGGTGGGAGTGAGCCAAAGGAAGAGTCGCTGGGTGAGAAAATGGAAACGGAAGGAGGAGGAGGGGTGTTGGAACAGGAAGCAGCTGGCGGCCAGGTGGATGAGATGAAAAACGAACTACCCGTGGATGAGCGTAGTGATGTGGACAAACAGCAGGGGTCCGAGTTGCAGCCACCATCCGAGCCATCGGTAGTGGCTGACGAAAACGATCGTTCTTCGGTAGACAACGATGGTTCTTCGGTGGTGATGAAAACGGAACCCACAGAAGAGACACAAGCGGCAACAGTAGCAACTTCTACGAACGATCAACACGACGCTCAAAGCAAGGGGACCAATTCGGAAGACAACAAAAAGGCGGTTCCATCGTTGGAGTGCAAAAACGAGGAAGCGATCGCAACCGAACAGCCCACCCCGGCAGCGGAACCAACAGCAGCCACCCCGGCGGAAGCGGCACCATCGACGCAAGTGAGGAAATCGAAAAAGAAGCGAAAGACAAGGGACGACAACAAGTCACTGGTGGATTTGATGAACCTGCCGGCATTGAATCTGTCCGAGAGCGATAGCAGCGACGCGTCGGACAATGAGAACTCGAACGCGAGCAGCTGCCAGCAGCCGCAACCGATGGAAATCGATGGCGATCCGATCGAACCACCGTCGCAAGTGGACGATGATGAAGCTATGCTCGAGCAGCAGCTAGCGGAGTTACAGTCATCGACCGTACAACCACTACTTGAAGAAGGCAATGCAATGCAAGAGTCGCAGCAGCAGCAACAGCACCAAACAACGGAGGAAGCGACGCTGGATCCGATCGCCAGCATCTGGAATAACTTCAAGCGCTATCAGGCGACTACCAACCGGACAATGGCCAGCCGTCGCTCGTCGGCAGACGAGGAGCAGCGGCAGGAGATGGAGTTGGTGGAGCGGATGCTGCGGAGTACGATCCTGCACGTGTCTCAGTCGGATCACGACTACTGCATGATGTACAAACCGATCCTGTCCGAGGCGGAGCTGGAAGCGGAACTGCACCAGCAATCGCTGCTGCAACAGGAGCAGCTACTTCAGGATGCGTTGCTACCGAACACGGATGGGAGAGCGGACGCAAACGGTACGATAAAGGGCAACGAGACGAGGGTGAAACGTGCGGGCGACGCACAGGGTTCGTCTGACAGTGATGACAGCAGTGATTCCGATTCGAGCTGCGATTGTGGGTCGAACTGTAGCTGTAGCTCGAGCTCGAGTAATAGCTCCAGCTCTAGTTCCGACGATTCCGACAGCTCAGACGACGGTGACGAGGAGAAGAAAAAGCGGCTCGAGGCGACAGCATCGACCACTGTGAAGGAAGAGATGGTGAAGCAGGAGGAGAAGAAGGAGGAGGAGGAGCTACCACCGTTACCGCCACCGGAACCAGTGGATCCGGACAGTGTGATTGTCGATTCGGACCTCTACACGGACGAGACGGAGACGGACGAAGAGTTCTACGACGAGCATCCGCAGCGGTTGGCCAATCAGCTGCTGGCGGAGAAACGACGCCAGCTGCTGGCTCAAACGCACCGGCAGGCCTCGACGCATCCGGCCGGCGGTCGGATGATGAACTACGGCATGGTGGAGAACAGCCGCCCGTCGACACCGTCCCTTCCGCCGGAAGAGGAACCACCGGTGCAGGAGTCGCAGGGCCGAAAAAAGCTGAAACTGAAGAAGCGCAACAAACGGGAGCGTCGCAATTCGAAGCGCTCCTCGTTGGTTGATCAACAAAAGCAGCAGCAGCAGCAGCAGCAGCAGCAGCAGGAGCATGATGTGATGGTGATGCCGGCCATTGCCACCGTCCCTACAAATACTGCGATCGAACCGGTGATGGACATGACGGCGGCGTACCATTGGCCCCCTACAGAGCAGCAACCGATGATTACGGGAGCATGTTATGAGCCGCCAGCACAGCCGTTGGCACACGCTCCGATTATGGTCGATCCAGCGGTCGTCACTCCGGCCGATACGATACCACCACCACCTCCGATGCAACACCCGGCGGAAACTGTTGCCGGCTACGGTACCCAAATCACCACCCCGCGGCTTAGCAACAGTTCCGAGTCGGATGCACCGTTGAAGCGTTCGCAGCGCAGCCGCAAACCGAACAAATTCTATGGCTACACGAGCGACGACGAGAGTGCGGCCGCTTCGTTGCCCCTCCCGGCCGGCATTCCGCTCTCAACGCACCCGGAAAAATCGATCCTATCGCTGATGAAACCGACCCCACCGCCAAATCTCGTGTGGAGTAAGGAGGATCTACCGTCACCACCCAGCAAGGCGAGCAAATCCGCTGGTGGTGGCGGTTCTTCCGCTCGTCGTAGCATCGACCATCTAACTCCGGTCGCGTCGCGGCGTAATTCCGGTGTCAGCATGTCGTTGGAAGACCAACAACAGCAGCAACAACAACCAGTCGCCTTCATGGAGAATCTGCAAACGAGGCTACTTACAACGCCGGATCTCGTTTCCACGCCAGTCGCTGCCTCCCAATCGCAACTCCATCATCCGCCATTACCGAAACTGCGTCTTTCGTTGGGTAAAAAATTGTCCTCCCGCCCGGGTGGAGGAAGTCTTACGCCGCAGGGTGGTGGTAGCGTAAAGAAGCCAACACCGACCAGACGGCGGAAACCGCAACCGAAAACCCCAAAAACTCCGAAATCTGCACCACCAATACCCGCGGGAGTGGCCGGTTCTGTCTCGACACTTGGGCCACTGTCAGCACCACTCGTACCGGCACCTAATCCGTTCGCAGCAGTACCACCACCGGTCGAAGCGGTGCGGCCAAAGATACCACCGATCGGGTCGTTCCCAAGCATCCAGACGGATCTGTTCCGGCCGGCCCAGATTCGAGTGCCGGCCGGGTGGCGTGCGCCAAAGGAGGGCGAATCCGTCTACTGCTACTGTCGCGCACCGTACGATGAGGTGTCGGAGATGATTGCCTGCGACGATGAGAACTGCCGCATCGAGTGGTTCCACTTCGAGTGCGTTGGCATCATCATGCCTCCGAAAGGAAAGTGGTTCTGTCCGGATTGCAAG
The DNA here is from genome assembly GCA_000473445.2 of Anopheles farauti. Classification (NCBI taxonomy): domain Eukaryota; kingdom Metazoa; phylum Arthropoda; class Insecta; order Diptera; family Culicidae; genus Anopheles; species Anopheles farauti. The sequence continues at coordinate 6,405,826 of KI915045.1, forward strand.
CTTCGGCGGGGAACGCATGAGGACGGCGATGAGGAGCAGGAACAGGATCAGCAGCCGGGTGGTATCGTCGCTTCGTCTTCTACCTACGCCACGAATGGTGGGGGTTACTTTACCGGGCAGCAGCAGCACCAGCAGCACCATCACCAACAACAACCACCACCATCGTCAACAACCTTCAGTCACTGGGGTCAACAGTCATAGTGTGGGGGAAAAGGAAGTCCGGAGGGAATGAGTAAAGATAGAACACACGCTTACTAATTAAACACAAGGATGCCAGGAACGCATCCTTCTACGTTAGCTTTATGATTTGTGAAGAAAAGTTTTAGATTAAGCTTGTACTAAGTAATGATTTTTTTTTCGTGGTAGGGCGGCCGGCTTATGATAACACGTAGTTACGAGATAGGACGTCCGCCGGCGCGTATCTGCCGCTACCATCACCCGGTCGTTTCTGGAAGAAACGTTCTGGTATGATGGTGAGGCCGGCTTCCTCCCTCCCTTCTTCATCCCTTGTACCAACAATCCTAGCAACGTCTTATTGCCATCATTCATGTGTTCGTGGGTGTGTGTGTGTGCGCACGTTGGTCGAATGTGGAGTTAGCATTCGTGAGCGTATTTTACTTAGTGTGTGTGTGTGTGTGCGGATGTGCTGTGTGATATAGAAATTCCTACAGACGAAGGCGTGTGATTAAACAGGCAGGAATGGCAAACACAAGCACACGAACAGGCAAATACAATAATTGGCACTTACTTACGACACGTGTAAAGTGATGGGGGAAAGGGGTAAGGGACAGACAGGAAGTAAGAAAAACTCGCAACAAAACCCGTTAGGATTTAGCGTTAGAAAGATTATCTCTCTTTGTACGATCTGCCCGTGTGTTTGTGTGGGTGTGTGCACCACTGTTGCAGTAACATACGTACGTTAGATCTTCGATCGTTTGAAGTATGTTATTCCTACACTCTGATACATTTCGCTCATCCACTCTTACTCTCAGACACGCACACACTCACACACGCATACAGAGTCGGATCACAATCTAGGGACTCTGAGTAAAATGGCGCCCTGGGCGCCTGTACACGAGTCACAGGGAAACGGGACGAACGTTTGATCTCTTCGCGCGCACCTGGTTTAGTAAGGGAATAAAACGATCTAGCCGAAGTTTTTGTTTGCGTTTCTAGTTGCTTTTCCATGTCCAGCGGAAAGAAATGTTTGACATCCCTGCGAACTCTAGTGGTGGACTTACAAAGCTAAATCTATCTGATGTTTAATTTCAAACCTACGTTCCTCGAAAAAGTTGCATTGCCAATCACTACTACGTGAGGAAATCGCTACGGACGTCTTCGCCAAACTCGACGTATTATTGGGGATATTCTCGAACTCCTTCCGTCATAACGTGCAGGGAACGATGAATAAACTTTTTGTCTCTCCCGAGGTACGTCTAATGTATGGTAAAAAAAAAATTCAATACATCACAGCAACCCGCACAGCAACGCATGCACGGTAAGGTCAAGCAGGCCGCGTGTGCCCTTATGGTTGTCAGCGAACGCGTTTCCCACGTGACGTATTCAAATGTGTTTTTGGTCCTTCGGCCGAACCCGACGCCACCACGAGTTTGACCGCCAGTGACGTCACAGTGACCCAAGCGCTGGGGATAAACATTATTACTAAGGACATGCCCTTAGCGTTCGCTTTCATTCGAGTGGTGACCATTGTACAGGTCGGACGGCGGCTACCGGTGTGCGTGTTTGTGTGTGTGTGTGCGTGGGTGTATGCTTATGTGTGCATAATAGAACCCCTATGCTCTAGCGGTTCACGATGTATCGTGATTGAAAATCTGATCAGTTGCGAAGTACGTGTGTCGTTTGTGAGTGGAAATCCTTTTTGTGAGGGGGAAAATCTAGCAAAGTACATTTGATTTCTCAACCGCCAACCGAAATCGACGCGTCCTCTTCCCTCGAATTGTTTCACTCCCGGGGTACGGCACGGCTAATGGTTTTTTGTTCGGAAACTTTCTGTAAGTCTACCCGTTGAATGGCCGAAACCAGCTTGGACGGAGACGAGCAGAAATTATCCATACCGTGTGTACATGTGACCCGGTTCGGTGTTCATGGAAGGTGTTGTGTGTCTACTGCAATCATTATTTCCCCTAGCTCCCGTTTACAGTAATGTCCACAAAAGCACGGAATGTACGTGTGTGTGCGCGAGCGTTGCATCATGAATAATTAAGGAACGCGGATTGAAGAACACGCGCCACGCGACGGTGGAAACTTTGCTGACCCAAGCCTAACGGGATATAATTATATGTGAATACAGTGAGTTGGTCAACGCTGGAACTGGGGATATTCGGCGGTCCTAGGTAATAGAGCTCGTCGCGCTGTGGCGGGAATCATAAGTTATGCAATGGGAGCGAAATGCCTTTGTGTGTTCCGTTCGTGTTGACACCTCGTGTAACTTCCGCCTACAGCACCGGAGGTAGTGCCCCCCGTGGGGTTGGCGATGTCAGAATAGGTTAACCCAAACGAAACCAACGCATGCTTTAAGGGCGATCCGTCGCTTACAAACGCTTGTCCTAGTTGGCCGCAACGATGGTCCTATTTGAGACGATTGTTTTGAACGGTGTGTTCTTCCGAGAAAAAAAAACAATATCCCCAATCGCGTTGAGATGATCTCTATCTGCCAACCGTGTGTCCACCGCGGACGAAAGAAGATGGAAACGACGTGGACGTGCCTTAATGGACGAATAGTTAACAGATAATTGAGCTTTTCGTTGTTGCGAGTTGATTGATTGAGTGACGTTGATGGCCCACCACGACGACGTCCTTTTGCCAGTCGTTTGAGCCCGTTTCCCCTCCCCCACCGGGTGCAGTACTGACCGAATTTTTTGCTGACCGGTACAATATTGTTGGGTTTTTTGTTTGGTGAATTGAGATCACCAGAATCACGTGACCAATATCAATTTGTTGCTGTGAGATAAACATGTCAACAGCGCTCAAGACGAGCTTTCGGTCTATTTGGGTCATTCCGTTGAGCGTGGATCAGCGCTTAAAGTGGCCGCTCCGGGCGCAACTGTCTGCTCAGTCGATGTAATCGTCTAGAGCGGTGAGTAGGCATACCCGAAATGAATTTTTAATTTCCTGTGGGTCGCAAATGATGTCAGGATGGTTACCCCAAAAAAACTGGCGTTTTAAAAGCTACCGGTCAATAAGCCCGGACACGTGTTTAGTAACCAACGTTCTTCGTCGAAGTCGCACTAGCGCACTAGCCGCTTAATCGCGTTCGTGTTAACAACGACAGTGCATTAATTTTTCAGTATGTGAGCCCATTTGAGAGTGACATGTTGCCATCGTAAGAACCGTGGTATGCAGTGTTGTGATAAAAAAAATAAATAAAAACACACATATAACCAAACTCCCACGGAGCGCAAACAAATCTACAAATTAATGACAAACACACGCCAGCACAATCACATTAAACGACGGGAGTGAAAAGAAAAAAACGTTTCCCGCATTCAGGACAGGGAGGATACGTCTTGTTCGTAGTAGGCGATGGTTTAACGTGTGGATATCGCGTCGTGTTTGAGGGTGAAAAAGTGCTTAGTTTTTTGTCTTGCTGAACGACCGCGACTTCACGGTGGTGCTTAGGATGGTGTACAAACCACCGGGTACCTCCACCTCAACACGTGGTATCTCACCACCGCACCGGTCACAGCACGCGGCCCCGGCCGTGCACACATCCTCGACATCGTTGAATCACCATCGCGTCCAACAACCCCAGTCGCAGCAGCTAAACAACCAGCGTGGCCGACGGCAGGGTGGCGTAGTCGGTGGTGGCGCTAACACTTTTCACAACATCAATGGCGGTGGCAGCGTGCGCAGCAGGCTAAACAATCATGGCGGCGGTGCGTCCGGTGGTGGCATGAAGCGTTCGAACAGTCTGAACAACAAGTACAACAATGGCGCAACCGCCACCCAAGCGCGCCGCTCGAACAGCATCGAGCGGATGAACAATGGCAAGGTGTACCGGGGTCGTAGTCCGTTGCGAAATTCCACCTCCAACCTGAGCACAACCGGCGGTGGGCCTCGCAACCAGCCGATACTGGTTCGTTCCAGAGGAAATGAGTAAGTAATATTTGTGTCGCTTTGTGTGAGTGAATGTGTGTGTGTGTTTGGGTGTGTGGGTCGTTCGCGTTTGCTTATTCAAAATGTTTCTCTTATCCTTGGGTTGGTTGCCCTTGATGATGCTATCGTCGTGGCCATAAAACTTCCCCAGCCCGTCGAGAGTGTTGCCATGAAATTGGTAAAAGTTGCTTTGTTGCTCCACACCAAGGTGTCCTTTTGTGAGCGCCAAATATTTCGCCTTGTAAGGTGTTTGAATTAAAATACACAATTGTGATGGTATCGTTTATTTTTAGATTTTTTTGTGGAAGAATAAATGTCCCCACCTACCATCAATATAAGTCGCGGTGCTTTGTTCGAAATCGACAAAAACTTCTTTTCGTCGTAACATTGACGTCGCAGAAGCAGCTCCAGAAGGTTTGGAAGCACCAAGTATTACCACTAGGAAGAAGTACCACTAGAAAAGAAATCCTGTAGAACTTCGTTTGACTGGTTGCCACTGTAAAATAAAAAAAAAAACATTAAGAATACCTCAAAAGTTTTCACACCTAAAGTTTTAAGGATCCTCTTGACGAGAGTTCCGAGGATCTTTCACGGTTAGGATGTCCTTGTCCGCTGTATAAGAGATTTCAAGTGCCCTAACCTAGAGCAATGTTTGCTGCGGGTTTGTAACAAACCAAAGCCCAATTCATAACAGCGCGAACTCTTCCGAATAAAACCTTCAGCGCTGGAAGGATGTGTCACTGCGGAGACACAGGAAATGGCGTTTAAATGTCACTGACCTTGGTCATTACTGTTTGCACTTCGGGCCGCTTCGTAGGGTTCGATAGTTTACAACGATACTGAGCCTTGCGTGAGCATATTTTAAAGCATCGTCACGCAACACACCATTTGAAGGAAACGGCCTTCCGCACGGGATGGTGTATGTATGGCATTTGTGTTTTTTTTCTCTCCTTCCAATTACATGTCTGCATTCGGATACCAGCCGAAGGGTGGAATATGATTTTTAGTATATTGGATATAGTACAATTTGATGCCGGGCGTTTGTAATGGCACCACGGTACTGAAACTAGTACCCGTAACGCATCAAAGTATCCAGCTAGCTAGTATTCTGCGAGCCGGTTGTTAATTATTAACCTACATCCAATTGCTTTGTCACAGTTTCGGTATCCGTAGCGTGCAACAGGGACATGATCATTACCTCGCTTCTTTTTTCCCGATCCTATCGGACAGATAAAGCCGAACCTAACACATCATAAAATTATTCCACTGAACCAGTGAAAGATCACCTGATGTCAAATGCTCACGAAACATGTCCAAACTGGCAGTATATGGAGTGGGCTTCAGGGGCGCATGAACTCCGCGCAACATGTCTGACCATTGGTCAATTGGAAATGCTTACGAAAATCAATAACTCTATCCACGCTTCGCTTTCTGTTATGCCCTGTGATGGCTCAGTTTGTGACACATGGGTAACTACGAAGCGTCTCGAGATAAGGAAAATCGTAACAACTAATGCCCACTTCTTCGCTCGCAAAATGGCATCACATCAAGCGGGAACGAAACTGAAAATCCGGAGGTCCAGGCGAAGGTCAAGAAAGTCTACCGAATCCGGCACGAAAGGCCGTCAACACCGCGAACGACGACGACGCTAACGACGACCGGGGTCAATAGTCGCTTTGTCGAACTTGAAACCCCTATACTGCCGGTCACTTTACCGACCGAAGGGGGAACATTTTTCCTTGGACCTAATTTACATACCCTGCTCGGGTAGTATGACTGCCGCGAAGGGGTGGTAGTCGCGCAAAAAAACTAGAAACTTTCTGTTTATCCTTGCATAGCGTGACCATTAACACTAGTTTGCTGTTCAGTGATTGCGGAGGGCCGCTTGGGAAATCCAAGCGATGTTTGCTTATCGATGAGGGCAAGATATTTTTAGAGTAGGATAAAAAGCAATGTATTGTTGATTTGATTTTAACACATTTTGTAACACCTTAGAGTTCTTTCCCTTTATTTAGAATTTAATTTGTGTACTATCGGTTTTACTGACATAAAAACCTCAGGAGTCGCAACTCCAAGACATTATAAGTTAAAGCTCTTGGACAGTATTGGTTATGCAAGCTATTCTAAATAGAAGTTTGCCCATTGAATTCTTTAGTACTTTCCAATTAATAATAGACATAGACAATCTACACACATGTCATGAATTGCCATTACTTACCCGATACGATACAAACGATAAGACGGTTCGTTGACAAATATCGTACCTAACAAACAACGCCATACAACGTAATGGGTGACATTTGCTCCGTAGTTTCCGGAATACGACAAATGATCGATTTAAGATATCAATAACTTCAACGCTTTTGGTGCGGGCAGGTTAAATTTGTTTACTTGCTCTAACCTTGCCCATGGCGGGAGTTGTTGTGGCGGATTACTCATGCGTCACTGTTACGTCCGTGTACTTAGATCCTTACGAACGATACGTGTTACCCCTCATTGATTGCATGTGCAATCGTGTACATAATCTTGTTTAATTCAACATGGATCGGCCCGCTACTGCTCGTCTTCGGTGGGACCGTTGCGAAAACTGCTTTACGTTGCGCAGCGAATTATCGATTCTTGCAAGGAGGTTTCTTTTCAATTGATAACATACCATCAGGTCCCGTGCTGATTGCGCAGTTCGGTAATGCATATTGAAAGCTATTCTTCTGGTTTCAGGGTCAACCGGGCTTGCCCACAATATAATGTACTGACCGGTATTTGTTTGTCCCATATTTGCTAACCTTTCAGCCCTTATTTCCATCTGTGTCCTATTACTATCATCGACAGATAAACGTGTTACTGTTCTTAATGAAATAAAGTATAAAATTGTTATGTCCTGTTATCTTTCCCGCAGCATCGGTAGCATGGATAACTTGGACAACATCACCCAGGCGTCAACGGGAAGCAGCAACTCGATGCCCGGAACACCGGAGGACAACATCAACGTGGTGGTCCGGGTACGTCCACTCAATGCCAAGGAGGCAAGGCATGGCGATGAGATGGTAGTACAGTTTCCGGGAAATGGCCAAATATTGGTACGTAGATCGAGTTCCGTCCGGCATAGTTTGCGTAGTTCTGATGAGCTTTTCCCTACAGTGTGATGGAATACCGTGCTCGGGAGCCGCCGGCCAGAAGCCGAAGCTGTTTTCGTACAACGTCGTGTTCGAACCAGGCGCTACGCAGGACGACGTGCTACAGTATTCCGGCATAAAGCGTCTCATCGAGATGGCGATCGAAGGGTTTAGCTGTACCGCCTTTTGCTATGGACAAACTGGTTCGGGGAAAACTCATACCCTTACCGGCCCTCCGGAGTTGGTAAGCGGAGATAGTGATGTTTGCTTGCAGAACAAAACAGTTGCTTAAAGAAGGCATCTTTCTGTGGAATTATTTCAGTTCTATCGCAAACCGGACCCGGCACACGAGGATCATGGGTTGGTTTTTCGTTCGTTTCTGTACTTGTTCAAGCTGCTGCAAGAGCGCAAAGATACGAACTTCATCCTGAAGGCGTCTTTCCTAGAAATCTACAATGAAAAGGTACGTTTACACAAGCCGCGCAATCCATGTCAATTTATCGACCACACTCGTTTTGCGGGGCGTGATTCGTGCGCATGCAATGCAATTACTTGCGCCACCAAACAGTCACCGCGTAGCGCGTTTGTCCATCGTCAGCGCCGTAATCGATGTTTAGCCATTCTATGGTCATTAAACTTTAAAATTCCATTTGCATTGTGCTAGTACCTGAGCGGATGGAAAGGGTTGAAAGGTGAGATTTCAGAAAAGGGCACTGCATTTACCGTGAATGATCTGATTGATTATTGAACGTAAGATGCGCAGTGTGTCAGGATTTAATTAAACCAATTCAACTTCATGCCTGTGTTGGATGTCTTGGGTAATGTAGATTTGGTGTCCGATAGAATGGTGTTCCGCTTGCAGAGCAAACAAACCGGCGGTGTAGCGTATAAAAAATGGAATTAATAATGGGATCCTGGCATGACACGAAAACACACTCCAGTGTTGTGCGGTACACACCGCGAGGTGGCACGGATATCAATCCACGACCTGGCAAAAGAAACCGCGGTCAAACTGGCCTTGACTCTGGGTCATAATTTAAACGGTTCATAAATCGATCGTGGCCGGAAGTAGCATCAGCCATGGATGCATTTCTGCACCTGAAACCAACGGGACGACGCCAACGGAGGCGAAAAGTGGTTGCGTGGACAGATGGACGTGCAAGTTGCAATTATCGGTCCCGATTAGCTGTAAGCAGTGCTGGACATGATTTATGCATACGCGGAGAAGTAGATCGATTTTTTAGCCGTTTCACTTCAGTGTGTGCTAGAATTCTAGCTTCTAATTGAATATGCCGGTATGCTTCCAGTTCCTGGCTGAGCAAAAACATTACCTTCGTTAGTAGGTTAGAAATCTTGACCTTACATTATCATTTATCATACAATAACTCTCCTGCTTTAGGTGATAGACTTACTGAACCCCGGCACGGCAAGAAAGCCGCTCGCCGTGCGATGGTCGAAAAAATCACGTGGCTTTTTTGTGGAAAACCTCTTCACCGTCGACTGCGAGGAGCTGGACGATCTGCTGGCAGTGTTGGAGGAAGGTACGTTGCAGCGAATGATGTTGCTGTTCGTCTTACTGACGCAAGCGAAGCGAATAAATAATTCCACCGTATACTACGCTGGAGCTACATATACGTCCATGTTCGTTGATTGAAATGTTTCTACTCTATTCACGGCCCTTTTTTTAGGTATGCGAAATCGACACGTCGGTTCGCACTTGATGAACGATTACTCCTCCCGAAGTCACACGATCCTGACGGTGCACATCACGTCCGAGCAGCAGGCCGAGGGAGGCGTGTTCATATCGAAGCAGGGCAAGATTAACTTCGTCGATCTAGCTGGCAGTGAGATGACGAAGAAAACACACAGCGAGGGCAAAACACTCGAGGAGGCGAACAACATCAACAAAAGTCTCATGGTTTTGGGTGAGTTTGCTGGCAAAACCAGCAGGAGTTCTTGCCTGTATTGGAGTGTGCGTTTTCTTTCTTAGGATACTGCATCGCTTCGTTGAGTGACTCAAAGAAGCGCAGTGGACACATACCCTACCGAGACAGCAAGCTAACGAAACTGCTGGCGGACAGTCTTGCCGGGAACGGCGTCACTTTGATGGTAAGCTGCCGGTAAAAAAATCCTCCAACGCATGCGTTCTCTCACCGTTTACATTATTTCGTAGATTGCTTGCATTTCGCCGGCATACTCGAATGTGACGGAAACGGTGAACACGTTGCGTTACGCGGCCCGTGCCAAGCGCATCCGCACCAAGCCCATCATCGTGATGGACCCGAGGGAAGCACTAATCCTAAGTCTGAAGCGAGAAATTGGTGCGCTGCAGGTGGAAAACGAGCATCTGCGAACGGCACTGAACCTACAGTCGGAGGCGCAGGACATCAACAGTCAGGTGGATCTGCTGGAGCGCCGACCGATTCCACGCTCTCCGCCCAAGGTGGACGTCGAGAAGCTGACCGACATGGAAGGCAACGAGCTGAAGGAGCTGGTGAAGGTGTACATTATGGAGAACCAAGCGCTGCGGCAGGAGAACGCGGAGCTGTATTCGACACGCGAAATGATCATCCGCGATCAGGAGTTGGTGTGCCGGGAGAACGAGCGGCTGCTGAAAAAGTTAGAGGATGTCAATTCGTAAGTTGTGGGTCACTTCTTTCGCACGCAGGCAATCGTATAACGTTCATCTCAATTTGCTTTTCTTCCTCACCAGTGTTTGCTGCCGGTCGCCCATCATTCCGGCACGGCCAACATTCTCTGCCGAGATGCTTAACCTGTCCGCAGCGAGCGGCGACGTGGAGATATCGAACATCTGGCGGAATCCTCTCAGTTCCAGCGCGGATAGTATGAATCGCTACCGGAACGAATCCTTAGACGGGCGAGTATCGGCGAACGAGAACAAAATTCCGGATCTGCTGCAGAAGGAGCTGGATAAGCGTCGTATTGGGGACAGGTATGTGGTTGCGTGGATTGTACAAGGAAACCGGTATTAAGTTATGTTTCCTTTTACACTTGCAGCATCAACACAATTGCAAACAACTTGAAGCGCAACAATTCGTGGGATAACACAAACCGCGCGATCGGAACAGGACAGGGCGTGAAGCTCGCGTCGAGGAAAGGTTCCGCCGACAGTCGTCATTCCGATCCGAGCCAGGCGAGGACGAGTCAGACAAGAATTATAGAGTAAGTAAGGGCTATTGCAGCTTTCTTTTCTTCGGAACATCATTTATCGAGTGGTTGCCCGAGCATCACACCTCGTAACACCAACAGGACAGGGTTAGGATCAAGAAACCAGGCGACTTTTGACAATTGCCTTCCCGTTCTCTAACCGTAGCCTCACGCAAAGCCCCTATCCAGCAGTAAGTTCTAGTGCCGCGTTTCACCTACCGTGGCGACGGTCAGCGCACAGGGCAACGAGTGCCCAGAAACCTGCATCGCCAATGTTTGTCCGCAAGCAGTCTAACCTGCTCGCAAAGAGTCGTTCGACGGACGAAGGGCTACTGCCATTGAGGCGAAACGTCTTCGGTAGTCTCGTGTCGCTCGATGCCGAAAGCGATGGTTCGCCATTGTGAAAAACAAGAGACAAATGTAAAGGGAAATTCTTTCCTACCAAAGATGCGCGCTACCCGGAAGAGGTGAAACTGTACGTACCGTAGATGCGGATAGTAGATTATGCATGGTGCATGTTCAATGTAATCGTCTGGTTGAGTTTAATGTCTGCTCGCTCGCAGCTCGCTCTGTCCAATAGGGATGTGCTGTTCATTACAATCGATACCGCTTGGTAGATGATCCTATCGTTGCACATCCTTCCTGCAAATACTTGCGTTCAAATGAAACGTGTAAAGAATAATGCTGTTTTCTTTTTTATTCTTATTATTGCAGCATGATCAGTTAAGGAAAGGCTAGATACCAACGAGCATCGCAGAGGAACGTCATGTGATAATGAACTTAAAGAGCAGGGAACTAGAAAAGTATAGGACCGAAAGTGCAGTGCAATAGAAGTTTAAATAAATCAATGGACATCGTCTATCCGATTCGATTGACGTACGCCATGTATGAATGAAATAAATAAAGTAATTAAAATATACTCCTTATCATAACCGACCATTGTCGGTAGTGTGGCGTCTCTAAAAAATTCCATTCCATGTGTCATTTCAGTGGAGCATTAATAGCACTCAAATAATCTCTTCTTTATACTTCTTTAAACCACAGTACAAGTTGCGTGAATACTTCCTAAATTATTGAAAAAAAAAACTTCTACATACATACCTTTGTTTGCCTTCCTGCCTTCCTTTCTACATCAACTGTCATTTCAAATAGAGCGCCCTATTCACCACAGCCGCCCAATGAAACGGTGGTGAATAAAATTGACACGCACATAACCGGCATCCCGAGGCGGCCATTATGAGTTGCTTACATGCCGTAAACAACAGAAAAAAAGCTGTCACATTTGTCAGAAAAACTCCGGCTTCAATCTACGCCATCGCCGAATGCAGCAGCATCCAGCATCGAAAACGGGAGAGCGATTCGCAGTTTCCTGTGTGCGTGCAGTATTTCCTTTCCGTTCTTCATAGTGACTATCATAAGTAGATATTACCTTACACGTAAAACAATCTGAGCTTGTTTTCCCAACACCAACGTTCTACGAACAACCAATAGCCGAATGATGATGCATCGATACTGATCGCGTTGGTGGTAAAATTGCAGTGTGAAAATGAGACAACAGTGTGCGAAAAGTTTCCCGCTTGTAGCTAAGAAAAGCGAAGGACAATAAAAGTGGCGCGGCTATTGTACCCTCCATACTGTTGCACTTCGGCGCCATCAACCAGTGGAAACAGTATAGAAGGCATTTGAAGCGAATTGCAACCGGCTACTTGCCAATAATGTGCATATGTGCAAGCGGGCGTGCGTGTGTGTGAGAGAGTGCGCGTTTAGATACTGGAGTCTAAGAATAGTACCGCTTACGATACGTGGTTGAGTAGGATTTTATACATAAGCAGCGCGATTATAGTGCGTAGATTCGAATGCAGCGAATGGAATGCAATTAAATGCAAGTATTGCGAATGTGTAGGAGCTATAATTTTGTTACCATACGTTACCCCGTGCGGTGGTATGTTCCCCACCGGCTAGTAATGAACCGTGGCGTTTAAACTTGCACATATTGCTATTCGGCAGAAGCAGCAGCCTGTTTCTTCTTGTTCGTTCTTGATCAGCGAAAGCCATTGTACTTTTTCGACTCAGTCTGCGCGGGGGACATTTTCGGTGAAGCCGGTATTTGCGTGTGTTCGGTGCGTACGGGATGTATAGACTTCGTTAGTGGAGAGTACGTATGACATTCGATAGTTATTCGTTCCGACGTGTTCCACCTGAGTCAGCAATACCAAAATTGATGTGCATTTGGATTCGCAACGCATTGGCAACGAGGCAGCGTGAAGTTCCCAAGCGGTGTTTTGCAATTGTGTTCGTGTTCGTAGACGGCTGCCAAATGGCTTCCACACACTCACTACCACAGTTGCTGAAACGTTCTTGGTTTCCTCGACAAAACGAATTGTAGTGTCCATAAGTAGACTACAGAACGTGCGAGGAGTGTTAGGAAGTGGATAGGTTCTTATTTGTTATAAATTTTTTCTTCACAGCTGGCAAATCCAACAACAGCGATAGCAGCAGCAGCAGCAGTAGTGTGTCTTTCATTATTGCAACCGAGGCTACTAGATTAGTGGTGGTGCCTGGTGGTGGTGTTGGAAAGTGTGCAGTGGCGAGAAGCTCCAGCACAAGACAAACACACGTTCGTACGTAGACAAGTGAGGGGTTTTAACCTCAGTTTGTGTGCCAAAACCGAACCGCGATACTGAACGCACTGTAAATCGAGTGTTTCTAGATTAGCAATTGTGTGTGTGTGTTTTTTGTGTGGTGTAGCGCCGCGAGAAGCAAAGGGGGGAGGGTAAAGAAGTCGTCTCCAATTCCTCCTCTTCTTCCACCCACCTCCGTCTTCGTCACGGACGCACCCGGTTTGGCTTAATGTCTAGTGGTGAGTTTCGTGACAGCTTCGTCGATCCCCCAGCCGCCAAAAAGCGGAAGCTGCCATCGCCGACGCCGTCGCTGACACAGCCGCCCGAGCAGCAGCCGCCGCAGCCGCAGCAGCCGCCGCATTCGTCATCGCCAGCGACTGACTGCCCTGCACCATCATCGGCCGGAGCTGCCGCTGCAGTAGTAGTAATGGCGACGTCCAATAACAATGGCTCCGCACCCGCGTCGACGGTCGAGAACAACACGGCGCCCGCTGGCGAAATCGACGAGGGCCTGTACTCGCGCCAACTGTACGTGCTCGGGCATGACGCGATGCGTCGGATGGCCCGCTCGGACGTGCTAATCTCAGGGCTGGGCGGGCTCGGCGTCGAGGTAGCGAAGAACGTGATTCTCGGCGGCGTGAAGTCTGTCACCCTGCATGACACGGCGCTTTGCACGGTCGGCGACCTGTCCTCGCAGTTCTACCTGACCGCGGACGATGTGGCCGCAGGACGGAACCGTGCCGAAGCGAGCTGCCGGCAGCTATCCGAACTCAACCACTACGTTCCGACCACGGCTTACACGGGCGAACTGACCGAGGAGTTCCTGCAGCGGTTCCGGGTCGTAGTGCTGACGCTGGCCGCACCCGCCGAGCAGCGCCGGATCGCGGAAATTACCCACCGCCACAACATCGCGCTGATCGTGGCCGATACACGCGGTCTGTTCGCCCAGGTGTTCTGCGATTTCGGTGTCGATTTTACCGTGTACGACCAGAATGGGGCCAACCCGGGCTCGGCCATGGTCGCCAGCATCACGAACGACGTCGAGAGCATTGTGACGTGCACGGATGAAACACGCCACGGCTTCGAGGATGGCGATTATGTTACCTTTACGGAGGTGAGTTGTGTGTTTCACGAAAAAATCATCCTCCCCTCCCCTCTGCTCCCCCTGTTCTCCCTTCGAATTGGTGGATGGAAAAAACCCACCTCCCGCAGTACGCAATGACGTGAAAAGGCGATTGTAGAGTGTTTGCGTCTGTGTACGTGCGTTCCGTTGCTGACCCAGCGTGAGATGGTGAAATTTGGTTTTTGTGCGTGAGGAAAAATAAGCGCAACTTGTCTCGAAATGAATCTTTTCACCGTGCGTGTGTGCAATCCAGTGCTCCGGAGTGTGCATATATGCCTCGATGTATGTGGGTGTGTGCGTGCTCATGCCCGCCTTTTGCTGCTGTATGAGTGCGTGTATGTGTGAGCGCGGATTTTCATCGATTTCGCGTTTTTGCTTCGCTTTTGCTCAGTCCGCAATTTATGAGGAAAAGAAGTAAGGTGAAAAGGATGTTGTGCATGAGTCATAACTCATTTCCATCGTCACTTTTACTTTCGCTTCTCGCGGACAGCGCAACGCGCACAACATACATGTCAGTGAGATTTGCAGTCAAAGCAAGGCAGTAGACTATTCTAGATACTATTCAATCGGTGTGACGCGCATCACACGCATTCACTACCGCTTTCTGCCTGCTGCCAAGAGTCTTTTCTCTTTGTTTTGAAATTTCCTTGTTACTTCTTGCGCCGCATCATCATCATCATCCGCTGACATCATCATTACAGTCATCGGTCATCATTATCTGCCGCTCAAAAACCGCGAAGAAACGCCGCCTACTTACGTGAAAATGCAACAAACACGGCGGAGATGGGCAGGGTGTGGACGATGCGTTACCTTTTTTATTGTTGTGCAAGCTACTGTGTGTCGTGTGTATCTGCAGTAGTTGTAGATCGATGCGTGTATCGTTTTTCTTTGTCCAACCTTAAAGAAAGGCAAGGGGGTTGGAGTCCGTTAATTTCACAGTGGGAAATTGTCGGGGTGAAAGTAAAAAGCAACATCTTTCGAATTTGGCTTTTTAACAACATGAAGTTCAACTAGCTCATTGAACAAGCAAATTGTTGAAATGTTTGATATTATAAATTAACTATAAAAGCTTAAAATTAAATTTTGAAACACGTTTTGTTAGCAATCTTATAATACAATTCGTAACATGTATTACAAATTAAAAATTAATTAAAATATAGAATGAAGGTATTGCACAATATCTTGTAATAGTTATTTTTTCCATACTACGAATAGAATTTAGCCGAATATTATACATCTGCTAAATTCAGCTTTGTTAACTGCATGGGCTTTCAAGGGGAAAAAAATCGTTAATCTTATAAGGCAGAAATTACATACTTAATTGGTCAATGGTCGATGTATCTAAACTCTTCTAAAATCTAATTGTTGAAATTAATTTTTTACTGTATTTTATTGCGTACAGCACTGTTCAATTTGATGTATAAAGACCATAGCAACGGACTTGTCAGAGTTTGCTGCAATTGTGTATCGGTTGCTAGTGTTGGAATAATCGATTTTTTGGTTTTGCTACCCACCGTTCGACAAAACTCAAATGTCGCGGAGGGAAATAATTTCGATGTTTTTATCTCACACATCCGCGATGGCTTCAGCTGGTGACACCTTATGGATGATTGTGGTGGAAAGGATGTGTCGGTTTTCGTAGCACAGTAGAGGAATCCCTCGCGTAAATTTAATTAGTATCAATCAATATTAATGTTTGTCGTTGAACAGGCACATAGCCAACGGAACAGAATGATATGATGATGCTTCATGCGGCTCATGATAATTAATTAAAAGCTCTGCATTAGAAAACATCGATGGTTTATGATCGATTGAAGTAAATATTGTCTCATGCCATGCGGCATTAATGATTTTACGCGGTAGATTAAACAAACTCTAGATTAACATTACTGCTTGGCTAATTTGACATCACTGACTGATTATTCATGCTTTGTTTCGCAGGTTGAGGGAATGACGGAGCTGAATGGTTGCGCACCGATGAAGATCAAGGTGCTCGGTCCGTACACGTTCAGCATTGGCGACACGACCAAGCTGAGCCCATACGTACGTGGTGGCATTGTGACCCAGGTGAAGATGTCGAAGCAGATGAGCTTCAAGCCGCTGGCGGAGGCCGAAAATGCGCCCGAGTTCATCATGACCGATTTCGCCAAGTGGGACCACCCGGCCAACACGCAGATTGCGTTCACCGTGCTCGGCCGCTACCAGGAGCAGCACGGTCGGTTGCCGCGCCCGTGGAATACGGCGGATGCGGCCGAGTTCGTCGAGATGTGCCGCAAACGCGCCAAGGAGCTTGCGATCGACGAGCTGAACGAGTCGATGCTGACGAAGTTCGCGCAGGTGTGTGCTGGCGATCTGTGTCCGATGAACGGAGCGATCGGTGGTATCACCGCGCAGGAGGTGATGAAGGCCTGCACGGGCAAGTTTACACCGATCACTCAGTATTTGTGCTACGATGCGATCGAGTGCCTGCCGGAGGCGGATCTGACGGAGGAAGAGTGTGCACCGATCGGGTCGCGGTACGACGGACAGATTGCCGTGTTCGGACGCAAGTTCCAGGATGTGCTGGGTCAGCTGAAGTACTTCATCGTTGGTGCAGGTGCGATCGGGTGCGAGTTGCTGAAGAATTTCGCGATGATTGGCGTGGCGTCGAAGGAGGATGGCGAGATTATCGTCACCGATATGGATCTGATCGAGAAGAGCAATCTGAACCGACAGTTCCTGTTCCGTCCGCACGACGTCCAGCAGCCAAAATCGCGCGTGGCCGCGCAGGCCGTGAAGCGCATGAACGGTGACATCAAGGTGACATCGCACGAGAATCGCGTCGGGCCGGAAACGGAGCGATTCTACGACGATACGTTCTTCAACCGGTTGGATGGCGTGGCGAACGCGCTCGACAACATTGACGCGCGTATCTACATGGATCGTCGGTGCGTGTACTATCGCAAGCCGCTGCTAGAGTCGGGAACGCTCGGAACACTCGGAAACATTCAGGTGAGCAAACTTTTTTATATTCATTTTGTTACGCTACCGATTTGTAACCTGCTTTCCATGAGATGCTGAGCGTTTCTGGTCAGACGTCTAAAAAAATGGCAGGAATAAAAAACTCCTTTTCCGATTACTCTGTACCCTTCCGGAGCTGTTTGGTTCGATTTTTATGGAAGTGTGTAATAAATTAGGAAGGAAATAATAGCAAAAAAACATAATTAAAATATTCATTGATCGGTCCCTCCCCTATCAGATGCAAAACAATTTTTTTGAGGCTGCTCATTGGTATTGGTAGTGCTAATGTAGTGTGCCCGAGATATAATTTTTTGAATGGGCGTTGTGCTATCTCTTATCCTGCTTTCCATGAGACGCTGAGCGTGTCTGATCAGACGTCTAAAAAAATGGCAGGTAGAAAGAAACTTCTTTTCCGATTACTCTTCACTCTTCCGTAGCCCCTTGGCTCGACATTCATGGAAGAGCTAAACAATTGGGATGTGAACAAAACCTGCAACAACAAAGCAAAATATGAACACTTGATCCGTGTATCCTGCTTTCCATGAGACGCCGAGCATGTCTGGTCGGACGTCTAAAAAAATGGCAGGTAAAGAAAAACTCATTATTCGATTTCGATTCACGCTTCTCGAGCGGTTCAGCTCGATTTCGGTGGAAGTATGAAAAGATCGGTAAGGAAACATTGACGTGTTATGAGTTGCAACGTGTTTAGGACCGTTTCCCTGCTACCCTATCGGATGCGAACGGAATCCAATGCGAATGTTCAGTCATCTCTTATCAGCAGGAAGAGAATATATGCGTATCAATGCACGCAGAAGAACTATTTCTTTTCATGTATAGATGAACTTGTTTCACCAATCAATGGCAATGAGGCAATGCATTTTTGATAGCACACTCTTTGAATTTGTTTGTAAAACTCCTCAATCTCCCTAATGAGTGTATACTATTATTACTTACACATTCGGCACATTCTTCTACTTTCAGGTCGTTGTGCCGTTTTTGACGGAATCGTACAGCTCGTCGCAGGATCCTCCGGAGAAGTCGATCCCGATCTGCACGCTGAAGAACTTCCCGAACGCGATCGAACACACGCTGCAGTGGGCCCGCGACACATTCGAAGGTATCTTCAAGCAGGTCGCCGAAAATGCGGCCCAGTACATTACGGATCCGACGTTCATCGAGCGCACGCTCAAACTGCCGGGCGTTCAGCCGCTCGAGACACTCGAATCGGTCAAGGTAAAGACAACGTGGCGTTCGGCGTTCTCCTCCCTTTTCTACATTGTTATTTATTCTTCCCTACAGAAAGCACTGATCGATGACAGGCCGAAGTCAATGGAGGACTGTGTTAAGTGGGCGCGTTTCCACTTCGAGGAACAGTACTCGAACCAGATCCGTCAGCTGCTGTTTAACTTCCCGCCCGATCAGATGAGCTCCACCGGGCATCCGTTCTGGTCCGGTCCGAAGCGTCTACCGGAGGCGATCACCTTCGACGCGGAGAACGCGCTGCACCTCGACTACGTGCTAGCGACCGCCAACCTGAAGGCGGAGGTGTACGGCATACCGCAGCAGCGCAACCGTGATATCATTCGGAAAATGGCCGTAGCCATCGAGGTGAGTTTTGTTTTCCGGGCGGATACGATTACGATACGATTCTTTTTTACAAATCCTCTCTTTACTTGTATCATACGCAGGTTCCGAAGTTCACGCCTCGCTCGGGTGTTAAGATTGCCGTCACGGATTCGGCCCTGCAGGCGGAGGAGAACGGTGGTGGCGAGGAACTCGACCAGGATCGCATTAGCCGGCTGCAGAACGAGCTGGCCTCGTTAGGTAAGCCCGACTTTACGATCACGCCGCTCGAGTTCGAGAAGGATGACGACAACAATCTGCACATGGACTTCATCGTGGCCGCGTCGAACTTGCGTGCGGCCAACTACAAAATCCCGCCGGCCGATCGGCACAAGTCGAAGCTGATTGCGGGCAAAATTATGCCGGCCATCGCCACGACCACATCGCTGGTTGCCGGTTGCGTCTCGCTCGAGCTCTACAAATTGGCCCAGGGGTGAGTAGTGCGGGAAGGGAAGAGAACCTGTGGTGGCGTCTGAAATTGTGTGGTGAAAAGTGGCAGAAAGAAGGTAGAAGTTTGAATTTGAAGTACGGCTACGATCACTCACGCTTTTCTGAACTTCTCTCGCCGCTGAGAAACTACTTGTTATATATCAATGCGCTTTTTTGTTTCATCCCATCCCTCTATCTTAGCTTTAACACACTGGAGCGTTTCAAGAACGGGTTCCTTAACCTGGCCCTGCCGTTCTTCACCTTCTCCGAGCCGATCCAGGCGAAGAAGTCGACGTACTACGACAAGGAGTGGACGCTGTGGGACCGGTTCGAGGTGAAGGGCGAGCTCACGCTGCAGGAGTTCCTCGACTACTTCGAACGTGAGCACAAGCTGAAGATCACGATGCTGTCCCAGGGCGTCTGTATGCTGTACGCGTTCTTCATTACGAAGCAGAAGCAGCAGGAGCGGCTGAACCTGCCGATGTCCGAGGTCGTCCGGAAGGTGTCGAAGAAGAACATAGAACCGCACGTCCGTGCGCTCGTGTTTGAGATCTGCTGCAACGACGAGGCGGGCGAGGACGTGGAGGTGCCGTACGTGCGCTACGTGTTGCCTTGAACGCTGCAGACCGGGTCGGGAAGACGGAGGAGAAGGAGAGGAGGAGGGAGAGGAGGAAGTAGAAGAGAGGAGGTTTCTGTAACGAGTTAATGTGTAATGCCTGCTGT
Source organism: Anopheles farauti (assembly GCA_000473445.2). Lineage (NCBI taxonomy): Eukaryota > Metazoa > Arthropoda > Insecta > Diptera > Culicidae > Anopheles > Anopheles farauti. Next base: position 6,425,742 of record KI915045.1, read on the forward strand.
AACGCGTGGAAGGTAGGGCAATAGTTTCTCGGTCGGTAGTGTAGGTAGTGGACAGCGGAGACGATAGCGCATCGTTTAAATAGGGGAAAGATTATTAGAAAGAACCTTACTTGGAGTAAACGTAGAAGCAAAATGCAAATAAGTAGAGGGGCGCAAGAACCGGGTGGCCCCGGTAAATTAAATTGAAATTGAAGTAAATGTCTTTGAGCGGAGGAATGGATCCACATTACATGTTATTCAGCATCATCATCAACCCAAACAAACAAACAAACACACGCAGATACATTAGTAGGCTTTTTCAAAATGTCCCGGGAGCAGTGTGGTTGGATTTTTTGGGTTTTAGAGCCGTCTTTCACTCAATCGAGGGTGAACGATTATCGCCCTCCTTGCAAGGATTCTTTTTTGCCCACTTTCTTGAACGCGTTACACTTAGTATTTATTTTTCTGAAAAAAATATATCCCTAAGCTCCACATTCTTATCGGTTTGTGTGGTGTTTGTGGTTCAACAACAACTTTGCCTTTCTGCGAGACACCGAGTGAAGCGGCGAGTGGAGAAAACTGCGCAGCGGTCTCTAGCTAGCGTCCTGCTCACCGCGCCCCCAGGAAGATCATTGAATAAAAGCAAAGCTTTTTTTTAAATACATGATACGTTTTTTTACATAGTAGATGTCTTGTCACGTGGGATGGGCTCGAGATATGAAAATGAGAGAAATATGAGAAGTCGTGAGGTGGCTTAGTATGTAATATCCGTTTTAGCACAGGGAAAAAATCGGCCGCGCCCATCTATTCGGTCACAGGCAGTGTGTTTGTGTGAGCGGCATGAGCATTCATGAGCATGTCGCATTTTTTTAGTGAATTAGGAGGAAAAAGAAGCAGCTGCTAGTTGTAGGACGGAAGGAAAATGATTCATTCGTGTGTCGATCAGGCAGGACGCTTTAGGAATACTTAAAAAAACTACACAGAACAGAAGAAAGGCACCTAGTAGCAACGAATATGTGATGCTCACGGGAAAGGGTAACAGCAATAGAAACACACAGCACACGAGTACGCGCGCGTGTACATCAGAATAGTATCCTTAATCCTCCCTCCTAGTACAAGATCTCTTTTTCGTCCGTCAACCGGCACCGATTGCTTTTGTCTTGCAGCAGCCCTTCTGGATGACGCGAGTTTCCATCCACACACAACACAAGGAACGCGTTAAAACCAGTAAAATTCACACACACCATAGCTGATAAGCTAATGAGCTGAAATTGATGATGATGGCTAAACGAAAAAGCAGCACGTTTAAACTCACACCCTTTTGCCCATATAATCTCCCGAGAGCTGTGTGTGTGTGTGTAACGTGCGAATGTGCACCACCGCCGCGGTGTACCGAATATTACGAAGGGAAGCAGAAATAAATTCATTATATTTTAAATCGCAACCAGTGTGCTGACAAGTTGCATGCTAGAAATCGAAAGCAAATACGTAATGTCGTGTAATGTGTGTAGAAATGTATTGAGAATTTTAGATTCAATTTTGCACCGAATGGCAAACCGAGGCAGCGAATATATTGCATCAGTAGGCCATGAGTCTTACTGAGATGTATCAAGTAGTCCATTGCTTAGAAGAAATCATGGCTGGATCCACTGCACGAAGGGTACTTCTACTGATATCATCTTCGCCGTCCCTGCCCGAAGCCGTCGAACGTATTCAACAGTGAAGAGAAAAAGCGCAACAATGTATGTGCACTCTCAGTACTCGGAGATGTCGGACTAACTCATCGAACGTCGTTCTCAGTCGGTACAGCATCTTCAAGCAGTGTGGATCGCTCGTATTGATGATAGTTTCGTACGAAAACATCTAATCGACCATTTGTTACATCCAATCGCGCGTAAGGTGAACGATTAAAAGTGATCGATCGTAATTAACCAGCACGGTGGAGGTGTCGAACGTTTTCTTGCAAGAATCGCCGACAGGTAGTGACAATTAACAAACGCGCCTACCAAATCGGGTGTTAAATTGGGGGCCGTAAATCAATCAACCCATCAAACTTCTCGGCGGCATCAATTAGTGTCGCGCGCTGATTAGAGTGTCTCTCTGATGTGTTGTAACGCGAAAGGCGCAATGATTAATCGACTTACCTCGGAACTGTCCATTGTTTCGCACCTCGCTGTGGGGCGAAGATTTGCAGTGATAATTCTTGATTTTCGATTTCGGTTTTGCAATTCCGATAAGAAATTATTGGATAAATGAGCTGTGCGCCATCCCACACGGGACGATCGTTACATTAGGCTTGATTCCGAGAAAGTTTGAAAACTAAACGTTTTCAAGAGTTTATAAACAATTCTTCTTTATTCATCAGTTCGACGCGAGTCTGCGATCGGAACGTGATGCATGCTCGCAAATAGCAACATTGAAATCGATGGTTTTGGTAACAAAGAAAGTGTTTGTTTACTCTTGTTAAGTGGCTGGTCGAAGAAGCGCTCTATAACCCAACAGCAAACAACGTTGCAGGATTGGAAACGAATCACAATTCCATGGCGCGTGACGTATGAACAAAAAGAGAATTAACTCTAGAAACACGTCCCATGACGTGTTGGATGACGTGATGTATGGAACTGTTTAGTATACATTTTTACAAGTGCATTAAACGCATGGAGCATCAGCTTGCAATGGATCGAGGAAGGAAAACAGTGAGGTGATGAATAATTGATTAGATTTCTCACGTAGCAGAGCAGGGTAATATAGGATAGGATGAAATTTTCAGCAGGGAAAATAGGATGAAATTTTCCGGATTGAATTTAAGATCAGGATAACCCATCGCCAGGGCGGGCTTAGCAAAATGCGTTGCTTAGGCAACAAACCTGCCTGCTTATCTTAAAACACATTAGCACGGCTCCCGTCGTAAACGCTGTTTGCTGCACTATCAGTCCGCTCGAGCGCTAACAAAAATTGACTCAACCGACAGGCAGCAGCGTCGCCGACCGTGACCGTGTACGTTAGGCTGTCCAATTAAATCGGCACCCACTACCGTGTGGGCGGGATCTGCTTGCGTTCGGACCAGGTGGGGTGTGGGTTGGTTGGTTTCCTGCAGGGAGTGCCGATAGAGCAGATATCGCACGATAAGACGCTGCGGAACGGTGGTAGCTTGTGTCCAATTTCTGATGCGCTAGACGTGTGCTGCGAAGAACGCGGTTTTTAGTCCGCCAACAGCCGCTGTCCAGAGGGCCTCGGATAAACGGGCAGCATTGGGGCAGCTGAGTGAGGCTAAGTCTGTGTGCGGTGCCTGAACTGAGGAGACATTCCCGAACTGAGCCAGCCGGAGCTGTTCGGCACACACGTGTTGAAGACGCGAGATTTCCGTGCCAGATAATATCCTCATCGGTGGTATTGAAATTAGCCGCCAATTATCTTATCGGTCGTGTAGCAGGTTGCAGCGTGTTGTATTTTCTGTTTGTGTGATCCCTTGCCCATAGGCCGTGAAGCGAAGATTCGTTAGATTCGTCATCCGCACTAGGGTGCGGAGCCAGTTTCGATAAGAGGACCACTCCGGAAACGGTATCCGTGTTTATTCGAGCCGTTCTGTGCGATAAGAATATGCAAAACGAACCCAATCGTAGCAACCATTGACATGCGAAAGACGTCACTTTCGGGCTAAGCAAGTGCGCCGAACGCCTGCGTGTGTAATTTTGCGTCGTCGCCCGGAGTCACTCGGTAGAACTATTGCATTCGTTTCGGTTGTTTACAATCTAGTGCACGATGGAAAATTTGCAGTGCAGACGGTGCGGTAATTACCCGAAAGGTGAAGTGTTGCAGTGCACGGCCAACGAGGCCCACCTTTGCTGCGCGTCCTGCAAGAACAAAAACGAACCGGAGCTGTGCACGGTAAGTGTCGCTTGGCTTGAGTGCTTTTTTCGGCAAAGATGGCCGGCATTTTCGTTTGACGGCTAACCTCTTCTGTACGGTGTGTGTGTGTGTGTGGGCTGTATTTATTGTTGTTAGTGGACGTCGATAAAGTTCGGCTGATATGGTAGAGAACTACATGCGCCGAACAAGCTGCATGCCCTCGAACGCTAAAAAAACACGATAAGACACGTTTTGACAGCTTCTCCCGGCTCGGGAGATACATCTGTCAGATAAGAGTACGCGCGCGCGCGCGCTGGCCGCTGAAGTAGGCATCACCTTCAAATCTGTCTGTGGTTTTCTTTCTCCGCAGTGTGGGGCCAAGCTGGGTGATGAGCGACTACCGAACCCGATCGAGAAGCTGCTGAGCGAGACGATGCGCCCGTGCCGGTACGCACCGAACGGCTGCACCTGGCAGTTTGTGCCGTCCGAGATGGAGGCCCACCTGGCGGAGTGCCGGTTCCGTCCGTATCGGTGTGTGACTGATACGCTGAACGTCCTGAAGTAAGCGAGATCGCGAAGGTGGAAACAGGACCCATCGAAACTCACCAACGATTTTCTCCCCGTTGCAGGTGCGACTGGCACGGATTGCAGCACGAGATCGAGAACCACCTGTCGTCGGCGCACGACCAGCTCGGGCCGGTGTTTCGTTTCCGCGAGACGACCTCGCTCGTGTTTAAGCAGCAGGTGTCGCTCGGCGGCCTCAAGCTGGTGGACGCGTTCAGCAAGCGCTTTCTGTTCCACTTCTTCTCGGACGTCGCCCACAGGCGGATCTCATTCATGATGATCTATTTCGGGCGGCGGGAGGAAGCAAAGCAATACTGTTTCGAGTTGGAGATCCGAGCCCAGCCGTTCCCGGCACCGGATGCCGCCAAAGACGCTCCGGACGCTCCGGTTGCCATCGGGCTCGGGCGCGGCGTCAAGTTCGTCGAGCGCTGCTACTCCGACTCGGAAGATCTCGTCGAACTGATGGAGCAGGAACGCTGCATTTCGCTGTCCCATCGGCAGGTGCGCAACTACCTGCACGGCGACAAGATACATCTCGCCTACAAAGTGCGCAAGGTGGACGGTCGGGAGAAGAAGCTGTCGGTCGGCCCCAGGGAAGATCCACCCGTGGCGAACGCGGTCTGCCCGAAGGTCAAACCGAGACCACCGCCGTTCGTGTTCGCCAAGAAGGGAACGACGGTGCCGGCGAACACCAAGCGGACCGATTCGAGCTCCAGTGTCAGTTCGGGCACGAGCACCAAGAGTTCCGGGACGTCCTCATCGTCTTCTGGCTCGGATAAAGGATCGACCGTCCCTTCCCGGTCACCGTCATCCGCGTCGACGTTGACAGCCCGTTCGGATCGGGGAAGCCAGGCTCCCGGCGACTCGGTGAGAGACCTACTGCCTCTCAACTCGCTGTCATCGATCAATCGCGTCACGGTGCCGCAAACACCGATCGAAAAACCGGACCAGTGTCCACTGATGACGCCCTCGATCAACAAGTACGACGTGGTGAGTGGCAACCGCGAGGGTCAGAATCGTGACCCGAAGAACGAATATTAGGCACCAGCTTCCGGTGTCATGCGTGTTTCGTTTCTTTTCCGTCCCTGCCCGCCTCCTCGCTTCAATATGTGTGATGTACCGCTTTGTGTCATGTCTTCGCTTGCTTCGTGTGTGTGTGTCCCGTGTATGTATGGTTCGGTACGGAAAATCACCTGTGCGCTTTGCGAAAACCCGGAACGATGGTTTACGGTGTATGATGTGCTTTTCTTCCTGACAGCCACCATCTTGGAGCGTTTCGCAAACGTCCACCAGTAGCTACGCGTACCACCACGGCCACATCGAGTACAATCGGAATGATTCGTACCGGTTGTCGACGGGCCATTACCCACCGGCGGAATGTACGACCACCGCGTCCGTCTGTCAAAAGTATACGCAGCCGTACAAGGTGAAAGACGACCGGCCGTACCTGATGAAGTACCCGAAGCACTGTCTGTCCAAACCACAACCGAAGTGGACGCCAGGGACCGCCGGTACCGGAAGTAATGGTGGATGGAGTGCTTAGTCCGGGAAGGCGAGAGGGATATGATTGAGTTATTTTTTTTCTAATACGAACACGAATTACCTACTACGTAAGTGCCCATTTTGAGAGCAATAAATACGTTCCATTTTTTATACGGTTTTTTTCCGACAGTGTGTACTACGCTATAGGTGTTTGCGAAGATAAGACCTTGGGGGCTGCATTATTTCTGAAGGGAACGAAAGAGACAGCTCGTTCGCCATTCCGCTCCGCTTTCGTTGCGATGGAAACGGAAAGAAGAGCGAGACAGTTTGTGCTGGCCTGGATTTTTTCGAAGATACCAACAATTAATTAGAAAAGGAAGCTTATAAAATAAACAAGGAAGTAGTATGTATCTCAGGTGGGGCTTCTTTATTTCAACATTGGCTGTTACGTTTATTTCTGAGAGTAGGAATGATTTGTTTTCGAATCGAAAAAATCGTGTTAGTTGCAAACGTGTTTCGTGTACATCCTCGTAAAAATAACAATTTTGTAAAACTTTAAACCAATACTAATACTTGTACTAAATGCTAACAGGAGGATACTGTCAACTTAATAAGAACACGCCAACACAATCTAAGGCTGGATGGCCCAATAACGTGAAAATGATCGTGAATATTTCTTGAAGATTCAAAAGAAAAGAAAAAAATTTTGTTCTATTTGAAAATTTACCATATACGGAGTGAATTCTTTCGAACATATTAATACAATCCGTTCTGAATCGGTCTTTGTTGCTTTATTTTTCTGCTGCGCTTGCCCGCGCGGTTCCATTTATTTTACGTTTTAATGCTAGCTGTGTTTCGTAACACTGTGTCACGGTTGCAGTAGTTGGATATCGTAATCGTACATTTGCGCATCGAGCGTCATTTATGTCCTACTATCCTAGAGAATCACGTTTATACCATATCGACCGGCAGTCATCGGTGAAAGCGTAAGAGCGACGGTGGTCGGGCGGCTTTATCGGGGACAAAAGCACCGTTCCTAAGCGTACGCGTTGAAGCGGAAGGAGAAGGTAACCGCCGGCAGTAGTAGTAGCAGGAGCTGGAGCCACCGCCAGCTGTCCCCCGTTCGGTACGACGCGGCCCGACTCGTCCCGATCGAGGGCTGATGGACGATCGGCGGTTCGCTCGACGCGGACCCATCGTTTGCGTCCACCTGGCTCTGGTGGTGACACTTCATCCATCGCGCGGCCGACGACTTCTGGTACTCGTGGGCAATGCGCATCCGCATGTCGTTGAACCGCCAGTAGCCGAGCCCCTTGAAGAAGTACGTCTTGCCGTCCCGGTACTGGAACGCGGCGTCGATGTTGTACCCGATGCCCTTCCACATCGACATATCGCGCGGATAGTCCAGCTCGACGCGGTTCGTGTCCTCATCGAACCTGCAATGGCGTATGGGAAGCGAAATTAGTTAAAGTAAGGTTAACGGATCGTAGTAAACGGCGTCGATTGGGAACCGAAGGAACCTACCTCCAGTAGAGCCGGCCACTGTACAGATACGTTCGGTTGTTGTGACTCCACACCAGGGCCGCATCGATCCGCTCGATGCTGTCCGGGAGTCCGAGGTCGGTCAGGGGTCGCGGGTACCCCGGTTCGAGGTACTGCGAGTTGAACACATAGTACTGCTTGCCTGTACGAACGGAGAAGAGAAGCATTAGTGCCTTAGTACACATGGTGCGGCTCCCCTGCGGGTGGTTACCTACCGATGAAGAAGATAATCTTCTGATGCTTGTTCTCGTACACCGTGTCGATGCGCTCGAAGTCGACCGGCAGCCCGAAGAACATCCGATGTATCTCGAACGGGTTCGGCCGGTGCAGATCGTTCTCGTTCATGCGCCACAGCCACCGGTCCTTGAAGATGAACAGCTCGTTCCGGATCATGGTGATGGCGTCGAAGCTCGTGTTGCATGGGTTCGGATGGAGTGCGACCACCGGACGTCGGTGGTAGGGACGCCGAGTCGTGGTCGTTGTCGTCGTCGTGGCGGTCGTCGGATGATGCGGTCGATGATGGGGCCGATGGCGTGTTACGGTTGTGCGGGTCGTACTCGTATGGTGTCGGTGTGGATAATGGTCCTCATCTTCGTCCCGATCGCGACCGTAAGAGCGCTCCGTGGTCGTCGTCGTCGTCGTCGTCGGTCGGGTGTAAGGTCGACCGTGCGGATGTAAACCTTCCCACGGGTGGCCGGTCGTGTTCTTCACCGGATAGTACGGACGCGTCGTTGGTCGAGGCGGTGGCGAAGGCGTCGTCGTCGTGGTCGTCGTCGTTGTCGTCGGTGTATGACGCTCCGGATTCACGCCGTAGATCTTCTTTCGTGGCCCGTAGATCGATTGTATGCCGAGCCGATCGTCCTCCGGGATGGTGTCCTTGCCGCGGTACGAAATGTGATGCCACGGGAACATAATGGCGTCCTGCTGGGACGAATGGCCAAGCCCGAGCGAGTGGCCAAACTCATGCACCGCCACATCGAACAGTCTAGTGCCTGAAAGAAAAAGGTTGTCCCCAAAGGAGATGAAAAAATCATCATTAAAAGGAGTTGTTTTTCGGCTGCAATAACGACCAGACTTACCTTCCGCATCGAGCGGTTCGTTCAGCAGCCAGCTCTCGTCCGCATCGAAGTGTGCGTCGCCTCCAATACCGGTGCCGGGATAGAATGCGTGCGCCAGGATCTTGCCCTTTCCGTCGAAGTTGTACCCATCACCGTGGTATTTCCGGGCGAACAGCACCTGAATGTCGGCCTCGCTGCTGTACACCTCGCGGAAGTTAACGTTCGCGTGCTGCGCCCAGAGACCCAACGCCTCGTGCAGTATCCTCCGTACCTGGCCCGCATCCAGCTCCTGCATCGTTTGATTCACCAAACTGGGGAGAAAAGAAATGGCAAATAACTGGAATTAATTGGTGTTCATCTTGCAAAAACAGATAAATTTTGGAAAATCGCGAAGAACATCTAGAAAATTGGCTTCCTAGTACAAACAACTCCTTAGCGCCCTCTATTAGTCGGTATTCGGAACTCCACCAAAAGACATAAGCAAACTGCCGTTTGATTCATCATACCCGGGAGAAAACAAATGTGCAAAAGGGGAATGAATTGAATGTTGTTAGTTTTCATCTTCCAAAATTAAGTTTCTTCGAAAGTCGCACAGAAATCGAACATACTGGTTGCTAGTGCAAAACACTTTCTAGCGTCCTCTATCGTTCAGTACCTAGTGTTCCATCAAATCACACATGAAACCACCATTTTATTCATCAAATTTGGGAGAAAACAAGTAGCTATAAATGGAATCAATTCGATATTTGTTTGTTTTCATCTTGTGAAAACTTATATCCTGCAAAATCTTAAAGAAGTTTTCGAAAAAATTGGTTTCTCCTTCCTCGAGAAAACCACTCCCTAGCGCCCTCTATCGGTCGGTACCGGGCGTTCCAGCAAAAGACTACAGTTTCTGCGAGACGCATCGTTTCAAACCGTGCAATTAATGAAATTATAAATGAACTTTCTATTTCCGTCTACACACCGCGGCGGCCCCAAATTGACTTCCTTCGCACGAAGTCATCTTCAAGGTGGGCGCGCGCAAACCCCAGAAAAAGATGAAAATGAAGCCAAAGTGCAGAGCATGCTGCGATGGTTTGCTGAACAAACGAGCCGGTTCGGTTCGGAGTTTGGTCCTGTCCGTCACTAGCGAAGGCAAGATGGTACATTCACTTCACTGTCATTAATGTCAGCACTGTGTCTGTGTGTGTGTGTGTGTGTGTGTGTGCGGATGCACCGTCATCGGTTTCTCCACCGTGAAGGAAGTGTGACGAGCGGAAGCGGAACCGAAGCAACACACGCGGACGGATCTCGCGCGATGATGGATGGTTTTGGTTCGCTCGTTCGCTCGCTGGAACCTCGCCCTAGCTCGGTTTTAGTTTTTGACGTCCGCCCCAGCTTCGCCTGCACTGGCTGGCTGGGAACGTAATTTTCCTTGACGTTAAACTTTCATCAACGTTCGTAATTTCCGCCCGGCCGCTTGGTGTTGCGCGTCTTACGCGCCTGTCGTTTTACTGAAATCGTACAAACATGCAGGAAGCGTTCGAGATAGAAAAAAACGAAAGCATGTTACGGGGGAATTGAATCAAAAAAAAAAAAAAACACCCCACGAGGACACGCACGCGACGCTCGGGATGGATTTTTTAATTGAAAATTAACAACATTATTACGCTCGTTCGGGCCCTCCCTCCTATGCCCGGGCGGAGATGGACTCATGCAAAACAATTTATATCCCTCCCTCACTCCCCCCTCCTTAATCGGTCCTTCAGGCCATCTGTATTTTTCACGCACACCTGGCACGTTGCCAGCTTCACAAATGCAATTAATGTCTAAACTATTTACGGCAGGAGATGGAGGGAGAAAAAACCCCCCATATACACACATCAACACCCAGCCTTTTCATTTCCGCTGCAAATTGGATCGCTTTCCGCGGTGGCCGTTTGGGATGGATGGGCTGGTGCGTGTGTGTGGACGGGAGGAAAACTCCCACCGACTGGTGCACCGAAAATTGGATAACATTGGATAACAGCGGCTCGTCTCGTTGGGAGACGACGATGATCCCACGATGGGCTGCTGAGATGCTCCTCCGGGTAGCAAGCAAACTACGATCGAGTTTTGCTGTATTTTAATTCAGTAAATTTTAATTACATTCATTTATGACATGATACACAACAGCGCCACATGCACGCTTCCCGTCCGGTGCCGACAGTCCTGTCCGTTTTCGTGTGACGATGATGACGATTGCTTCCCCTGTCTCGCCGGTCGTCTGCACACGCTGTAACTGCTGATAAATAGTTCCAGACACAATCGGGACACGGGGTGGCAGTTGTCACTTTAGCTCGTTTCTCTCTCTCTCTCTCTTTCACACACACACACGAGGACATCCGATGAAGTTCCATTGTTCCGGGAGGTAAACCACTCCACACAGATGAAGTGTAAAGGCGAAAACTATGGATAGGGCAGCACAAAAGCGGCTACAATGCTGGAAGCTGTGCCGGGCGGGCTAGGTGGAAAAGTTTGCCCTCTCACCCAGCTTCAGTATCGAGGCACCGTTTGCATGTTTATCGAAACACACGCCGGGGTTAACATTTCATTCGCCTCCCCCTCCCCTCCCTCCCACAATGTTCGGCTTCATTCCCGACACCGAAACTTTCGCAATTCCCGATCCGACCGTTGCCGTCCATCATACCTTCGTTCCTGGTCCCTTGCTCGTAATACTAATGGTGGAAAATTTTGTTTAGTAGCCCAACGTTGGAACACACACACACACAGGCTTTGGTTCGTAATTTCGTGATAAACGATTATGAGTGTGTGTGGGGGGGTTTGGTTCAACCCCGGTCGTGCCTCTCCCGTGGTGGCGCTCTCATTTGCATAAGCCGTGCGTTTGCTGGTCCGCTTTTTTGTGGATTAGAAATAGGCACTGGGTGGGAGATGGGGTTTGTTTTTCTGCTTCGAGTTTTGCGAGGTGTCCGTTTAGCCTTGTTGACTTGTTGAATCGATCCCCCCTCCCTCAGCGGACGGGTGCTGAAATCGTTATCTAATCAATAGTAATTAAAACCTTCCAACAGCTGGCTCTGCGAGGACGGCCACAAACTGGCCGGCGGGCAGCTAATGGTGGTAAAGTTCGAGGGAAAGTTCATTTTATGCCGTGAAAACATCCGGTGGGAATTATAATGCCTCGAACCAGGCGAACAGTATTTGTTTGCACTGGATTGCATACTTTTAGGCGCATCGGTCTCACTCCACCCAGGAACGGAACCGTTTCGCTTTCGCCACTCGCCACAAGATGGCGCTACACGAAAAGGTAGCCTTTCCCGTGCAACGCTGTTTTTTAATTCATTTCTAGAAATTTTCCTGCAGTATTCAAATATTTCGACGACACATGCCACCTTCTAAAGCTATTTGGAACCGGTTTCGATGAGAGCTTGTTTTGAATCGTTTTTCCTGGTTCCGTACCCGTGATCGTCACAAGCAGCGGGAACAACGCTGGGCGTCCACCGATAAGCCAGCGTGCGAATTGTTTGGACTGTTTGCAATGTTGCAACGAATCCCATATTTCCTCTCACGCTGGAATGTCCGGCACTTCCGAAAGCCGTGCGTAATACGACCGAACGCGGAAAACGGTGATAACATTTCAAATTCCACACTAACACCATCCATCCGGGGAGGGCCCCGGTTCGCGTTGGCGCTAGCGAATCGGAAGTTCATTTTTCGACCAATTCCTCTCCGTTGGTGGCCGTGTGGCTATTATCGATACGGCTGTTAGGCGTACGGTGTGAAGCATCTGCTTTGTTCCGGTAACGAATGGACCCGGGTTCGGTTTTGCGGACTTTTTTTTTCATCCGGCTCCCTCCATTCACTCGATGGGTGAGAAAATGGAAATTGCGTCCATATCGGACGCCGTACGTGACGCGTTCACGGTTGACCTCTGGGTCGGTGGCTTTCCCCGTTACTAGATACCTTTGTTTTTGTACCAGTCGGTGTGATTTGTAGGGCAAAGCGGAACCGGGGCTGTTGGGTTGGGTTCCAATTTTTACCACAAAACCGGTATCAGCGTGAACGACTAAGTTGACTAGAATTTCGAGACGATTCGGTACGGTCGAGTGAAGGCAGACATTTCGCACAATTCGCGACCAGGTTATAGTTTGTGTGAATTTTTGTGAAAAAATCGAAAAAATCCTTTTCCCGCTACTTTTGTCGAATATACGAACCGTTGTTAGGTAAACGCTATACAAGATGCATACTTTTGGGCGTGTACTAAGAAATAGTAGGCATGGTGGGTACTATGGAAATGCCAGCGATTGCATATCTGCAGGCGTTTCATTTAATATTTTTACATGCTTTCATTTCACCTATCAAAATCAGTATTTTTGAATGCTTTTAACAGTTCAACGAGCGTTTCAATGCGTTTCCTTCAGTTAACGATCCCATTGGATATTCAAGCCCGTGTGGGATTCGTTTCAGATTGCTATTAAAAGAGTATGTCGACGATTTTTGACGCCTTGTTGAAGTTATTTTTTTATCTATTTTGGTATCTTCTACACTTATTTTTTAAATGCATCAAAGTGTTAAAAGAAAATCAATCCGGGGGTATGTTCTAAAAGCCTGGGAAAGCTTATAAAACTACTCGGATTCGGAATTTGTTTCCTTAGCAATTCCTGTTTATGGGCACATAATACTTGAATGCATAACATATATTTCAATAAAAAATGGGCTATTCAGACGCATAATTCCAGCGACGAGTAAGTCGCAGAGTGAGTGAGTTTACGACGGTTCTATCCTTCCCATATCAGTTACACATTCCCACCCAGCAGTGCTTTAAAAGCGATTTCGATCGCTGTCAACATCGTTCAATTGTGTAGTCTCTTTTTTTCTTGTTTGTTTTGCCAAGCAGCGTGAGGGAGCAATTGAGGAAGATACTTCAATAATTGACTTCGTTACGAGCGCACTAGACGTTTTCGGTGGGCAAATCAACCCCAACCTCTGCTGGTTCAAAAAGAAAAAAATGCTTCATATTTCCATTCATGAGCCTTTCCGGCCAACTTATTTCCGTCACACGAAGCATTTCGGCGTCGTTGTTTGTCGTACGTATCTTGTCTTGCTCTTACTTGTACTTTTTTCTACCATTTGATTTCCCAAACGCACCACACCAGCCCAAGTTTGCAATGGGTGTGTATTTGAATTTATTGACTTTACTGCAAAATTATACGAATTATGCATGCAATGGCGGGGATGCAGCAGGAAAGGAAAATGGAAAGCCTTCTTCGTGCGGGTGTGGGTCGATTTTCTGCTCCAGACAAATAAAACCCAACGACAATCGGCTCCATCCACCACCACCACCACCCCTTTTTTGTTTCTTCTCGATCTCGTGGGAAGACCAGAAAACAAACAGGACACATTTGTTGGCAATTTGTTAAATATATTTCCATCCGTCCCCCCCCCCGTCCTTTTCCGCGCGCCCGTTTTTCCGATCGTTGACGGCCCGTTTTTGTGTCTGGAGCCGCCGTATTGCCGCCTTTTTGGATGGGGCAGGGGAGAACCATTCCCCGGTCCGGTTCTCGGGCAGCTCTTATCGCCGTTGTCGCATTTCGGTGTGGGTAAAAGATTTCGCTCCTCACGAGACGACAAAAAAAAAAACGGCCCCAGTTAATGGTGTGCAATGGGGAGGGAGGGGACGCCGAAAGAGTTGCTGTAGCCGGCAGTTTGTGGACGGCGAATTGGCAATACATTGGAATGCGGTCACCCCGGCGTTCGGAGAGACTCGCGGAACGACGTTCTTGACGACGATTGGGCCCCCTTCCCTGCCCCACTGTGTTCGCAAATGGCTCGGGTTATTAGAACCGAGCGGCTGCTATAATGAGAAAAATTTCTTTTCTTCCCACTTCTTTCGCACATCGAGACTAATTTAATATCTCTCGTCCGTCGCTACCGAAACTGTTGGCCAGCGCGGTGTCATCAATCAACTCGCGCTTGGTGGTTCGGGGCGGGGAGGCGAGGAAAAACTCTCGATAAGTCCGGCGCTCTGTCGGATGAAAATCCTTCCGCGCAAAGTTTCCCGCACCAAACAGAGGAAGGAAGCAAGCCGGTCGGCGGTGGTTGGGTTTTAGATTAAAACTTAAACCTCCTCTTTCCCTCTGCCTGGCCTCCACAGTGCGCTGCCCGAGATTGTGTAAAGTATTTTCGTGCGGTTTGTGCGCTTCCATTACGTCGGATCCCCCTCCGGGTGGGTGTTGCGGTGAGATGAGAGTGCAGCAGTCGTTCTTTTTTTGTTTTCGGCCGGTCGGAGCGCGCGGATGTGTCGAAACCGGTCACGAAACAACAAGCACAAACGTGGCGTGGCGTGCCGGAGTAGAGGGCGCCACTTGAATGGTAATTTATTCGACGCGACACGAGGATAGTGGTTGTTTTCGGTTTGTGCTGGTTCCGTTGGCCGGCAGCTGGTGGTGGACACATCGTATCGAATTCGTTTCTTGTGTGTGTGGTAGGGATGGGGCTTAGCTGGGTGAAAGCGATTTTAATTTTCTCTCCTGATGCAGGAGTTGGTTTAGCGTGTGGTGTCAGTGGGAATGTAACTTGTGAAGACAAAAAAGAGTAATTGTAAATATTGCATTTCACTAGAAGAGTGCAAGCAGTTTACATTTGAGCCCAGAAATATTGAAAAGAATATCTCATCTTTTAAAAAGGGTTAAATATTTTAAGGAAAGTTCGCTACAAGAAGGTGAAAGGAAAGATTTGATAATTTGCTTATGTTTCCCGGCACCAGGGGGCGCCACTCAAAAGAAATGTCAAACAAGTCATTTTTAAAATATCGATGTAAGGTAGTTACGCCATCTAGTGTTTAATATTTGTATTAAATAAATATACTGATACTTAACGCTTACATGAATAAATATCATGGGAACATCTTCAACGTTTCCTATGCGGTTACTGGCTGACTACCTCTCACTTACAAACGTGTCGAAATAACCAACACGACGCTGCCGTTTAGTGCAAATGAAACTGAACACGTTTCCCACCGAATAGTACCGCAAAAGCAGCAAACACCACACTAGCCAATTCGTTCAAATTTTTTTCCAATTACCAACAAACAAAGCGCCACCCTGAATGGACCATAAACACCTTCGACCATTGTGGTAAACTTTTTTGTTTGCCCTCTCCACGTCGCTCTTTCAATCTTCCGAGTGGATTTCACATTTTTCCCCCTCTCCAGCCGCCCCAGGTGCTCCGAGGGTTATTAGAGAAAATTACTCCATCGGGCGCGGATTGCACCGGGAGTCGAAATCGACCACAGAAGACGTTGGTCGTTGTTCTTTTACGTTTTTTTTTTGGGACGCGCACGTATCCATTTCGTACCGACGTGCACCCTCCGATCGCCGAACCGAATGTGAATTCACTGCTAGGTCTGTTCCGTAGCCTGAAAGGAAATGCTCGATACAGGCGGCGAAAACAAAAAACTCTGAAACAAACACACCAATAGACTCTTTTAAAACGGATCAAGTAGCCGGTGTAATTTTTTGCCGTCCGGTAGAGAATGTGCAAGCGCTAGAAAATGCATCGCAGTTGGCGCGTTTGTTGTTGGTTAGTTTTTGTTTTTACCACGTAACCAACACATTGCACGGTGTTTTTGCAGAAGGGATTCGAGGTGGTGATTGGCATCTGGAATGAAATTTGTGCAAGTGGAAACAACAAAAAACCAAAAAAAGGTTGTCTTCTGAAACGAACTGTTTTGATTATATCTGGTGAAACAATGGCACGTAACTGAACAGTTTTTGGATGTAAGCCCCCCGGAGAAGGGAGTATTGGTTATTATCAAAATGAGTTTGGCGTAAATTACTTATCCAATCGCATCCATTTACAGTGGATGAACGGAAGGAATACCGCAAAAAAGGCAGCGGTTTTGCAAAAATGCACATTTCTTTGGAAATATAATTTCAATGTCTGGTGTCCAGTTTTGTTTTCACATAAAAATATCATTTATTTAAAATTCATGGTGATAACAGAAGCAACTAGCTGTCAAAAGTTAGTATTTTTATAGCAACTTTTTATGGCATAGTCTGTTCGTTGATTGGTGCGATTTTTGGCGAGAAATTGAGTTCAAAGAGCAAGAAATTTGTTCACACATACAATCCTGCAGTGTTGAGTAGAGATTTTTTTTCTGTTCCCATTCCCTGCTCGAAGCCTCGGCAATTCAAAAACCATGTGCACAAAGTTTGTTACCCTTCGAGAAGACTTTCGCCACCCCCGAGATAGCGTGTATCGATTTTTGATGCGTATTTTTCTGCTGGGAGAGTTAAGCAAAAAAGGGCACTCGCAAACATTTACACCTGGAAGGTTTGTTTTTTGCTTTTTTACTCCCCCAGGAACTTGGGACCGAAATGATCCACCATTCTAGAGAATGCGGCGCGTCCCAATCAATCCACCTCCTCGCGCGTGTATGTGTGTTCGGTTTTGGTTGCACTTCAAGCTACCAAAGCTTCCGTTATCGATCACTGACAAAGAATCACCTGAAAACCTGTGCTGAAAGGTTCTTTCAGCGTCAGTAGCATCGTAAAGTGTTTCGCGCGACACGGTACAAGTTTTCCGGAAGAGGATTCC
>KI915045.1:6447789-6572566 GCA_000473445.2 Anopheles farauti
GGAACTGGTTGAAATCACGTCGAGGATGGTCGAGGAAGTGATTTTGTCGTCGTCTGTTTCCTGTTCTGTGTGACACCCGCTCCCTTGGGTCGGGGCAAGACGAGGGCAAGCGACACCGAGCGTCAGTGGTCAGTAACAATCCCGATGTTCAACCCCTCCGGCATGTGCGCCATTCCCCCCCCCCCCCTTCCATGCCCCATCCACTCGCGGTGAAATTGTGTAGGATAAGAACATAATTTATGAACCTCTGGAGCTCGAGTTGCTCGATTCATTCCGGGCGCTTTTCCGGCTCTCGTTGCTCCTTGCTTTCCCCTGCTCGGAAACGATTTCCAGCGGGCGATAAATGTCAAACTCGAGGCCCCGAGAGGACCGACGATCATTGAAAAGTTCGCATTTCCGGCTGGCTCGGCGGTTGCCCGGCCGGAGATGCGTTGTTTTTTCTTTCCACTCTTTATTTCCCGCGTGCAAGTGTGACCGTTTGGTATGCGTGCGGTTTTGGTTGTTTTGCTTTGGGGGGGCAAGGGAAATTAATTTAATTTATGTTCTGGGAGTTCCTGGGCTTATTTGCTGGCAATTAAAGAGCCGCGCCTTTGGAAGGATGAGGGAATTACCGATTGCTTTCTGAAGGCAGGCAGTCGAGTGGCGCCAATCCAATTAAAGGCAGTGCGAATTCGTTCTTGAAATGTAGTAGATTAGCTGTGGAAGTGCGTCAAGTGAACTAGCATGTTTAACTATTAATGACAGCTTAAGACAAACTGTCCGTCTCGTTGTTTATCTCTCCCAATAGCTTCATCTAGGACGTTTTTATGACGTAGATATGCTATGAAATCGATTGAAAATGTATAAAAAATATAAAACTAATTTTAAGAGGTAGCCATAAATTTGATTTGTGAAGGAATATAAATTTTTGTACAAGGCGAACGAAACGAAATTTGTTTCTTCGCAAAAAATCGACAAAGAAAACAGAATTTATATTAAATTCCAGTGTATCAATCTTGTAAACGAGCGCAAAAGCAATAAATCTTCTGCTTTGCTGCACAAACCAAGGGCAGATGGGTGGAAATTTCCCGATATTGATTTCGCGTCCAACCGCGCGCTCGATCAAGTACCAAGAACAACTCTTAAGCTGATGATGATAATGACAAAACCGTGCTTGAGCGGACCAGCTCGACTCACCCGCAGCGCAGCGGAAATCCTTAAGACAAACACCGGAAAAGAGCGCGAACCCTTAAACCGCGACGCGAGGATGTTTACGGGTCTCGCCCGAAAACTTCCCCTGAAACGAGTCACCGCCAAATGTTTCCTGTTTTGCTCGCTATTGTTGTTTGCGGAGACATTTGGAGAACGGAAACATTCTTCAATCGCGCCCGGGAGGACGAGACAACCCGGAAAACGGGACGAATAAACGAAAATGTAAAAAAAAACACAACCGTCAAGTTGTGTCGATTTCCCTTCGCTTCGGGCTTTGCGCCGCGAAAGCTCATAAACCAGAATTAATTGGGCGAATCAATGTGCTGCCTCGTTTCGCAACGGGCCATCTCACCCGGCACCGACGGTGGTAGTGGTGGTGGTGGTGGTGACACTGACATTGCCAGCCAGTTTTCGCTTGTCGGTTTCCGGATGATTTAAACACGGTCGGGTGAGTTAATGGCGATGGCTATGGGGTCCGCTCAACAAATTGCCCTAAAAACAGTGTTTTTCTCCGCTGAAGAATGCGCCTGTTTGGCTCGGTGCGGTATCTTCCGAGCCGGCGAAACGATGGCAATACTTTAAAACATTGCCACCATCATCCTTCGACAAGACCGGACTCTACGCTTGCTATGAACTCGCGCAGGAAGTGTTTGCAGAAGTAAATCCGTGATCCTAAACGGAACGCTTCACCGCGGGTGCTATTTACCTGAAAGCAAAAGGAGAAGAAAACAAAAACGAGCCACAATCAGTATTAGAAGATTCGACTGCCGTCCATTTGGTTCGTGGGAAGATTTATTGCCGAGCTGATATTACGGAGAGTGCGCGCGTTTTTCTCCTTTAGCACTGGGGATCTGTTAAAGGAAGTGCACGGTAGGACTTCCTCTTGGATCTTAAAGATTATTATTTTTGTCCGCTTTAACTTATGCCCTCTTTCGTGGCGGGCTAATAAAAGTAAGGGCATGGGAGAAGCAAAAAATAAAATAAAATAAAATACACAAATAACTCCAAAGAAGGCTAAGTTACACGAAGTCTGACAAAAAGGAGAA
This sequence comes from Anopheles farauti, assembly GCA_000473445.2. Lineage (NCBI taxonomy): Eukaryota > Metazoa > Arthropoda > Insecta > Diptera > Culicidae > Anopheles > Anopheles farauti. The sequence goes on from KI915045.1 coordinate 6,450,027, forward strand.
GAAAAAAACCCACACATAGAAATTTTCGTCCGAACCATCAAACCCCAGGAGCCATCAAACTTTCGGTCACGATAAGCTTCGGCTGTGGTATTTTTGGGGAAAGATTTTTACGGTTTCTGCTTTCTTATGGATCAAGCGGGTTCGAGCACGATGTGCTGCGGGAATCCATAACTTCGAGCTATAAAAATCGAGATCGGACAGAACCGCGGAGCAACGGGTGGCCGGGGCAGATATCGATCAGTGTTGACAGAACGGAATATATTCCATTTGCTGTGATTTGCCACGTTTTACTGCTCTCGCCTAGCGCACTGTGACTGTGATGACCGTCTTCGTTCCGTAACGTTACTTCCGGGGATGCACATTGCGCCATGATGGCGTTGCAGCAGCATCCGAGACGTTCGGATTTATTAGATTCTGCTGGACTTCATCTGTGACAGACGCATCAGCACCATCACCATCATCGGCATCATCATCGTCACCATCACGCCGGTTCCATCCATCTCCGATGTGTCGAACTGCATTCTCTATTGGCGCTTCTTGCCACCGTTTGGGCGCACGTTTTGGTCATTGATTTATGGACTTTTCTGCAAGTGCTCGGACCTGGAGAAGCTTAAGTTCAAGAAGTGCGGACGCGCCTTTTGTTTTCTTTCCGCGTCGCCCGGTGGACGGACTTTTCCACGTTCGTTCCATTTGTCACGTTCCGTTCCGGTTCCGCTCGGAAGAATGTCATCTTTCGCCATCACAAAGGAAAGCGCTACCAGCACCGCGAACGACGTCTGCCCGATGTCTCGGTTGCCGATCTAATATGGAAAATCATTGTCGCACCGTCGGAAAGGGAAACGTCCCACACCCGGGTTTCTCATTTTCCGCGTTCGGCGAACGTCTAATTCAATCACGCGGTCGTCTCACCTCGATGGGCGGTGGTTTTCCTTGTTTTCTATCAATAGCACAACCGGTGGCACCGGTTCACTTCCACCCCGCCTTTTCATAACGTACAGTTATTGCTTTCAATTTGCAATCCGGGGTTTCCGACCCCGGGGTTTTTCAAATGGAACCACCAAACACCTGCAGGAAGTTTTTCGGTTCATCTAATTTATGCTGCGATTAGCGAGCTTGCCATAGTAACGTGCGATTGGAGCGTTTTCCAAGTGCCGACAAAGGAAGGTGAAAATGTTTTGGGGACCGTGTATGCTTCATCTAACGCCCACACCTATCGAGCCACATCGGGTTTAGATTATAATCCGTTAATAGAGAGTCAGTAGGATTTTAGCTCCTTTACATAACTTTTCCCATTTTGAAGCTCTAATTTGGAACTTTTGGGGGAGCCATTTCGTTGCGTTCCATTTTACAATTTTATTTCCATATGAAATATTTATTCCACATTTGTATTTTCTCAAATTCGAAAGAGAAGTACATAGCCTACTTTTAGGCGCACGCAAACATATCAGCCCTAAAGTATGCAATTTAATGATGAAGGCTTCTTTAACGTTTTTCAAACTCATTAGTTGTCTAACCAGACTTAACACAACTTACCACCATATGATTAATATATTTAGGTAGTATTTAATCGATTAGCTCTGTAAAACAGAAGCGCGTGTGTTTTTAATTCCTACATGCCCTACAAGCAAACGACCGATGATTCGAAGTGTCGAAGCCTTACAACATCTTTAAACGTTGTTTCATGCAAGCAAGGTGCGCTTTTCGACGTGAATTGGGCAGCTCGTTTCAATTGAGCGATATTCTTGGAGTGCTCACCCCCTTCCCAAACCCCATTAGGTAAGTGTTTTATCGTTCGGCAAACACTCACCGCCTTCGCAAAATAGTGCACGCAATGGCCACACACACCCAGATGGGCGTTGGCAGCAGCAGCAGCGCTGCTTACACCAGATATTCGCACATCAACACATGCAAAACCCGACCCAGGCCGACAGACTCTAAACACGGGCGTTTGTTGCTCATTTACAGCGTCTGGTGCCTGTTGGCCGTGTGGAACGTGAACAATTTCTTTATCATTCCGGAGCCATACCTTACGTCGTCGGCGTCGTCGTCCTATAAAACGATGGCAAATTGGCCAGCGCGCCCCAGGAACACCCGGGACCCGGTCGAACCGTTGGCATGAGGCCTTTGTGTCGTTGCATAATCTCGGGCGCAATGCAAAACGCAAACGCATCGTCGTGTGCGAAGGCCACGAGATATGCGTGATGCAATATGTACGGCAGATTAGTGCGCCCGAGTGCCATAATCGTGCGGCCGCCGTATATGCAAGGGATGCGTGCCTGGAGCCAACCGCAACCGGGTGGGTTCGGTCGAGTTTTGCATGCGAGATAGATCGTCTCTCCTTTTCGCGTTCGTGGTGGTGGTGGTGATGGTCTCTTCTACCGTTCAATCGGCAGCATATCGAACGGCCCCTCAGAAGCGGAGAGTTTTAAAGTGGCCCCGTACTCGACGGGGAAGATCACCACCCATCGAGAGAGAGAGAGAGAGAGAGAGAGAGAGAGAGAGAGAGAGAGAGAAAGAGCGGAGCGGAGGGTTGAGCGGTAAGCAATTCGCAAGACAATGCACAAGGACAAACCCCTTTTGTGTGCTGCTTCACAGCTCCACACCAGCGCTGGGACCGGTTCCGGTTGTGGCCTTTGTTATTGGCGCTCGAAAGCGTTTCCACCCGTGAAGGAGGCTTCGGTTTGTGTGGTTTTTCCAAGATGATATCCCCAAGATGTGGTGCCGCTAGGGCTCCGACGACGATGATGAGATGCGCACGTCTCGGTGAGTAAGAAGCTTCCCTTGTCACGCCAACCGACCAACCGGAGAGGCAAAACGCTGATAAGACAATTGTTAAGTGGTTGTTCTTGAGCGACAATGCCCCCCGCGCGGTCTCCGGGGTCGTAGAATGGCTTTTGCGTCACCGACCGACCCGACAACCAGGCCCGCTTTTCTAAACGATTTCTTCCGCCCAGGTTCCGTGGGAGAAAAGTGCTTCCGCTACTGGTTTTTTGTTTTCCTTTCCTTCCTTGCTTGCTCTCTGTTCCGGCGAAATTTTTGCTTCCCAGCTCGGAGTGTGTGAATGAGTGGAGGAAGGTTTACTTTGTGGTTTTCGCTGGTGGAGTGACGGGTCAAACAAGCGCCAGCAGCCATCCGCAGCAGCTTGATTTGCTGAACCTCTTGGACCGGAGGGGAAGCTAGCGGCTGACGTTTGGGGAATTCAATTGTTCGCGCGGGTTTGACGTAACTTGTGCAAATGTGACAGTCTGCTGTGAGCGGAGGGAGCGAGGGAGGTGAATCTTTTTGAGTGAAACGTTACTTTAACGGGGTGATTTAAAATAACTAAAAAGGGCGTAAGTTGACATTGGCACGTTACGCCTGGGTTTGGGGAAGAGGAGCACCATTCGAGCATGTTTCAATTTTTGCTTTCTGAGCCTGATGGGATTTTAGGGCTTTCGAGGAATAGATTCTATGATGCTTGGAGCAGCACGTTACAGGACCTCTCTATTTCTGATGGTTGTAGCCAGTCCGTTTCGAGATTCTAGCACATCCAGATTTGGACGATATTTGTTAAAAATATCTATTCCTATCTATTCCTCATAAATCTAATTCAATCAGTAATTCCTAAAAATAAAAGTATACACTATTTAAAAGAGAATAATTTCGGTTTAATAATTTAGCAATTTCACTCCACGAACGGCACTGCAACTTGCAGCGGGGAAACTTTCAGCATATCGTGCCCCAAAGTTGGACGATATCTTGTTGAACTTACATCTTGACTGTACGCGATAAGCTTCGCCGCGAAACGCGCGAAACAAACGCGTGGTACGAGTTCCGCTACTCAAACAGCCGGAAAAGTCGGCAGTACTTCATAATCGCTGCCGGTTTTCCGCTCCCCGGCCCTCCCCGGGAGGCTCCCTTTTTTGCCCAATAATACCACAAAAATCGCCCCATTGTGTGCGCCCCCCGTCTTCGACTTTGAAACTATCCAAAGCCGTCCATAAGGACCGAACGGAGCGAAACCGAAACTTCGCCATCATCTTTTTCCCACACCGATCCCCTTTCCTGCAGCGCGAACGGCAGCAATATTAACTTCACCCTTCGCCGTGGCTAGTGTTTACCTTTTTATCCGCGGCCGAGTTTTAATAACCCTATAACGGGTGGGGAGCGTACTCGTACTTTCTGGTTGCTGGACTTGTTGCCGCACGCGCCACCGCGAAACACCAGGCGAAACAAACAAACCCCAGCCAGTACAGCAGGAGAAAAAAATGGGAAGAAAATCGGGGGGGGTTTTTTTTCTCCCCATGGCGCGCGGGGCAACACCGAAAGGCAGCGTGCGGAAAAAGTGTAATTTAAAAACTTGCCCGTAACTCACACCGCCCACTCTTCCACGGAAACCACGGAAACCGGTGTTCGGTGTGCTTTTTGGGAGGGGGGAAGGATTAAAAAAAAAAAAAACAAAAAACCCAAACGAGAAGAAAATTGGTAAAATATAAACACCACTTTACGGCACCACCCGGGCGAGCTGGTATTCGCTCCTCCAGCTCGAAATCCAGCTAAACGGCTTTCACTGATCCCACGGGTTTCTTTTTTTTTACTTTGCATTGATATGGAGAGAGTGTACGATGCCAACTTTCCGAGGTTGAAGTGGGTGTACGAAGTTCGCCATATTGAGCGTATCTCGGCGGTTCCGTCGGCGTTGTCTTACATACAATTTTGCTCGATTTAGTTGATCATTTCCGGGGCCGCGGTTTGAACCGGCTAAGCAAGCTTTATTAAAGCTGTTGTGAATTATTTCACCTTTTTTGTTTTTTTATTTCAAAAAGTTTCGTGTGCATCTCGATAAAACGCGCCCACTTTTTCGCCTCCTTTTTCTTTGAAGCAATTGAGAATTTTTCTAATCGCACCGAGTCTCGCGCGAAGAAGTTTCACGTTTTGCAATTAGGTTGGGGAGGGAGGGAGTTTGTGCGTTGTTGTCGGCCATTTTTCTCATCAAACAATTTTCCACCCTGTCGCTTCTTCAGACCGTTGAGTTCGCAAGTTTAGCAGGCGATCAGATTGCCATGGCAATCTTTGCAATTTTTTTTATTCCCGATCCTGGCCAAAGCCTTACGAGACACAAACAATATCGTGCCACAAATTGAATGTGTGTGTGGGCCGAGAAATGCGAGCCTGACGGGCATCAAATACTTGACGGTACCCTCACACATACGTATAAATTCATGGGTGAGCGTTTCGTTCGCCATCGACGGATCGGCCGGAGCGGAGGAGAAAACAATCTCAAGAATTTGCTCCAGATGTTGATTTATGGGATTATTATTTTTCATCCATTTTCTTGCCGTGCTCGAGTGGGAACCGTACCGGAATCGGCCAGTGCGCACGAGCGGCCAGTGGTTTACCGGGAAGCCCGGTCTGGAACGAGTCAGATCGTATTCCCTTCTCACCGTCCGAGTGAGTTCGAACTCGACGGAAATTTTGAGGCGAAAGTGTTTTTGCCTCCTCCCGGGGAGTTGAAAAATTCTTGCACCCATCGGGATGGATTTCTGCGAAGAGGCATTGCTGGCAAATTGTGATTATGAAAACGAGCTGACGATCGCAAACGGGCCTGGGCGAATGATGAATGCAATCAAAAGTGACCCCCATATAGGCGATGGGTGGAATGTGTGATATGCATTCCCTTTAAAACTAGCTTCCACTTGAAACTCGAGCCGATGGAGACGCTTAGTGTCAGTGAGGAAGAGATGTTGAGAGGGAGGAAATCGTTACGATTTTGCGTATTTTCCTTTTTGCTTCATAGTTTGATTTTGTTGAGGACGTTTTTAAAGTGCTATGATATGAAAATTACGGTAAAAATTAGTACATAAAGAAAGTGATAGCATATTTTGTTTAAATACAAGATGTTTAAAACAAACAAAAGTAGCAAAAAGTGGAGCTACTCCATTAATTTTGTTCAAAAAATGATCTTAATTTTTTATAATTTTCTATCACTAAAATTTACGTATCGACAAGATATAGATAAAGCTATTAATTCAATTTTGAATTAATTCATGACGATTTATTCAAAAAAAAATGGCCACAAACTTGTGATGCCTTTTCCGTAATATTGTAGCAAATATATAAAATAAAATGTCGTTTCGTTTGGTTTCTCGGAAATTTTGGAAAATGTCTTGGAATGTAGGCATATGTTTTGAAGTAAATAAAGTTCGTTTCTCATAACTGCCCACTATAGACGCATGAAATATCGTGATTCTTTTAGCGTTGCTAATCAATACACATTGCCGCTGTAATTGATTTCCCCTAAACGAAAATCGATCGTGTAGATCGCCGTGCTAACGGCAAGACACGACACGGTACTTTGCCGGTCGTCGGTCTTCGATACGGAGCGGAATAAGTGGCGCACTCTGTCGGTGACGTGATGATGGCACTGAAGGCCACCCCGACACGACAAACATGAGGCGAAATTTCTTTTCCAATTTCCCTACGCTTCCCCCTAATGCTGCTGCTGCTGTTGCTGACTTGGCTTCATTTATCTCTTGCTCGTTCGAAGCGTTCGCTGCTCCGTGCGGGAGGATGGAGATCAAACCTTAATAACAAAACTTTTCCCCATAGAACCGAATGGAGCAAGAGAAGCGTGAACAAACTTAACACGAAGGCAGGCCGGCAGACGAAAAATGCACACACTTGTGTGAAGTTTTTTTTTGTATTTATTTTATTTTCGTTGTTTTCGCATCTCCTCCCGATGGGAAGTTGCTCGTGGCCAACGTTCGTCTCCATCCTGGGCACATGGTGGACAAGTGTTTTCCAGGGGAAAAAAAGCGCGCGCGGTGTGGCCTTTCAGCCTCGCACTATGGAAAGTTTTCAATAATTCTTCCCACCCGGGTGGGAGTCTCCCGAGGGGGCGTTGGGTGGGAATGATGGTTAAAATGTTTCCGCCGAACTAATCTTTCTGCAGTTCGCCGTGGTGCGTCTTCTTTTGCCGAAGTGGCTGGTGTTGAGTTTCGCATGATTGGCAATTATCTGGTCCACGATGGTGCTTGCACGATGATGATGATGATGGTGATGATGATGATGACGAGGGGGACGGTGACGACGATGATGAACGAACCGTTTTCACCTTACCCTCCAACTCTCCCGCCCGTGAGGCGCTTATCTTCCGTTGAACTTATTTATTTTTACGCTTCATATTCGCTTCCCCCAACGAACCGGTCCTGTGGCGGCCGGGGAAATCCGGAAAAAATCGAATGAACTTTCCGTTCCGGGCTTCGACACGGTGGCCCTCCACCAATCCACGCCCCGAGGGGGGCGGGAAAGAGCAAAATTGATGGATTCCTTCCTGTCGATGGTTGGAAAAACTGTTTACCGAGATTCGCGGGCCTGACTTGGGGCTTTGTCTTGTCGTCAGGTGGGCCATCTCCCGGTGGGTTCGTGCAAAGTAATCGGCTTCTAGTTCCTTGATCGGCTGCTCGGTGGGATTATTTTGAAATTGAACGAGCTGCTCAAGCATCCCGGGCAAGGCCATTGTCATTTGAATTCCGGGATGTATTTTTTCCCCCTCTCGAACGCAGCGACAAACGCTCGGAATAAGTAATGCCGGGAGTAAAAGGAAATAAAAAATACCCTCGAATCTGCATCATTCCGAGGGGGTCAAACCAGCTTCAATTGTGCAACCTTTCGTTCAATTATTCAACTGACCCTGGATGGGTAAAAGTAAAAATTGGACGTGAAACGCGTGCGAGAAATATCATTTAATCCGCTTTAAACGTGATACGGGGATCGTGTTTTGCTTTCGCGTGTTTTTCTTTTTTTCGATTTTTTTCCGCGAGCTTTGCCCTGGTATTAATTCCGTTATCGTTGTGCGCGAGATGGGCACGAAGCGCAGCGGCGGCTTCTCGCGAGCGCAAATACCGATTTTCAATTAAAAATGCATCCTTCCGTCGATTACGTGGATGCGCGGGGCTAGTTGTTGCACACGCGAACGAGGTGGATAGCGGGGAACGCGGGTGCGATGGAAGGGACGGGGAAATTGCTTTCGCCATCGGCTCAAACATGCGCGTCTGGGTGCAGCAGGATGAACGATTATTTTTGCTCTCCCGGTGCATCCGTCTAATGCTTACACAGCAGACGCGCGCGTGTGGGAAAGGAAAAATCACTTCCATTTCCTCGCCGGGCGAACGAGTCGGATTCCAGCTAGGTGGCAACCATTCGACCGAAACCGAAGGCCTCGCAGTCTCGGTGTCTCGCAAATAAATTGAGATAAAGTGGCGGGCTTCGTGGTAGTCACGAATCTACGAAGACACGGTGGAGGCGCTGGTGTGAGCAATTTATTATGAACCATCATTATGCGCTTTGCGTGGCACACGAGTTTCCCTCGGGGGAAGGAGCTTGTTTTTTCTCCCTCTCTCTGTCTTCGTTCACGCGAAGTAATATCGGCAGTGACGCAGTGTGATTGGATTAGTATTCAAGAGAGCTTGTGATTAGCGATTCACGGAGACTGAAAATAAATTGAACAACGATGCAAACACTGTTAGCGGCTGTTGATGGAATGCAGTCGAGAATTCCAGTCGTTTATAGAGAAGAAATGACTGTTTTAAATAAAGAAGCATTTTTTTTATAGAGAAGATTAAATAAACGTTGTATGAAGATTATGAATTTGGTTTTAAGTTTCATCAAAAAATGCCATGTGTCCAAAAATATGGAATAATTTCACAAAAACCTTCTTCTTTGACAGAGGGTTGTGTCTATGTTCATGAGATAAATTAAAAGATGAGTCACAACAAAAGACTATTAGGAAAAAGAAGCTCGTAATTGCATACTTTTAGGCGTCTTACCTTTACCCGAGACACAATCCTTCATTGGGTGTGAGGTGAGTGTAATACAGATTAGATTTAAGATTAAAATCAAACGATTGAAATTAATTTAGTGCAAGCTGCAGTATAGCTTTGAGAGCGATGCTTCTATAAGCCCAATTAAATGTGTGAAAACTCCTTCCGATCAATTTGTCAAACAAACGATCACACGAATGGGGGACCAGGTGCAGCAAAGACGCGGCAAATCCGCTTGTCCCGGCTAATAAATTGTTCGCTCAAAGTGACAACGCAGATCCAAAATAATTGATCCCTCATGCGAGCGAACCGGATTAGGTGGATGTTTTCGTTCGAAAGTATCTCACATGCATGCCTCACCATACACAAGCCACCCGGGGGAGTTTATAGTTCGCTTTCGGGATGGTTTTAAGGCAGACTTCAGCGCACAAAGGGGATGCAAATAGGATGTTCCCTAAAGGAAGCACAATGCAACGGCAAACAGCCAGGCGTGAGTTCGCTTGAAAAATGCTCTTCAACGTGCAAGTTTGTGTTCGTTCGCATTTTTTGTTATTTGTTTTCATCCTTCCATTCCAGAGGCATCCGTGACGGTGGAAACGCTTCTGCCTAGGATGCAGGTCTTAAATCAACTTACCAAACAAACGTGGTGTGTGTGCGTTGCGGAGAGGAAGCGCTTCTCCAGGTTCCACCAGCGTACCAAACCGCAACCGCTCGGTTCACGTCGGTGCAGAAAACGTGCAAAAGAGGATGCAAACGAGCCACAGAGCGAGATAAGCACTCCTGAGGTGTGTGAGTGTCGGTCGCGACTTTCAGGAGCCGAGGAAAACGCGGGAAAAGCGGGCAAGGTGTCAATGGCAAATCCGGCTCGGTGGCAGCAGGAAAATCAAAACCCAAAAGGAACGAAAACCGACACACGTTGAAAGTCGCAATTTTCAAGTGAAAAGGTTTATTCATTTTTTTCCAACTGCGAGGGAGATTGTGCCGCTAGCTTCTTTATCACTTTCACGCTTTGTAGAGTGGCGAAGAAGAAAAAGTGAGACCGGCAGGGAAGAACAACGCTCGGTGTTAAAGAACCGGCATAAGATGCACCCGGGATGGACTGTTTAGAAGTTGCGAAACTCTAAAAGGAAGTAAAATGAACTTCTCCTGTCCTGGGAACTGAGGATGTGGCTTGGTGCCGAGATAAACCCATCTCTGCCGCTCTCCGTCGTTACGTTAATCCGTACTGGTTCGTTCCGATGCATTTTGGTGGGTGATTTTACTGATGAAAAATAAAACGCAACACAAAACACACGAAGGCAGGGTAATTTGGTCGTTTAAAATGGCACGTTTGCAATTAAAAGCAAATGGGCTTGCCGGTGTGTTTGTTCCCCTTTTCGTGCGACTACTACCACACATGCAGCGGAGGCAGGAAAATTACTTCAAGAGGTGCTTTATTCCGCTCGTTTCGTCCCGTGTCTTCCGGTACGTCCCGGGGGAATGAAGTGCGGATTTTAAAAGGATTTTAACGCATGAATCACACACCGCTTGCGACAGTTGTCTTACCCTTTAAAGCTCAGCTCACGGCTGGCGATTAGATCTGCTCGCTTTGTGGCGCATTTTCCGCGCACAATAATAATTGGCACCACTTGAGCGGACCGTTTCGTCAGCGTTCCTTTGGTTTCGCTTTTTAGCTTTTTAATGAGTCTAAAATCTCTTTAGTACCCTTGAATGTCAAACACGGTCGGGACAGGTGTGGAAAGCGCACGACGTTGCACGCGCACGGCTTCTCGGTCGGCTCGCGGGCACTTTTGCCGGAAGTGTCTGACGGTTTGAAGAGGTGTGCGAAATCGTGTGCCCGCCGTGGGGCACGAGAGCTCATTACGAGTTGCGATGAAGTTTTTTTTTTCTGTTCACTGCGGGAACAAAGCAATTTCCGGGGAGTTAGGTAAGGAGTTCAGGGGCGCGGAACACTTCAACACGGAACTGAAGCTCTTTTTTATTACTTCCAAGAGTTTTGCATTGTTGGAGCTAGGGAATCGTGGAGTTACAGAACGCAATGGTGTTTAAAGGTTGGAATTTTGGGGTAAAATGATTTTTGAATGATTTTTATTTCACGTTGAAAGGGATTCCTTCCAGATGGGAAATAACTAAACAATGTCAAATACATCTTAGATGAACAATTAGACGCATTTTCACGAGTTCCTGAAGCATTGCATACATTTTGGCGCAAATATAATTGATCCGCCCAAAAGTATGCAATTTTGCAACCTATTTGCCGAAGCTTCATGCAGTAAAAACGAACCGGTTTGACGCTTTGTATTACGGTAAAATGGAATGAAAATATTACGGTGGTTATAATGTGAGCCGATGCATCGAATAAAACGGTTGTTTATTTCCTCAGCAACAATGAGCTTCTTCCCAAACCTTCACCGGTAAAGACAAACATGTAGTCGCAAATAGACTCGAACTATACATCGGTCGAAACCTTTGCACCGAAGCAAATCACCGTTAAATGTTAAAAACATAACGATTTAATATTCGATTCTTCACTTTGCACCCGCTATGTGTCTTCTGTTCGTGCACTTTCAAGAGCCGCTTTTATACGAAACAAAAAACAAACGCAAACACAAACCGCGACAAACAAATCGCGGAAAATGTTCCACTCGTTCGTCGTTGCATGCCGTGATGAAGGAACAAACCGGTCTGTATCCTACCGAGGACGTATCGGGTGCTTTTGAGCCATCGTTTTTGGTTTGTTTCGCCACCCGCCGCTCCCGGTAGACAGTTTGCTGGCCGTGCTCGATCTTGAAGCGTATCGGGAGCGCTTTGAATGCGGAACCATTCCTGTGTAAAGCCATTCTTCACACAGCACTACCTAACGACACCTAAATAATGACGGTGTTCCCCGCTCCGCCCGCTCCAAAAGGCGCCACCGATAAGCAAAGGAAGCCCCCGAAAAGCCAAAGGCAAAGCAAAGCTCAACGAAAAAAAGGACGAAAAATCACCGGTTGCCAAAAGCATCCCGGAATCCGTTTGGTGCCCATTGCCGTGCCTGATGCCGTTTTTCGGTTGCTTGGGAGCTGGCAGAAGTGGCAGCAAAATGGGCGAGAGTGTCGTATCTTTATTTAGTGACGACCAGCCGCACACACACACACACCGGTTCGCTTCCGCTGCGGTGGTTTCCTTCCGCTTTCGAAGACGCTTCGAACCCGGCGGCATGATGTTTCCACTTCCCTCGGTTCCTGCTTCAATAATATCGCTAATGCCATTACTCTCCCTCGCTCCGTCGTGGCTCGTACGAAGTGAAGGCACGAAAAAAAAACGAAAAAAAGATCCAACGCTCGTCCTGTGCCTCACACTCACACACACGGGTGCTGGGTGGTAGTCTTTATGTATCGTGAGGCTAAGTGGTTTTTATGCTTTATTGGAAATATGTTACGATGATGCACGGGAGAATGGTGCCGAGGAGATTCGCTTTCCATAAAATATATACGCTCGTTAAAGACGACATTTGCAACGTGGTCAACGTCGGCTGAGGGGGGGTGGAAAAGGGAGCGAGGGAGGTGGAGTCGAAGCGGCAGTGGGAAGCTCTTCCTGGATGGACACGCGTTCGGTCTCCATCGAAACGACACGAACCAGCAATCATGCCCTCTTACCGAGGAGAAGGAAGCATCAGGAGCGTCCTGGCAATATTTGCTCATATAGCTGAAGGCACCACCCACTCACTGCTCCCTCCCACTCACGCGAAAACATGTGCGATAATATGCAGCTGCCGGAAGTAATGAAGCAGGCAGCTGGAGCTGCGGGAACCGGCGTCGATATGGGGGATGTTAAATTTGTGCCGAGCTTTGAACGCGAAATTCGTACGGGCCCGTCCTTTCCCGGGGACTCGCTTCGGTTGAATGTTGATGCGATCGGACGTCGATCGACTTCCGGTGACTCTCGCCGCGCGAATTTATATCGGAGGTCCCCCCGCCCCGCTCCCTTATTAAACTAAGTGCCAGCGCGATATTATGATTCGGTTCGTGTTGGTGCGATGTTTGTGTGCGAACGCGCGGCGTTCAGTCTGGTCGTTTTCGGTAGCGCCAAGATGTGGAACCGCAGCTGCATGCGGGAATGTAAAATTATGTGCTGCCCGGGTTTGAATGTGGTTTGAATGAGGCGCCCCAATTTCAAGGAGAGCCGGCGTTTGATGTAGGGAAGGCAACGTGCGGACTGTATTTGCATGTTTCATTAGGCGCGAAACGGGTTGCCGTCCGGAATTGGTTCCGGCTTCAACCACAGCCAGCAAGCCAGCCAGCCAGCCAGCCAGGCAGAGCAATTACATCGAATTCAATTAAACTATCACCGACGGAACAAAGCAATATTGCGATCGCTCTCGGGTGCGGTGTTTCCATTTTCTTCAACATCGGAGCAAACCGAGATCGTAGCGAGTGTCATCTTTCGTGTTTTGTGTGCGCACAAACAGACAGACACTGAGAGACAGACAGAGAAACGGCTAGGTAGCAGCTGCTCCCAGCATATCCCATCCGGCCCCGCGGCTGGAGATAATTTAAGTTTTCAAATACGACAAACTTTCCCCACTTTCGTGCAGGGACACCTCAACCGAGCTCTCAACCGTGCGCTCCACGTCAGAGTTTATTCTATCGGTGCTGTAGCATGCATTTATGATATGAGAAGGTTGGGAAAAGGCTTTGGAAAGGATAGAACAAAAAAAAACCCGAACGAGTAGTGCGGCTTTTGGGTAGTTTTTAGTTTATTGCGGACATCATTGTCCACCGACATCAGTGTCTTAACGTGCATATATGTGTGTGGCAAAGTTTTGGCAGCACTCAGTGAGCGAAGAGCTCGTCCCGGAAAGTTTTCCTTTTAGAGAATATACACATAAAAAAACACAAACACCGTCGTCCGACAGTGTCCTGAAACGCGTGTACAGTCGCAAACTTCGGCCCGATAGTATTATCTAAACACAGCGTTTCCGTCGTTCGCCGGAACGAATGGGTACGGCGATACTTTAACATACTTGCATTTTAAAGATGGCCCCGGGGGTGAAAGGTTAGGAGGGTGCGGGCGGAGTTGCACACACAGATAGTGACATATTTTAAGCCCGACAAGGTGTGTCGGAACGGATCCGAAGTCCGGCCCGTAAGCCCGCATATGCCACCGGCCACGGCTGGCTCCGTGCGGGCTCCGGGCGATTATAAATGATGTGGTTTCAACGTTCGGCACCGTTCCCTGGCCGTAAGATGTGTGGCACGGTTGGAAGAATTAATCTCTCATGTCGGCACCGACCACTGCCCCGCACCTGGACGCATCCGCCCGACCACCCTTTTCACATAAATGGTGGAGGAGAGGGAGTGAAAAAAGCGCACGAGGGTTGTCGCTTTGGCGGGTCGCACTCCATAACTCAATTCAATTAAGTGACTTGGCGCTCAACAGCTGCTACCCCATCAGATGTTGCGTGGCTGAGATGTTGAGGTGAATACCACACCGATGTCCGATGTGTGCAGTTCCTGGCAGCGCGGTTTCATGTTTCCGCCCGGCATCACCCGGAACAGGGGCTAGCGCTCAACTTTTCCCTTGTTGTCTTTGGTCAAACAACGGCTTAAATTTCGTCATTAATATCCTTACACGCTTGCGCTCTGTCGCCGGTTTCGTACCGTCCGTGGTGGTGTGTTTCGTCCTGGTGACAGCGTTGTGTAGGGTGGCACAGTAAAGCTTGCAATTCATTTGACCCCAAAGCGGGGGCCACCGTGAGTGCGGGCGAAACTTTGTCTTCGCCCTCGGAAAACCCTCGTTTTTCCAGGTGCAAATAACAAACCTGATAGCTACGAGCTGAGTGACTGCACACGAGCATCATGGCGGCGAAACGCTGATCCCTTCCGGGTGTGTGTATCTTTCTCCGGGTAGCCGACTCCGGTGCTGTTTATCGGCTACTTGCATCGGGATGATGGCTCGGTGCATTCGTCAGTGCGATTGCCGGGTGAAAGTTTGCCCCGTTTTCGACGATCGGAAATTCAATGCAGGGCCCCGCAAGGGGATGGGTAATTTTTAATTGGATTTCCATAATGCGATCGGACGGCCATGCGCGGCCTCGATAAAGTGAACCGATATCGTTCTCATCGTTGAAAGCGGTTCAGCGGAAAAAGCAGCAGCTGGAGGCTCTTTTACTGCCCTTGGAAAAGGGATTTCGGCGATGATTTGGGTTAGGGTCAAGCGCGCGATACCACGTTTTAAGTGAGCCCGGAGAGTGATGGGCGAGAACGGAGCTTTACGGAGCGTAGGTTTCTTTAGCTTTTCGGAGCAAAAATCTTGCAAATCAGAATGCATTCGCTTTTTTTTTTTGATAGAATTTGTTTTTAAAATTTGCAAAGAATTTTTTATAATTCTTCTTGCATTGTCGTTTTTTCAAAAATCGTTATAAAAAATATATTCTTACTCGGAACCGTTTATTAATTAAAAAATATTTACACGGTTTTCATTCGAAGAAATTTTCTACGTAACAAGAATCATGGATTGGAAATTGAATTTTTTAATGAGAACAAAAATGACTTCCCCTTCTTGTTTAATACGTTTTTGTTGCATAGAATATTTAACCGTTTGACAACTTAAACCATTTTTACTTCCAAAAAAATGATCTTTTAAGAAAAAAAAATCTTGTCGTAAAAAAATGTCGTCAAAAATGTTATTAATCATCCTCATCTAGTGTATTTTCTCCATTTAAATTGAAAAAATATATTGCACCATTCGTCAAAAAAACATTAGATCGTGATTCAGATCGAATTACGATTAAAAAAAACACTTTGAATCCCGAAAAAGAATCGAAAATCGGATCGGACTCAGAATTTGTACCCAAATACAATTCGACTCATGAATAGTCATCGATTAGGCTCATTTCTAGGTGCCCATCACTAAACACCGGTTACTAATAGGCAACCGGATTTTTTGTTTTGAAAACGGATCACAGGATATCGATGTGCACTTAACAAGCCCGCAAAAGAGCGAGCGAGGGAGAATTCGGACGCAACCCTCTTCTCTGTGCGTTGGGCTGTCAGATGTGATTTGTATTATCGGACTCGGGGTCTACTCACTTGTTGACTTGTCGACTGCGAAAAAGAGGGTTAACGAGAAGCAATACAGCCGTGGCGTTTAAGCGCATTTGACCGGCAGTAAATTGAGTGTGAGAAATCGGCGGCTCGTTTCCGCTTCTGCGGCGATTCGACGAATATTTTCTCACTTTTCCGAAACAAAAAAACGGCTACAAAGTTTCCGCCAGGACGTGTGCGTTTTGTCGCATGATTTAGTTGGTTCGGAAAAAATCTATTTAGGCGATTTTTTAGCAACGTTCCCATACACCTAGCTGCAGCTTGTTTTGTGCAGAAACCGGAGAGAAAAATGTCACTTTGTTGTGCGTGCGCCCAATTGCATTGTTTCCTTTCAATTACCGCTCTATTTGTCTATCTGCTAGAGCAAACAGTGGAAAACGTCAAACCCAACCCGTCAAAGTATGCGACGGACGAAGGCAGCGCCATTCCACGCACACACACATACACATCAATCTGTCTTTGTTTTGGGGCCGCTTCGGAACGTCACAAAATCAATATCCGGGCGCGTGGTTGGCAAGTTTGTTGGTGCTAACCTTGTGGAAAATTGCCGACGCAAGCCGGGGTTCGGTAAATATATTTTTTCCCCGATGTGCGTGCGTGCGTGTATGATTTGTTTTAGCTGCGCCCCGGACCTTTTCCCTTTTTTTCACCCCGTTGCCGTTAAGTGACATGAAGGTGCAAAAAAAAAACCACCACCACCACAACGCGCCAAACGATCAGTCGGCAATCGAAGGCTCGGTTCGGAAAAATCTGACAAATGTCAGAGGGAGAGAGAGAGAGAGAGAGAGAGAGCGAGAGCAAAAAAAATACACCTAAAACAAAAACGAAGGCCCCATTAGCAAAGGCAAACCTCTCGCTCGGAGGTGGGCTCCACACACACCTCTACAAACACTGAACACACATTTTCTTATATGGCACTAAAAAAAAGGAGGAACAAAAAAAAAAATTCCAACAAATAACGCCGGCAGTATCGGGAGTTCTTTGTTTGGGAACTCGATTGATGGGGTTTTTCGGGACCCCATCGTTTCGAAGGAGTGGATTGGAAAAATCGACTCAATCAATCAAAAAGTTTTCCTCCCCTCCCCCTAGCGCGCGCGCGTGTGTGTTTTTATGTTGTCCTTGAGGCGACCGGGTGACAGGCAAAAAGAAAAAAGAAAACAACACCCGGCGAGTGTATTGAATTTCCATTCGCCATTCGTGCTTGTTTGTTTGAATCCGCCCCGTGTTTTCGGCGGTCTAATAACGAGTTTTTTGGGGGAAAATTTGGCTCTCCTTTACGCCGATCCTTCCGATCCCGAACGACCGGATGAAGCAGTTGGGAAGTAAATGATGTGGCACACCATAAATTTGGCTTCTTTGCGGGTGAGTTATCGCGAACGATTTTCGGTCAATGCGAAGAGTTGAGTGTTGTTGCACTACAAGTTGAACGTTTTGTGCAACGCCACATGCACATGCGGGAAACCACGGCACGTCCGGAGAGAAGGTGCTAATTAAACAACAAAACAAGATACGCTTCACAGTCGCGCCACCGTGTGGAGATGCGCTGGGGAAAGAAACACGCTCCGAGAGGAGGATGGCTTTTGATGTTTAATTGCATGTTTTGTTCGTACACCTCACTGGCACCGGTTTGCCTTGTGGCGGGCGACTCGCACATCGTTTGGTATTTTGCGAAAATTGACACGCGAAAAACGGGGCGTGCGTTTTACAGGGACTGCTCATAGAAGAGCGCTAATTACGCCACGTACGCGAGCGAAGAACAGGTGGCTGTACGATGCCACTGGCGTTGCCAATGATCCCGGACCGGAGGACCCCGTACCGGACCGATTACTCTGATCAGTGGTTGGAAGTTCGGAAGCGTCGACGAGCACTTCACATTACAGGCGTTTGTTTGCTTTGAACTCCGGAGAAAACGGCGCCCGGTGCGGAATGTTTTGAAAGGACGTAGGAGCAACCAGTAGCACCAATATCGGGCAGGAGCAAGTTTAGCTAATCCTTCGGGCGGTCCCCTTTTTGGAGAGAGAAGAAGAAAAAAACAACCCCATTCGGACATGGGGAGTGACTTCTGCGTTCCTCGCCCTTTCACAGGATGAGGAGGATTATCTACTTTCACGCTGTTATTTCCCCCAAACTCCCACTTCCCCCACCGGATTTCCCGCAAAAGGGAAGTTCGTAAAAGCGGAAGCTTATCTCGTGCTCCATATCGGCTCGTGTGGAGCTAGATCTCGTCCCACGGTTATGCCTACCATCCTGAGCGGGTTTTATGCTCCCGGCTTCATAGGACTTTCCAGCAGTTTGGTTAAAGTTGAAACAGCTGTGCTGCGGGTTGTGTGGTATCGCAAAAAAAAAACCACCCACTTTCCACAAACTGCCACACAATTGTTTCACATCGCTTCGTTTGTTTGCTGTTGTTTTCGCAACTTTAATGAACCCATTCGGACGGGGTGGTCCTGTGGAGCTAGTTTCTGGAGGAGGCCCTCGGGGGAGCTGGCTGGTTCCACCTGCGTTCGGAAGCTTCCCATGAATAGGTTGGGTAAAGGTTCACTACCAAGGTAAGAAACCCTGCTAAGAGTCGTTCGAGTCCGACCGTTTGGGGCTGCTCCGTTCCAAAACGGGCGTTCCAAGTCCGGACTGAGATTGTGGTAGAGCAAAAACCGTCTCATTGCGGCGAAACAAACATCAAACGGTGCCCGGGAACATGCGAGAGCTAACATCAACTTCAAGTGGTTTTTCGGTTCGAATTTGCTCGAGCGTTTGTGGTGCTCACTTGCTTGGATATTATGCCGGGTGATCAATTCGTCTCTTGGACTGGAACCTGGTCAACACGATTAATGGCGGGCTGGAGGTTGGAAAAATTGTGTGCGAGTGTGCCCGTCCAACTGTCAAAAGTTGTTCTGGACGTGTAGCGAACTTCGGTTTTGACACTTTGCATCCGGTCCGATCGTTCCAACTCCACCAGGAGACCCATCCGTCTTGTTCGTGTGCGTGTCCCGGTGAAGGAACGTTCCCGGTGGGATTGTCGAACACACACACACTCCCGGCGAGCACAAGTTTCCCGTGTCGCTCCGGTAGTACAAGAAAGAAAGAATAAAATAAAAACAAATGGAAAAGAAAGAGAAACAACCGACTGTTGACTGTCGAGCGTGTGGCGGGGAGTAATAAGTGAACCATTCAAAAATCGATTGACTCCAAGCGTTGGCACTTTGCCAAACTTGCGCCCAAACCCCGGGGATTAGCGGGCAGTGGCGGGTTGGAGCAGATGTTGAACAATCTGCAATACAAATAGCCCCCCGAAAAGGAGGTAGAAACCTTTTTTTCGTTCCCATTCTTAATGCTCCCACAAGTGAAAGTAGCTCAACTAGCGGGTGCTTGGTGAAGTTTACTTCTTCCCCTTTTTTGCACCTCTTTGCGGGAAAGGAAAGAGAAGAATTTAAGCCGCTTTAAGATGCAAGAAGTTGAGATTTTGTGCTACTCCGTCCGGCTGTCCGGCGACTTGCAGTTCATTTCGTCGCCGTCATCGCTGCGGGAGGGAAGTTATGAATGATTCATGCCGCGTGCGATTGCATACTGGCCGTATCTTGTCCGCACGCTTGGGAAATGATGGGATAAATCTCATCACGATGCTAATGACGTCGGTTGACGGGACGTTCGATGCGAGACGCAAACTGCCATGGGGTAACTACTAAACCTCAGCGATGCGCCTTGTGGAGTGCATTCCAACAAACGTCCAGAGTGAATCAGTACGGGTCACTCGTGCAAGTATGTGTGTGTGTGCAAATTGCAGTGAAATAGAGTCGTCTTCGGAGCGATGGTCAGCTCACTTCCGCCTGTCACGGTGAGCGAGATGAGCGGCTCCCCCTGGTGGGAGGAACTTCAACTCCATATGCAAACACACGCCCGTCAAATCTTTCACTTCCCACCGGACGCGGCAGGTGCCTGGCAGCTCAAATTTATTTAAATTTATTTATTGAATATACATTTCTTGCCTCATGCTCCTGTTCCGCACGGAAAATTGCTGCCGGATATGACGAAAGGATCTTTTCGCTTCACCCCGGAAGGATCAACTCCCGCCGAGGAATCGAAGCGGATTCCACGAATTTTGCTTACCACATTTTGTCACTCACGCTGGCATGAGATAGAGAGAGATTGAGAGAGGGAGGGAGTTGATGGATAAAATCCGGGCTGAGATGATAAATATCTGCGCCTCACGATAGCGATAAAAAAATTGAGATCGATCGACGTGCCTCGTCCCATACCATCTCCCATCCCGCTGAGAAGCAGTAAAACTTAAACATTTAATATGTACGAGTCGATTAAATCAACGCGATGGTTGCTGGCGGCTCTGGAAGTATCTTCCCTACCCGGTGGCGTCCTCGCCAAAGGGATCCAATTTTTAATGGAGATAAATGGTGTGAGCCGGAAATAATTAAATCCATCGCGCGTGTTCTACACATGTAAGAAAGCGTTTTTTTTTTGGGTGTTTTGTGTGATGTCGGCCCCGGTGCCGAAATGAAAGACATTCAATTTATTATTTCGCCTAGCTCTCCGCTCCACTCACTCGATATTGATTTCGTCGCGGAAAATGGCAGAATCGAAAATTGAGTTTGGATGACGCATTAGAGTTTATAAACTTTTTATCGCCCATTTTTTTTGATTGTACATGCCGGCGCCGGCGGTTTGACGGTTTGTGAGGATGGTATTTGAGTTTCGTTTAATTTTCGGCAAAGCCTCCGCTCTTGCCGCCTTTCTTTCCCTTACGCGATCGTTAGTGAGAAGATGGGTCGTCTTGGTGCGATAGGCAATAATAAATATTTTCATTTCATCCATCCATCGTGAAAATGAATCATTGGCGGGAATGGCGAATGGAAGTTGGAGAAGACATTCGTTGGGGAAATAATATTGTCGATTCGCTTGCCTGTTTGCCCGCCGGAGACGGATTCCAATATTTGCCCACTGGTCATAGGCCGAAGTGTGGTTTCATAACAATAAGTGGAACCGGGCGGATATTCGGTTCTACCCACCCACAAAATGTCAAATCGGTATCGGCACTCACACACTTGATGGAGGACCGTTCCCTCCCAGCAGCGATTCCAATTTACGATGCGCGTCCCCCCCCCCTTCTGGTAGCAAAACAACACAAATTGAAAGTGTAATATTTTGCTACGATTCTCCCGGCGAAACTCCACCGAACGCCCGGAGTGTCCGGGCCCTGATTGATGGGGAAATGGGTCAAGAGTCCAGCGATGCGATCAAAAATATAACGACCTATGATAATGGAGAATATCCCTATCTTTTTTCCACCTCCCGCGTTGGTGGGACGGTGGCTTCAGGAACCTCTTTTTTTTGTTGGTTCCCTCCCCCCCGGTTTGTGTTTGTTCTCGTGTCAATCGAGTTTGATTGAGTAGCGGTGGTTCTTGTGGGCTAGAGTGCTCCTGGCTGGTGCTACTGCCACCGATGGATAGAGTGAAGTTTTCGAAAATTTACCAAACAACCCAATATTTCACCACCGGGGAAAGGTGGCGAACCGGTTGTGGTTGCGCGATAAGAATATTTCCGAGCCATTTTGTGCGTTTTTGTTTGCGTTAGATTCGACTGCTGAAGAGGGATCGCTTTCAATACAATTAATGGCCGTATTGTGCTCTCGAGTAGGCAGGAATAGACAAGTCTCGCGCAAGATTGAGTCGAAAGCTTTACGTGGAAAAATGTTGATAGTGGAAATTTTGAGAAAAGGTGCTCGGTTTGAAGTGGTTTCGTCAGACCGCAAAGGGATTTTTCATACCGCGAAGTGCATTTTACAGGAAAGCCCTTGATTATAATGATTAGGACTATCATATCTGTAAAGATTTTTTTTTACTCGGTTTAAATATAGTAAGGAAATTAAATGCAGCAGGTTTTTCTCTTCCCGATGAGAAATCTCACAATAGCAACTGGTGGTTTCATGTTTGTATAGATCTTTTATACACCTTAACATATTTGTGAGACAATTATCATACAGGCCAGATAATTGAAAAGAAATGAAAAAATATCTAAAAAACCTTTTTAAGGCGTTTTTTACTCTATAGTCAAATTGCTGCTATCCAGCGCTGAAAGCTGCCGTTTGGCTTAAGCAGCGCTTTTATGCATAAGAGACGTCTGTAAGCATTTTCCGTTCGATAAGTTCGCTTCACGCACAGATTGACTTTTCCATTTGACATGTGAAGCATGTGAGGCTGCCGAAAAAAAGGCTAAACACAAGCCAATCGGGATCCGTTTCCTCCCCCCCTTCCCCCAAAATCGCGGTGGATGGGAAATGAAATTAAGGAATTGTGCTGTTTTGTGCTTCTCAAGAATTACACGACCCACCGTCCTCCAGCGCGACCACACATTTGTCGTGCCATTGTGTCGTACTTACGGACCCGGCTCGCGCTCGGTGTTGTTGGTTTAAACAATTTTTCGCTTGCGTTAGCATCCACAGCCCGGCATATCAAGTCCGCTTACCTGCAAGGAGAGATTCGGAAAACGAAAAACGAAAAACGTATTACATTCAAAATCAGTTCTGCAATCAGTTCCTGCCCGCTGCTAGGATTTTATTGGATTTTGCTTGCTTTCACCGTTTCGCCCATTTCTTCTTCCCTTTTTATCTTCCTTCACCACCCCTCCCCTCCCCGGATGGAAAATTAGTGCGCAAAAATAACAACAACTGCGAGAGAAAAGCGCCGTATCGCTCGTTAGCTACCACCGCCGCCGACGCTACATGGCGGGAAAATAAGGCAGCCGAAAGTGGCTAAGCAGGCAGAAATTGGAATATAAATTAAACCCGAAGCGGCTGTAAGCGGAACAGCGCGAACGTACGCGAAAAATTGCACACATGCAAATGCGGGCGCAAAGACGAGCAAAAGGTCTGAGTCTGCCCCCGGTGAAGGGCCGGAACGTTGTGTTGTGGTGCGTCGTATTGTGGTGTGGATGCATGCTGTACGCTTCGCCGTGTTGTTGTTTGGAGGGAAAAACCGAAAAATTTAATTTTCCGCCTCGTTAGGCGAGCGGCAAAAATCTATTTTCCTACAAGAGGAGCCACCAGAGGAGGTAGGTGGAGTAGCAGCCGTAGCTGTATGAACAATCACGGAAGGAGTTGGTAGGGCATGGGAAAGGGCTAGATACATCGCGGGTGAAGCGGGAACGAAATGGAAATGAAGCAGAAGCGGTAAAACAGCTTTCTTTTTTCAGTTTCCTCCCCCCTCTCCCCCTTCTAAACGTTGACAACCTGCAGTCCGTCCGGTGGGCGGAAAAATTGCCGGCGGGGTGGTAAAGGGCTGCTGATTTTTTCGCAGTGCAATTACTGTCGTGCGTGTATAGGGAGCGACGAGGGCGCGTGAGGTGAAGATAGAAAAATCTCGTTTTTGCATCGCACACCAGATGCAGCGGGTTTCACTCCTTCGAATCCGAGAGAAAATTGCACAGCTAAGGGGTTTTCCGTTCGCGTCCCGGAACGACCAGCAAACAATCTACTGAAAGTTTTGCTTTGTTTTGGCGTAAGAAAACATCACCACAAACACGGGGACTGCGACGACTGCGAAGCCAAAGCAAACCATACGGCGCGTGTAGCGCGTACGGCGGTGGCGTGCGCCTGAATCGTATGCAACCCGCAACAACGGCACGTGCGCTAGGAGAAGCGGTCACAAACCGGGTTTGGTACGAGGAGTACGATTTCAATTTGTTTTGCTTGCGAATTTCGACGGAATGGGATGCTTTCTTCGCTTGCACGGCAGAAAGGCCACAGCTGCCGTATCATTTAAAAGCACTTCCGTAGACAATTGACAAGTTTACATATGTGGGTGTGAGTGTGTGTGTGTGTGTGTGCTTGAGTGGAGAGAGGAAAAATATGCACATGAAAATCGATTTTTTGTCCCGTTCTCTATCCCGCGCAAAACGTTAAGGCGTGATGACGTCTCCACCATCCGCTTTATCCACACCAGTGGAAGAAAGTGTCCAGAAGGTGGTGTCCACACAAAACCGGGTCGCGATAAACACGGGAGAGTTAAGCGGCCGCCCGGCGAACGGGAAGCGCCTGGTTTTTGGGTTGTTGAATTTTCATTGCTTCATCATCATAATCATACGAGGTTTACGAGGCTCCGGCCATACATGCTTTGCTTGACGCCTGTTTCATTGTTTTCTTTTTTTTCTCACTGTGTGTGTATGTCTGTTCGTCTTTCTTTTCCAGAGACGCGTCCCGAGCCCGTCCGTTTCAACGTCAGTTGTTATTTTCAGCACTCTCGTAGTGCTTTTTTTTGTTCCTTTTTTCTCGTTCCTATCGAGCATGCGATGTATATATTTTTGAGTGGAAGGCACATTCTCGCCAGACGTCATCACCATTCGGTACGGGCAGCAACGGCTGCACCCGGCCGTGTTGTGTGCTGTTGCTGCGCCCGTAAGGTAGACAACACGATGTCATTCTTGCTGACAGCAGCCGACAACAGAGAATCGTGCGGGAGGGTGGCGAGATGCCCCTGATGCAAAACTACTGCTACCGCAGTGTAACGTTGCTCGAGCAACGTTAAATAGACCCTGCATGCGGGGTTTTTGCTACATAACGACGTACAACACCCATACAAGGGCCGGAGAAAGATGAAAGCCGGAGTACGGTGTATGGAAAATGCATAATGCATGTTAAGGTTCGGGCGGCTGCACTTCCAGTCCCTGCCCCGCAGGGTATGCAACACCGCTTGCTGACACGCTGAATAGCACGCCGGGATAAGAAACAACAACGCAAATGCAATGTAAATCGGGTTTCAGCAAACCCCGGAGAAGACGACGCCAGACGTCTTGTGAATATACGGGTTTTGCCTTGCGCCGGGCAGAGCATGCAGCTACGTGTCTAATCACGCACGGCACAAGGGTCGGGTGAAGACGGAAAGTGCAAAAGAAAGAAAGAAAAAAAAAACAAATCCCCACCGCGGGAGCAAATCGAGCACGATAAGGAAAAATTGGGATTTGCTCGATGCACACCATCCCGTATGCATCCGTTTTCTTGCCCTGGCGCTTTCCTTTGTAACGCAAAACACCAGCACGCCTGCTGCCCCTGGAAGTTATGCAAATGAGAATCAATTTCAAGTACCCGTGGGGGCCCTGGATGGTTTCGATCGAGAACAAAGCATTCTAATGGTGCTTTGATTCGGCACGAAAAGACACTTTATTCTGCCGGTGAGCTGGCACCGAACAGCCTTTTTCCCGTATGATCGATGCACACGATGTGGCGGGCAACTCCTTCCACCCCACGCGTTACATTAGCGCGCCCGAGATGAAGTCATAAAAACTTCCCACCAGAGGGAGGATGGCAAAGCGGGAAAAGAAGTTTTATGACCATTCGATACGGCATCGGCACTCGCGCGGGTGGAAATGGTCACCAATATGGGGACGAAATTTTTAGATAAATTGTACTTTAATACTTTGGGCGCGACGCGATGGCGGTTGTCTGCTGAACAGTGGCAGATTCCAGCGCTAGGCGAAAAGGTCCGGTGACGCACCGTGTCCGTGTGTAGAACGAACGATGAAGATGAAAATTTCCTTCATCACCATCACCATCATCATCATCATCGCGATCGTTGGTTGTAAAAGTTGTCTCGCTGGGCCGCTGCTCCCGGGCACGAAAGTACGTAAAAAGACGTAATGACCAGGTATTTCCTCCCGTTTTCCCGTCGCCAGGTGGCCTTCAGGACGCGAGAAGACGCAAACGTCTCGAACCGTCCCCGGGAGCATTTTTAAAACCCCGTCCGCCCGGTGGACGTTGGATTTCTTTTTTTTGCTTTCCCTCCATTTTGTCACT
Organism: Anopheles farauti; assembly: GCA_000473445.2. Lineage (NCBI taxonomy): Eukaryota > Metazoa > Arthropoda > Insecta > Diptera > Culicidae > Anopheles > Anopheles farauti. The sequence goes on from KI915045.1 coordinate 6,475,712, forward strand.
TTGTCCTGATGAAGCTGGTGGAAAAATTTTTATGGCATGCAATCAAAGTGCATTACACAACACCTGTGACGCGGGAGTCCCCTCCCCCTGGGGACGGGATGGCCTTCCGCTTGTCGTACTTGCACTCGTTTCGCACTGATTTTCCATTCAATTCCTTGCGCAACCCGAGCACCGACACTGCTGTCCGGTGCTAATGTCCTTGCCATGCTTCCAGCGACCGCTCGCACTGTTTAGCGGGAAGCGGTTTTAGTTTCTTGCACACTTTCATCTAGTAATGCCACCGTTGTGGCGGCGGGTGTTGTGGTTTTTGATTTTCCCACTTTTCGCGAGACAGAAGAAGAACGCCATGGCGTGTCGTAAATGCGGTCGTAAATGAATATGCCACTCAGGAAGGCCAACGCGAGACAAGGAGAGTGGCTATGTTTGTGCGAAAATAAAAAGAGTAACAGGGGTTCTAGAAAGGATTGTGTTCCGGGAACGAAACAAAACGAAACCAAAACTGGTAGCGCAGCGCGAAAACGAGCGGAAATTGGATGAATTTTAACGATGGCTACGCCACTATTAGCCGTGCGAGCGTGTTGTGGTCGGTTTCATACACCAGCGAACCGGTAACCGTGCAAGACTCAATAATTTTCCATTTTTGCCACCCGAACGGCTGCTTTTGTTTTATCTCAGGAAATTGTAAACGGTGGGTGGGAAAGGGGGAAAAACAATTAACCAGCCTTTCTAGGTTCCTGGTTGATCATTTTTGTGCTGGTTAATTTCCTTGTATAAGTACGTACGTGCAAAAGATTTATTTATACTTTTTTGGTATGAATTTACACAACAAAGTGTTGTTTGGTACATGTCATTTTATGAAATAGGTATCAACGATAACGTGAAAGGGGGAATTATGAGCACAATTGTTTAGTGTTTTTTTATTTTTTTATTTAAAAGACTATCGAAAATCTATTTCAAAAACATTTGAGTACATTAATTTTCCCATAACCAAGGATCAGGCATTATCTTGATTTTTCCATCATTTAATTATGATTTCTAAATAAAATTCATCCACCTTCTAACAGTGAAGGAACTTCAAATATTAATCATTTCAAAGGAATCTTCTTTGCGGAACTTGTGCAAAACAAATTTCGAAACCAATCGGCGTAGGCGGTAAAGTATCGAGCAAAAAATAGCCCTCCCGCTCGATGCTTTTCCCATTAACTTCACAAGCGGCAAATTTCCTGTCGTTGATCACTTGCTCAAACATTGACCGTTTTCCCGGGCACCACACGCACCGCCGGCGAGCCCATCCACTCGCAGCGCGGGTGCTGATGCACAAAAGAAGCAGATACGAGGGGACGATTGGAAAGTTTTCGCATCGATTTCGTCACACCTACCACCGACTTCCTCCGTCCTCCTGTACGGCAATGGATAATATCCTGGGACGGCACCACGGACGTCCGTCCAGCACCGGGAATGAGTGCCGATAGGTGCAACGGACGAATGAAAAAAGGCAAAAAAAAATACAAACGTGTATTGGAAGTTGTAAAATGAAAAGTTCACCCAATCGGTTGTTGTACAGGTTTTTCTCGATGAGTTCGTTTTTTTTCTGCTCTGTGTGTATGTGCTGCTGTTGTTGCATCCTTGCTATCGTTTGCAACATCATTCCGTTTCGTTAGATTCAGCCCATTCGCCACGAAGGCTGGCCGGCGGGGTTGGCCGGGGAAAGCGAATGAGAAACTCAATGGGACTCAATGACAACTGGCTTTCGTTGTTTGGTTTCCCATCGGCAGAGAAAACCCCGATATCGCAGCTGGGTGGTCCGGAGACAAAAAAATCCTCTTTCGCTTGCTCTTTCTCTTTCGTGCAATGAAGGAAGCAACGCTGCAGGCTAGAACAGTTTTTCTTTCTCGGCATTGCTCATTGCGCTTACGTGTGTGTGTGTATGGGATTCGCAGTGAAAAGAATATGTCTGAAGGTATAAAGGACGGGTTGCAGGCAGAGTATGTAAGTGGGCAAAAAATGTGCTCCAAAATCAATGGATATCATCAAAAGCTCCTGAATGTGGTTGGACGGTCGATGAGGTGAAACGTGAATTAAAAAGCCAGACAGAAACATATGGTTCGAGTCAGGAGGATAACACTATTTGTTTGGAGATATTTGGGTATGTTAGTACCACTTTAGGTAACTTTAATAGAAAGAAAAGTTTTTTTTCTCAAGAGATTCGAATCGTCTCCTATCATTCATGCGCTGTCTAACACTGCGCGCTTACCATGTGACCTATGCAGCTTGAATTGGTAATGGAATGGAAGTGCTATACAAAAGTTAGATAGCAAATTTACAATCTTATAGCTAGAAATACAAGAAACTTTTTGAGAAGTTGTACTATTTTTACGAGCCGTTTTTGTTCTAGATTTTGTTATTTTAAACAAGATAAAATTGAAGAGCCTCTCAGTCACGTATCGGTGCTGCGCGATTCATCGATTCAATTTGAAGCTTTTCAAAATTTTGCTCCCCGCTCCCGGTACGAAACTCAAGTGCAGACCGTGCATCGTTGCCATGTGGAAGCGGCAAAGGTGCGCCATCATAAAGATATTGCTTATTTCATTTGATAGAACCACTTAGACATGCCTTGCCTCTAGCAAACGCAATTGCCCACTGTTCTCGTTCCTCTTCTCACCCCTCGTCTGGATGAAGTTTTGCGAGCCGGCTCGAAATCCCACGGGCGACACGGCGAGCAAACATAGATAATGCAACGGCAACAGAAAGTTCCCACAGCGGCATAAGTTTCGCCGATCGCCAAAAGTAAGTTTCCTTCAGTTGATTTGGCAACGGACGGGGAGTGGTTTGCAGTTGGAACCGAAAACGTCGCAAGTACGGGGAAGAAGATGAAGATTGCTTCCCCATCGGTAGTTCCGGCGACTTGAGCACAAATACGTACACATCAGCGAAACGAATTCTGTTGCCGTGGGTGGGGTGTGTTCCAGTCCCCGTTGGGAAAGAAGCTAAAGAAACGGTCCCAAATGCTCCAGTAGCTAATATTGCTGGCACTGCACAGCAGCGCCTAGCTGCCATCGGACTAATTAGTGTGGAGACACCATAATCGTTAATGCTTTAATTGATTGCCATTGGGAGCGTTTGGCTAGTTCCCCGTTAATTGGTGTTATTATTGCTATTCGAAGTATTATTGCTGTTTACGGGGTTGCCGTTGGCTACGCCGGTCTACGCCAACAAGTGTCCACCATGTTGTTTTGCACCTCTCGCTGGAGGGGTGTGGTCGTTGTTGTCTACCACAATCTATATCGCATATTTCCCCGAACAACCTTCGCTGGTAGTTGATGAACTCGTGAAATAAATTTTCGTTTGACGAGAAAAACGAAATAACGGCCATTGGGTTTTATTTTTCACACCACCACCAGCTACCCGGAAGTCATTAAAAGTTTTCCCGCGTACTGGGATGCGGGGAGCGAGGAATGGCAGCCGATTAAAGTAAGATGAGCTTTAAACTTGTTTAATGTAATGCTTCTCCCGCTGATCGTTTGTCCAGATTTTATCGATTGTTTCACCTCTCGAGCCCGCCTTTGCTCGACGGCTTCGTCTACAGTGTTGTGGGAGCTTTGTGTTGTGCATTTTTCGTGCTTAGAGGTAAGCTTCCTTTACCCGAACGGTTCGATCAGTTAGTTAAAAACACACGCCAACGTCAGGTGTAGTTCAAAGTTCCGGCTTCCGACGAAAACTTGCTATATTGACCCCCGCGGCAAGCGTTATTTATACTGGGGTTCGCTCGTTTCAATTGCATTTGCCGAAGTGTTCCTGCAAGGATCTTTAGATCCGGATTACTTTACACACCGTAACGCGATGCAGCAGGCTAAGGGATGCTTCTTCTTAGCTGCGTTGGGATACCGATGGCCATGGGATGGAAGACAACAAGTTAAAGCAGTAAGTAAGGTGGAAAACGACGACCGAAGGCGGATAAACTTTGGACTTACGTACAAAGCTTGCTGTGCTGTGTGGGTCCAGGACCAGTGCAAACCGCACAAAAACACACACAGACACGCCGCATATGCAGGATCGCCACACAGTGTGGAGGAAGTTCTACCCCCGACCCCGTGTCCGTGTCCACTCGACCGAAGCGTATTGGTCCAATACGGTGGAATTGCTACAAATTTTCTTTCTCCTTAGCCCTCACTCCACACGCCACCACCACCCGAAGGGTTTTCACACAAAAATGGCACAACCACCGGAAGCACCGGAAGCTCGATAGCAGCAGCGAGCGGAACTGTGTTCGAATCGATTGCATATTTATGCTTCCCACTTGCCGTGCAAACGATTTGCGGAAGACCAAGGTTGTAGCCGAAACCTGAACGAGCAGTGTGTGAAGTTGTGCGGTGGGGAAAATATTCAACCAAAAACCCCACCTTCCGCCCCCTTTCCGGGAGGAGCGGTAACGTGTTTTGGGATGTATCTTCAAATTTCTTACCCAGGAGGAATGGCACCGACGGGTGTGTTTAGAGCCGGTGACCGAAGGAGTAAAAACTGTGGAGCTCGGGCTGGCGGCAGGCTGATGCAGTTTTAGTGTCAGCATGACAGTTGGTGTAGTTGTTTTGAAATCAAGAGCTGTCAGTAGTAAGTAATGTATTTAGCAGATTTGTGTCCTCATGCTCTCGTGCGTCTCGGAGCAGGGGAAGGAGAATGTAAGGAATTGGATTGTCATGTACCCAGCTCCGGAGGGTATTTTAATGTGAGTAACAATTTTGCTCCTTTTTCTGCAAGCTGTTTTGTCCCGGTGAGGATGAGCAAAGTACTTTCACGATGAATAGAGGCATAAGCCCGGTTTCAGGCGGTTAGGTGAATCTTGTTCCGGTTTTAAGCATCCACTTGCATCACCCGGTTCGGTCCTTCAAGCAAATGGCCCTTCGCCTCCGATGGAATGCGGATAATCTGCACTATTTCGGGCTATAACGATACCGGGATCCGGCCGGCCGTAAAACGTTTAAAAACTTTCCAAAAAGCCCTGAGCCGGGGTTCCGGACGCTCCGGGACCGCGCGCCGTACGCGAACCGTCAATATGGAACGTGCTCGGGGAACGGGACCCGACGCGTACGAAAAGCGCTAGTTGATTGGAACGAACGCTTTTTGGTGGAGCGAACCGAGCCAGACACTACGGTGCCGGCTTTTGCTACGTGTTCGGTGACCCGAAAGCGGGTGCGGGAGTGTGCCGATAGCCAAGGCACAAGGGTCCACTTCACACCACATTCACGTCGGTTTCGAGCCAGAAGGCACAAATCGAAACATTCCTACACGTCCGCAACTAATCACGGATGCTGCTGCTGCGGCTGCTGCTTGACTGTGTGCGCCCGAAAGGTAGGCTACCCGCTTCGCAACAGGGCGAGTGGTTCGTGTTCGTTCGCTCGATTCGTTCACTCACACACATACACACAGACAGACGTATAAACCCGTCTATAGGCCTGAAGGAACAGCTCGTTCGAAAAGCCGCAAAGCAAGCGTAGCAGCCTCTTCCTCTTGCTCTTTTTTCATGCGCTGAAAAGATTTTTTTTTCCCACGAGCTTGTCAATCCTCTTATCCGGCTCGCTCGGCACACCACCCGTTTGTGACTTCAGCCTCGGGTCCGGAGAACCGACAAAGAACGATCCCAGCCTCTCACACACGCACGCATACAAACAATCGATTTCCATGACTCTATAATCGGATAAACAAACAAAATAATGCTATTGTGGCAATTTAGATGCGCCTGATTAGATATCGGCACCCGAACGGGGCGCACTGAATCTTTCTCACACCTTTTTTCCTCCCCCGGTCCGGTCGCCCCGGGGCGGGACGACAATGTCGCGGACATTTGCGCCGGCTGACGGGCGACGATTCCCGGATATAGGAGCAGAAACAAAGGGTCGTAGCCGCTGGTAGCCGAATGAATAACAGATAAGATAGATACCACAGTGTGTTTGCCTGGGTGAACCGAAGGCGCAACACAAATGGAAGGTTGGATGTGTTCCGTGGGTTAATGATTATCGCCACAGCGGGAACCGTAACCAAACAAGGCTTTTAACTGAGTCGATAAAGAAAGTTAGCAAGTTTCGTAGTAATCGCGGGGTTGGATGGAGGGGAAGGGGGGAGGGGCATTAAGTGGAAATCATTGCCGGGCGAATAATCAACCGGATGCCGGCCAGAGCGATAGCGCGATGGGAATAATATTAACTGGTTTTTCGTGTACGCAACATTAGCGAGCCATCAGGAGAAGCAGCGGGAAGAGGCGTGCGCCTGAAAGGTAGGCAACGCGCACAGCACCGACCCCCGCCACCCGGCCAACGAACCGGCGATGAGACGCACGGTGGCGTGGCTCATAAACTGTGACAGAATTGTGGTTTGAAGAAAACCAGATAATGAGCACGCAAAGTCGGCTGTATATATGGCGCATGTTGTGCTTGTGTTTGTCTGAAATCGGGTAAGCCACAGCCGTGGAGTAGCTCCTGCTCTCGTGCGCCCGGTCGAGCAATCACACGCCACGAGTATTTAACGCAATAAGCATTAAATTCAAATTAGTTTCACCATTTATCTCTCCGCAGCGTCGGATGCGGCGAACGTTTCTCCACAAAGCCTCACAAGGAGATGGCGGCTGGGACGTGACGCTGCCTCTGGCACGGTGGTTTTGCGGCATCGAAGGAAGAAATTAGGCAAATTGAAATTGAGAGATAAATTACGCACGCTGCCCATTACGCTGGGCGACAAGATGCGACCGGGTTTCGTGCGACCAGTCGACGCAGCTGCGGCGAAGGTTCTTCCGCAAGCCTGACGGGGCACACCCTGATTGGATGTATTGAAAATTATCATTTGTTGGTTCGGGTGATGGGCGAGAAAGGCACCGCGTGCTGAAATATGGCACCCCGTACGGCACACATTTGTCGATTTGGTTCCCAATCCATGAGCAGGGGTTTTGCTGAATGTTTCATTTGTCATTGCGTGTGTGTGTGTGTGTGTGTGTTGGGGGTAAGAGAGAACCGAACATCGAACCATTTCTACGCTCGGAAGTGGATTGAGGTCTTCTTCGAAGGTGGCTTCGTGCTAGAGGCGACCATTTGGAAAGCGTTTTGGAAACGATCGCCATGCGGTCGTGATTGCGGAGAATTGCGACATCGATTCACGTCGCCAGAGACGTAACCTCCTGCTCACATAACCAATTCTACCATTCCGGAGGGGTTTTATGGCACGGCTCGCCATTGGCACCCGCAGCAGCGCAACCATTTCCGATTGGTAATTTATTTCAATTTAACGCGAACGATTCTGATTAATACTCTTTATTGAGTTTAATCAGTGTGGATCGGGCGCACATCGGTTGGCGCCAGTGGCTGGTTTGGGTGCGGAAGATTGCTTCACCGGATCGTTCGGGTGCCTTTCCGTCGCCATCATTGCCAACCCTGGATGCTGTTTGATCACATCACCGTTTTGCGTTCTCGCCGTTTCATCCAGCGCAGTCTGATTGAGGATAGTTTCGCACACTCAGTGTGATGGATCACCATTCTTCATTACTTGCTGGTGTGCTCTGGGGAAGTCTTTTAGTCTCCAAAAAAATACTCCATTTTCTGCTCAGCGCGCACCACATTTGAATCTTGTCCGTCATTAGCTGCAATTGGATTACGAGTTGGTTTTCGCTTTTCATCTACGAGCCACCACCATTAGGTGAATGAAACTGATGATTTTCTTCTTACTACCTTGCTTGAAGAGGTAAAAGTGGTCGGAAATACAGTGGAAACCCAATTTTGGTTTAGAAAAATCCTTGTGAGGCGAACAAACAAAAGACTCGCAATGAAGGAAAAACATCAAGTCCTATAATTTAGAAATCTCTAGGCGTTGCATGGAATTGTTTGGACTCACAACATAATACCACAAGCTAGAGAGAAAAAAAAATGAAGCTTTAATTCAAATGCGAGTTGTTTGTTCAAAAGAAATTGTTTGAGTTTAAACAAATTGCTCTTTCTTCCTATTTTTTGCCTATTCTATTTGTTGTATGTATTTAAAAGTTGCCTGAAACGAACATGGAAAGCTCTCCACGACACGGTTTGGCTTCCTCCTTTGAAAGATTGCACTCGTGTAAGCAAACATTGATGAGCCAATAAATGGCCGCAAGTCAATGAATCGAACGTTTGTGCCTCATCATTTTCCCATAATCTAACCCATACGCACGCACCACAGCTGGGCAAAACGCTCATTAGGTTGGGGTTTCTCTTCGAGATCTCGCAAAAAGCGCTACACAACGCTCGCCCGCCGCTCGTCGAACGGACGCTGACTTTTCGGGAAGCGATATAAGAATATATCGATGGTTCGTGCCACGTCAGGCCGATTTTGTGGCGGCAAGAATTAGCCATCGGGCTGGGATGACACCAACCCTTAATCTCCTGCGCTTGTGTGTGGGTGTGTGCTGGGAATACCAAAAGTCATCTTGTCGATTTCACTTTCCTTCCCCTCGGCCGTCGACGAAGAAAGCCATGCATCACCGATGAATCATCCCTTTTCGGGTAAGGTTTGTGGATTTTGCGGCCAGCCGGTCGACGCGATAAGACGACGATAAGAGAACCGATCCCGTCTGCCTCCGCAGCAGTCAAACGTTGCTTTTTTCACGGTGCGCAGCAGAAAACCACTTTCCTATTAGCATCCACGCCCGGTGCCGATGGCCTTTTAGCGCATTTTCCGTGCGTTCCGCTCGTCGGCAAGCTTACCGTGGAGTGAATGTTTTTATTCTCCCCACCCTCCCACCATTTTCTTCCATCCCTCCCACCGAGCGCATCCCGGGAGAACAAAAACCCTGACGGAAAATAAATTCCCAAAGTTCCCTCCCCTTCCCTGGGATCCTTTTTCACCGTGTTGGGAAGTTCCTACCTTAGGAAGGAATTTTCCATAAATTCTAGAGAGAGCTTTAAGGAATCACACAAACACACATACACATTGGCACGCAAGACTTCCAATCGAGCAGAGTGGAAATTCACCTCCGGTGGTACATCGAAAGGATCGATACTTTGGGCGCAGAATGGGAGCGGTGGGTAGAAAATATTGCGGAAATGGTTTCGTCACCTCCGCGGATGTGTCCTGTCGCTTTTCAAAAACACACACACAAATAAACCACACCGTATGCCATTTGTCTGCCTGGCCTAGAGCTCCATTTGGCTGCTGCCTCGGCTGAGAATTGAGCGCTAGTTAAGACCGTCTACCGTTGGAGCGTTTCGGAAAAAGGAAGAGTATGTCATCCGGATGCGAACGCCGCCGCCACCGACGACGACGACGACGGTGACGAAAGCCAACGATGTCAAATGGTGGAATTTGCGGTGGTGGAAGCGATAAGGTATTACACACGGCCACCGTCGTCACCTTCAGACGCTCGTTCCGGCCACGTCGGAAAAGTTTTCACCACGTCTGACGCGGGAGGAAGGGGCAAAAGGCATTTGGAGAATTTTGGCCATACCGAGAGACATGATCGAACGGTGTGCACGGTTGGTTTTCGTGCCGTGGTGAACGGCGGCAGGTAAATGGCGTCCAGATCTCTACCATCCAGGGCTCTCAGTCAGAAAACAAAAAAAAAATCATTCCCCACGGTGAGACGGTAAAGTGCCCCAGTTTTAATCCCCAGCCGTGTTTGAATATTTCAACCGATCCTCGGCTGACGCCGGGTTCCTAGTGACGGCCCCGTCTTACCGAGCCGCCAATTTTCATTAAATTCTACCGAAATTCGCTCACATTACGGCCTGCTTGCCTTGACTAACACACTTTGCCGTACGTTCTGGTTTGGGACCTTTTCGGGGGGATTGTAAATAAAACAAAAAACAAAATTTTCACCGCCTTACAGAGGTTTTAATGGCTGGTGAAGATTGGCGAGTATCGAACCGTTGGAGAAAGTTGGTTTTGGGTAACGAAAGGTTGCGCCATAAATGTTTGAATTGGTTTTAAAACAGCATTTTTCATTTTTCAAATCTTCGGAAAATCGTAGGAAAATCTAAGAAAAACCCTTATTTTTGGCATCCTAGTAGATTTTAATTGTTAAAAAATTTCCTACAGGTTTTTCGTCGTATATCTTTTAAACAAATCGCATATTTCTATCCTTATTAAACATATATTGAATGCTCCTAGAAATTAATCATACGGATCCGGATAAAAAGAAACTTCACATAAAATTCTCACACATCAAACAATAGAAACTATCATATTACAACAACACTTAACACGTGTGGCTTTTTAGCGGACCAATTCATTCGTTCACACTTCGTTGCTCCTGGAACTGGCGGGAATAGGCAAATAAAAAGCGGCAGAGAACGATCAGCCATAATTTCCCCGGTATCGCGGTATTTTGTTTCACGCTCACCTTTAAACAATGGCAGGTAATTTCACCCCACCATACGATAAGCTGCTTCAGCTGCTCACATCTAAATCGGTGCGTAATATACCGTCGTCGTCACGCGTCGTTCGTAACTTTGTGACTTTCCAGCCTTCCCTCGCTGCATTCTTGTCGCGAGAATTTCACGGAAATATGTTGTACGAAAGCCTGACTTTGGATTTTCACCTTTCCGTAGCATTGAAATGTATTGTTTTTTTTTTGTTTCAGAATGTTTTATAACCCGTCTTGTTGAAGCGTGCTCCTCCACCGGAAGCGACGATACTCAGAAAAATGCGTATAATATGTATGTGCTTGGGAAGAGAGCAGTTCGAGGGGTACTAAAAAATAACTTAAGACGATTTCGTGAGGACGTTTCAGCTGTTGGTAGGCTCCAGAATCGGCTGTAAACTTCCACCATTCCAAGCGTGTATTGAAAGGATAAACGTGTTTCCTCCTTGATGGCGTAATTTAATTTGTGCCGTTTTAGGTTGCGTATGCGATATGGAAATTGTGCCCGCATTTAGGCCTCCGAGGTGGCGAGGGGACGTTGCGAAATAATTACAACGTTTTTCTCTTCTCGTTTTTTGCACATAAACGCGCTTTGAGAGCACTTCCCTTTTCGATTGTGTTGAAATCGATTCAAGGATTAAGCTCCCCGCGGTCGTTCGTCCAATTCTTGGTTCTTCTGTTTTCCCGCCTTTCGGGTTCGGATTTCGTATTTGATTTCAAATATTTGAGAGTGAAATTATTGAGCGCTACGGAAGAGGAAACCTTGCCACCGCATCCACATTCCATATCCAAGCGATATTAAGCCACACTTTGGAGGTGAAAGTGGCCGCTCGGAAATGATTTTTTTCTTCCGAGCGTTTCCTCTTCCAGTGTTATGAATGATTGCGGTACGATTTTCCACTCGTATCTCAGGATGCACGGTGCAACCGTTTCCCGGATGCCGTGAAATGAAAAATCGACCGACTCATGGCAATCGGGGGGAGTATGTAAAGTACCCGGGCGCGTTTGGCGATCCCTTGATATTGATTTTTTTATTCTCGCTCGCCGAAGAGGCGAGTATTTGCAGGAGGATTTAATCTCGATTTATTTTGTGCAGAAAGGGCGTGGCGGTGGCGGGCGAAGCGGAATGAGATATTGGCACGGCGTGATGATGCGTTGGAATGCGGCTTCTTTCGGCTCGCCGTGGTGTTCTGTGTATGTGTGGCGAATGGAAGCACATAAAGATTCTCATCAACTCATCTTTCCAGCGCAGAACACGTCATCATCATCATCGTCATCATCGCCGGTCTTGCTTCGAAAGTGGGATTCAATTCCGATGGGCTTGGGTCGTTTCTCTTCTGCGCTCTGCTTTCATTTGCCTATGTTTCTTCATTTATTACTTCAATCTCTTTTGCGTGGGTTTTTTCTTCAGATTTTTTTTCATCAAAGCACTTAAAAAAAAGCATTCGAGGCAGGTAAGAGCAAAAATAAACAAATGAACTTGCGCTTCAATTTGGACAAAACGTGGACTCGACTACATCGGCTTAAAGATTTGGTATTGGTTTAAACGGAGAAAACAGTACACTTCCCAGCTTCAACGGCGGACCAGACAGTTAGGTCCACTTAGTGAAAATTTCCTTTAGTGCTGGGGAAAAAAAGGGTCAAAACCGGTCGGCTCCCATTCGGTTGGGTGTGAAAATTCACCAAAAAGGGTTCAATTAGGTTAAGATATCCTCGCACACGCTTCGTCGGTCTAATTTCATCGTCGGCCACCCGAGGGTGGTGTCGTTCAATCAGCGTTGCGTTAATCAGCTCGTTGCGGGGAATCGGAATTGAGTGCAATCTCGTACGTGCAAAACTCGGCACGTTTTTTTTCCCCGATAAAAGCCACCTCTTCGTGTGGGCAGTTTAAGCTTCCATAACCCGGGAAACACTAATAGAAATTCAATTTCCTACAGGTGGTAATAGTGAACCCGGGACCAGGGACGAGAAGCTAAAGCGTAAGTGAAAAAAAGGATTTTCGAGAAAAATAAACCTGGCTTTCCAGGGAAGAAGGTGAAGCCTTCTTTTCACTCTCTTTTATTCGCGTGTGTGTGTGGTAAGGATGTGGAAACGTAAGTATGGGAAACAAAAGCGTTGCTTCCAGCTGGCCGGAGACCCCTTGAGGTTTGAATATAAATAGCTTCATCGTTTAGGCGGATTTTTCGGTGGATGGAAACCGAAATCCGGGATGCGAGACGTGTCACAGCAGCAGCAGCGAGGATGGAATTCAATTTTACCCGTAAAGCCGCTCGGAAACCGAAGAAAATGCAGATTTTTGTTCTTCCCCCAACGTCCCCGCCCCCGTCGAGCTGCTGTGCAAACGAAAATTGATCGATTGATTCTACACTCCTCCCGATGGGGGACGCCGGCGACGACAACGACGACAACTGCCGGACGTTCCGGACAATGGGTGTGAGTGAAAACCGGTCGATCCGGTTCGAAGGACCAACAGATTAGTGGTTGTATTCATTGGGCCCGCCACTACTCCCGCACATGCCATGATGGGTTGAATGGTGGTGGTCAGTGGCTGCGGTTTTTGCCTGTGTGCCCATTTGCGAGCGACTGAACCAACCGAAAAGACCGGCATGTTTCCTTTCCTCTCCTACCGTCTTGATCCGTGTGGGCACACGGGCAACTATTAGAAAATTGCCAAATGAGGTTTGCTGGTGACATTCGGTTTGATTGATTTTCCCTCGGCTTGCACGCAAACCCGCGGCTACGGCGGCTCCTACCGCAATTGATTTCCTTCGATTCGATGCGTCCTCTCCCTTTGTTTGCCGCCCCGCCTCCCAGCCTCTCTCGCCAGCGGTTTGGCTTTTGTGTGATCGTTGCTAATCGATTCGTACGGGGCAAAAATCTTCCACGAGTCTTCCGCCGTGAGTGGTTGCACATATATTTCTGCGGTTTGCCCGCCGTGGGGTTTCAGATCTGCCAGCGTCAGGCACGGGTCACACAGTCCGGAGTCCACTTACCTAAAACGAAAACGAGAGAAGAGAATGGTGGTTAGGTGGTTGGGACGGTAAAGGGTTTTATGCGGAACGCGATCGTGGTTAACCCATGATGGTGCAATGAAATAGTCACTCGAAAGTCTCCAATCGCTTGGTTTATCCTCTATCCGGGGGATTCCTTCACTCAGATTGGTTTGCGGGCGAATGTTTGATGCATTTCATTTTTTCTGGTATGACAAAAATGTCCCACATCCATATTTACTTTCAAATCATAAATGTACTTCAAACGAATGTGGAAATCGATTGGAACAAAAACGTTACCGGGTCGATTTCAATGTAATCCGTTCTCGGTAATTAATCATTCGGAAATCACACGAGCACGATTTTATTACACCGAACAGAGAGTGAGTTAGAAATGTGCCTGTTTTTTTCTATCCTGCTCATTCGTACGTGCTTGTGGCTGTGATGTTTCCCTGGCACCGTCGGGGGTTGTGCACACAAATGAGTGCCAGAGAACTTACATTTGATGAGGCTTATTTCGAGCGATCGAGCGAAGTGGTAATATCGGTATCGGGCGACGGATTAAACGCCATTTTACGGATTGTTTTGATTGGTTTGGATGGATTACAGTTCGCAGGTGAAATGATACAAATGGTTGAAATCACACCGCGAGCGTGTCAATTGCAAATGAATTCCTAGGAATTCTTATCTAAATAGATATTACATGTGTGCTTTATTTTTTACACCTCGACGACGACAGTGCTCAGAAGCGTCGTTTGAAATATGTTTTCAGAGACAAGCTCCGGAAAATATGGATGATTTAAATCCCCTATGGCTTTCGAATATGGTCCGATTTTCAAAACATGACTTTTCGCTTCACCGGGTAAATATTTTTTTCAGTAGTTCGAAACCCAACTTTAAATGAAAAAAGCTTCGCGATAAAAAAACCTTAAATAAAAGTTGAACGTCTTCATCATCCAACCGATCGAACAGAGATTTCATTAAAAACTCGGATGTAAAAACTCCGTTTGAGGCGTAGGAAGATAGCTCGAAAAGTGAAAAAATCTCACTACCGTGCTGGTAAAAACCGCGTGCGGGCGATTTCTTAATTAAAACAGCGAAATGTGGCCCAGCTCCCACGCAGGCATTGCTCGCCGGTGGCAAACGTAACGCAATGGGATTAACTTCCCCCGAAGCCGGAAGGATCGTTCCCGAGAGGTTTATGGATCGGCTGTGTGTTTTTTTTTTTTTTTTGGTGCTACTCTCCTCGGTCCGTCTCGGACTGTCTGTGGTGGGTTTTGTGTGGAATGTGAAATTCCTTTTCCCTTGCGCCCGTTCTCTTCGAACCCTTACGGGGTTCGAATCGATTCCAGAGCGGAGAAACGAGAGCAGAAAGTCGGTTTCACACAAAATCCCGCCCCACAACGGCCTGAGACGAGGCCAAAGAAATTCCCAAAATGCGAAGCTTTGCATTTTCGCATCCTGGAAGCCGTGTCAAGGAGGTTCTTTTTTTGTTGTTGGTGTTCGTGTAGAAATTGGACAGAAAGTTCCCAACTTACCTCGGCTCTCGCCGGAGAGCCCTTTTTTTCTTGCTGGGAGGGAAAATATTTACCCACCCGATTTTGTAGGCGTGAAATTTTGCAACTAATCACGGAAAAAGCATTCGACTCATGTGTTCGTGATCGTGTGTGTGTGTCTGTATGTCACTCGAGCCACGTAATCCTTTGCCAGGGAAGGGGTCGCCCGAATACACCCGAATATTCATGGGAAGTTTTCTTGTGCGAAGGGAAAAACTAATTCCTTCGGTTTCGGTTTGCCCGAAATTCGATGAGCAAGATCGATGGTGCATGAGAAATGAGCACGTCGTGGCAAGCGGCAACTTTGTGTGTTTGATCCCACGTTGAGTTTGATTTATGCTCGCTTGGGAGACGCGTTCGCGGAAAACCCGGGGTGGAAAAAAGGTTGGTTTCGAGAGCACGCGAAACAAAAAAAAAAAGGAAAAAGAAAGCAAAATCCTTATCCTTTCCCGTAAAGTCGTTAGTAGCAAAACGGGCTTACAGCGTGACGTGTTTCTGGGTTTTGTGTGAGGGATGTGTTTTTTTTTGTTGCACATCTCACAGAGCCCAGGAATTATCGATCGTGCGCACTGTGGTTGTGGGGGAAAAGTTTACTCAACATATTTTCACACACCACGCCATCCCCACATACACATTCGAAACTCAAACACTAAAGGTGGCATCATTTTCACAGGCATTTCTCTCTTCTGCACGACACGCACAGGGTTTTATGATGGACGAAATGTCGAGAGTTTTCTTCACCGTGGTGAAACGAAGCAAGAAGCAAGGAGGAAGAGAGAGACACACAAAACTCATTCATTATTAAATCGTTGAATCGGCTTCGGCCCAGCATTCCAACTCCAAGGCCACACTTGGTGCGTTTTGTCTGCGTGTCGTCGAGCTCGAGGAAATGCGAGGAAAAACGATCACAATCGCGCGCTGCTCTCGCCCGGTATCATTTGCCGGCGACACATATCCTTGGGATGAGCCACTCTCCGTCTTTCCCCATTCCCCTCCACAGCAACAGAGAGCAGCACTTTACTTTTCCCGTCTGCTGCCGGTGACAGATTTCCTTCTCTCCATCTACAAACCCCCACACCGCCTTAACCGGGATTTTCATCTCCGCATTCATTTGCGATTGTTTGGCGCAAAGCGCGAGGAAAGCGAAGAAAAAAACACACACACACAAAAGAGCGCGGGATCGTTTGGTGGCGGACCGAATTCTTTATCCGATCGTTTAATATTCATATCCTTTTAGTCATTATGTAAATGATAGAACTCAAATCTCGTTCGCTTTCCTTCCTTGCGGCGGATCGTGCTGCTTACTTTCATCGTTTGGCGTAAAGTTTTATGGCCGTTTCTCTTATTGTGGGTAAAATGACTGAATGGCGAGTGCCAGGAGGCTTTTCTGCTTGATCTTGACCCCTTAGAACGGCATGGAATTTCGGAAAACAAATAAAATATCAGCAACGATTGGAAAACGCGGAAACGCGCCCCGCAAATGATAATTACAGCGATGGTGGATCGCGTGTAAAATAACCAAAACGATGGAGTATTTCCCGAAATGGGAGCAGCTTCCAAAAAATGCCCCGAAAAAGGGGAAACCTCAAATTAGAACGACCGCGACACCGACTGCTGTCTTACCATCGTCGAGCCCTAGGTCCACCCGCAATGTGCTGTTAATAACCGTGAAAGCAGATGTTTGATCGGGATTCATGTTCCTTCCGGCGGCAACGGGAATGCTGCTGCGGGAGGCTAATAAAAAGTAAATGCCGTTGCGAGATTTACAAGCGCTGTTTGAGGGGAGGAAAAGTGCGTTTAATGAGTTGCTGGTTGGCTAATAAGCAGCCTTGTTTTGATGCTTGCCTGGGATGAGGTTAAACGTATATCTCGCTCGCGGTGCGCCCGGAGAGTTCGCTACAAATGAGCTAAATTGTTGGTTAAGTCTCATTCATTAGGAGGCTCCCAAGTCGTTGGAGGTGTAATTAGTAGATGTAACTAGCTTCGTTTATTTATTTGGGAAATATATGAGATGGTGTCTGGGTGTGAAGTAATCGAGATTAATATTTTTTTAATAAAGCGATATTGTATTATATTTTCTTAGAAATTGGAATACAAAAATCGTCCAATCTTTCGTACAATTTTTTGACAATTTTCGCAAAGTAAATCTAAAAAGGTGGCGAAAAAGAGGAATTTTCAAAATAAATGTCCATATTCAGTTTGAAAATGACTCATATCCATTAGTTAATAATCCTTGATCCTTATTTTACACACCAGACAAAACAAGCCGAAATTTTCTCCCTTTCAAGCCAAACTGCTGTTTAGTTTACAAAATATAGCCCTCGAGTAAAGTTTTAGGGTTCATATTTAGCCCCGTGGCTACTTTCACATCAGCTCCAGCGAGCTCAAGGGTCGTTCACAGGCAACCTCCCGCGTGCATTAAACTGATGAAGTAACATCCGGTAAATTATGCACCTCGGCAGGGTAGAACCATAAGCCGGACGGAGCGAGAACAGTGGTGCCGTATTCGTGGCATAAAACAAAGCAACAATCGTCATCGCCTGTCGGTGCTGCTGCTGCTGCTGTGGCTGGCCGTCGTTTCATTTGCGGGCGCAAAAAAATCACTCGGAATATGGAGTCACCCGTAGCCGGTGGCCGGACTGCCGGAGGAGATCTATTGGTGTACCCCGTTGCCCCTTTCCGGCCACCTCTTTCCTTCCACCGTATAGTAGCGACTGGATTAAGGTACAGTGCTTCGGCTTCTCCGCCCGTGCTGGCAGGGTAAACAGGGGATAAAAACGGAACGCACAACGGGTTTTTTGGTTTAGTAGTCTCCAAAAGCATCCCCGGGTGGCCTGCCACGTACATCTCTCGCTCGTTCGGTATGTGTGTCGCACACGACGACGACGCCGACGACGACGACGACGATGGACGAACGAAATGTTCGTTCGCGTGGTGCATAATTTATCCTGTTACGTGAGGTTGATCCAGTGTCGGCTTAATAGCTCCGGACTGTGGTTGGTGGAGCAGCCCACAGGTCGTGTCACGGGTGGAAGATGGTGAGCCACACTCACAAACACATAGAGAGGAGCACGAATCGCACAATAAAATGAGTTGAGTGGATGTGTTCCGCCGGTCGTTGGTCAGTTGTTGGAGAGAAAACGGTGGCGTTGGTGTTTTGAGCGTTGTGTTTCTATTATTTTTTGTTATTCTAGGGTATTATTTTCGGGCGTTTGCATTTTGTTCCGGGGCCTGGCGTCCTCGTTTCGGGTACGCGATGCGAACCCACGCTCAGAAATCAGTATAATTTGCTGCAGTAATTTTAGTTTGTTGTAACCGTATCATCAAACCTCGTCATCATTATTATGCTCGTGTCCCGCGCATAGTCATTACGTTACCGGTGGGCCTGATTACCATGTAAACCACTTCCACCGCGTCATCGGCATCGGCCTGTACACCTTCGACGGCACTGATTAGAGTGCTGGCAACGAGAACCTCCACTTCCAGCTGGGGTGGGATTCGCAGCACCACGGGATGGATGTCATCAGATTAAGGGACACAGCCACGTCGTTGTACGTGAAATCACAGATCGTTCGGTGGGCGGGTGGGAGAGGTGGGAGTTGCACAAACACCCGCCCCATCCACTGTATGGCGCGTGTGCGCGTGGCACCGACTCGAGCTTAAATAAACTTGCTCGATAAAAAAGGGCTCGCAGCAGAACATGCTAACATCCGCGTGTGCGAACGGAACGGAACTAGGCCGAGGCGTGTGCGTGAGGAGCAGCGCTGCCGGAGAACATTGAGGTGATCAAATATGCCACCGGAGGAAACGAACAGCCCAACGTTTCTGCAGCAACTTGGCGATTGATTTAGATGTTTGTTTCTGCAATCCAAGATATTGATTTAAAAAATTTAATTTTAATTTTAAACAAATTTAAAATGTTGGAAAACAATTTATGTTTTGATGTCATTATTTGCTGTTCAACGTTTTATTTACATAATCTACATAATCTTTTTTGTCAGTCTTAATATGTCCAGATAAACAGAAATCTGGGATTGAATAAAAAAAATTAGAAATAAAGAAATTCTGACGGTTTGCAATTTTGTATTGTTTTTAACTTTGTTTTTAATGCATAATGTTTACAAAAAAAATTATTAATGAAAAGAATAGATTTTCAGCAATCACTCTATTACAAAGAACGGTAGATTGATCCCATAAGCATGAGACGAACGAATTTCTGAGTAAAGTAAAATGTGTTATATCAAAATATAACTAGAGCTGATGTCATATTTTATAAAACGTTCTGGGCTAATGTTTTTTCTCTTTCTACATTCTTTTCGTGTGAGAGAGAGAGAGCTTCCCCAACTCTTCACAACTTCCAAAGCCAGTAATTGTTTTGTTTTGTTTATTGTAAAACCTCTTCGTACCGAACGAGCAGTACCGAGAACGGTTCCGTTCAAAATTAATTGGGTTCATATGAAACGCCGCACTTGTTGTTTTTCGCGCAGCAGCAACATTGTAAGTCGAGCTCGAGGAGCAGTTTGCCTTCCACGCGGGCGAGCCGTGGGAACGGAGCAAGCGGCAACGGTGTGACAAAATGGCGCCGCTTGCATTTCGCAGCATGTTGTTACAGCGAATGTTTGACGTACGCTTCCACGAAGCAAAATGCGGCCCGGCGGGCAGAACGGCTACACCGACTAGAGCCACCGGAAAAGTGCCGAAACGATACTCATTCAACCTTCAGTTGGGCTCGAGTGGAAGGGGAGAAGAATGGGCTCGATGGGAGGGGGATATGTATGGTGAATTCTTCACAACCGTGGCAACACGCGCACACGCAAACAACATCGTCATCATTTATGAACGAACCCCGGTGGTGATGGTAAGCCTCGGTTGGGGCGCCCCAAACAACACTCCTAAAGGGGCCGTTTCTGCCCTTCTTCTTGCCTTTTCGCCGTTAGGTTTCAATTTCGGATGAATTCCCTTCGGCGTACGGTGTGACGGTGGGTTGGTAAGGGCCAAGATCGACCGCTAATCCCAAAAAACCCTCCCCGCTCCCTTTCCACCATTCAGCTCCATTGTTGAAATTGTTTTCGCGGCTATTCAAAACACGCACACACAACCCAAACCGACCGAAATCGGTTGGTCTTAAAGTGGCGTTCTTTGAGATAGAGACGCGTAGAATAAACGAGTTCACCCTCCCTCCACTCCTTTTCCCTTCGGCCTGTTCGGGGTCAAGATCTAGCGGGCTACCGGCGGTGGTTACGGCACGTTTGAAATATTTATCCCACCACCGAAATGACACCAGGACGCAGGTCGCGGTTGGACGAAGCAAACGGCAATTGTTACGGCACTCGAGCCTGAACTGTCGGTAGCAAAACGAGCGGTGTGTTTGTCAAGAGCGAACGATATCGGTCGGTCGCTCCCGGTCGCCGCTTCGCCTGCCGTAAAATGCGATCCGAACCGGGCTCCGAGCATCCAACTATTCCCGGGGAAGGAAGGTATAAGAATAAGAAAACGCTTGCAGTACAATGACGCCCTCACAAAAACACACGAGAGGTTGCGAAAAGGTTGCATAATTGATAGGCACAGGCAGATTACATCGTGCCGGGGCCGGGCCTACAAGCACGGTCCGCCGCCAGTTTCGGAGCATTCGATTGCGAACTGACGAAAAAGACTGGGCGTCTCCATTTTGCTGGTAATTTATTTTTTTACCTTCTGCTTTTGATGCTTGTGTTTTTTGTGCAGTTCCTCTCGCTGCTGCTTATAGTTATTATTGTAGCGATGTGTTGTGTAAAACTGGGTGCAAAAGCGATCACAGCAGTCTGTGTGTTGGGCTTAAAAAAAAAGAAAAATAAACAGGCCCACCCGAGCCAAACTGGGCATTGAAAAAATAAAGATTAAATTACAATTTTTATTTACCGACCGATTTTTATCGGCTTCGGTGCTTTTTTGCTTCGCTTCGAAACGGAACAGCTGGATAAGCTTCCCTGCTACCTCCACGTTCCACCCCGTTTTTTCGTCTCTCGTGCACCGATTTCCTCCCTCCAAAACGCTGTTTGAAAGCGATTTCCGGGAAAAAAGCGGTTCTTTTGGATAATCCGAGTTTTGCGCACCATCGGCCCTCCGTCCCACACCCTGGCGCGGTGCTGTAGCGAATATTGTATTGAAGGGATCGGGAGACGAAAGGGCCGAAACGATCCGTTTCTTTCGCTTCATTCGAGTGGCTATTTTGGGAGGCTTCTCTCGCATTTAAATATTCCGAGGCCGGGGGATCTTTGTGCGTAGCTGGATTTTTTTTTTATTTTTGACCCGGAAGCGGTGGAACAGTGTGGTGGAGTCACGTCAAGATGGCGTGATCTTATAGTTCGGAAATAATGGGCTGCTATTGTGGCATTGTGATGTTTATGGGGCTCGTGCTTTTTTCTGACCGTTGTTGTTTGTTTGCGGTGTGGGAAATGTTAAATTCAATGTGTTGGAATGTTTAGATCTATCAAAACGAGCGCTTTTCATGATGGTTTGCGTTCTTGGGGAAGAAAAAAAAATACTGCCAATCGTTAGGGGCATTGACATTTAACGCTGCCAACAGAAGGTTCAAAGCGAGCGCGAGATTGGAATGTAAGAATGTGCAATTTACGCACCTGATTTCCATTTGCGATGAAACGAATTGTAACGCCCATAAGCAGCTGGCAGGAAGGTTTGAAAAGGTTTTTGTCCAAAAATAAGCAAACGTCCCGTGAATAATCGAAATCCTTTAAGCGGCACCAACAACAAGCTTAAGCGCCCGGTGGGTGGCGCCGTCGGTAGAAGAAGAAGTTTACCGGTGCGTTGAATCTCACCTGCTATCCGGCCGCTTTTGCTAAGCCCATCCCGCAACGAGGCCTCCTGTAGTTTGGCGCTCAACGCGGTGTGCTTGGCTCGAGCACTCACAACGCGGGGTGAGGAAGAACAAAAGCAGCCGGTCGCGAGGAGAGTAAAACAAAAAAAAAAACACTCTCAATGTTCGTATAGACGAGGGCCATCGCACACATACGCACGCAGCACATTCCCTCGGTCCAGCCCGTTGTTTGCAGGTTGTTACGCTCGTTTACATTTCCATGCAGCCTAATTTGACTTTGAAATATTCCGCTCTTTCAAGCAGCGCAACCCAAAATGGAGGCGCCTGGTGCTCGGTGTAAGTGAAGCTGTTTGCCCAACCCCCAAGCCCCCTTGCTTGCGTGCACATGGAGCCTCCTGTGGAGTGTTAAAATTGTGGATTGTGCTTTAAAAGTTTGCGCACTTTAAAACGCCGGGCTTGGTGGTGGCTGAAACCATGCTGGATCAGCATAAAATATGAAACGAGCTTTGGGAGGTAATAATCGAGTTATTTTTCGCCAGTAGAAATCACTGCCGGTTTGCATGCACACATTTTGGGGCGGAAAAACAAATGCTTCTGGCAAGCCTTCCCCTCCGCAAGCGTTCCTCGCTCTGGTTCTGCTTACACATAATTGAAATAATTTCCACCGGATGCATTCGTGCACCTGGACCGAAAGGAGGAAGCGAGGCATCCTTTGCGTCGTTGAACGAAAACAAAACTGACCGCTTGTTTGTGTACCCGGGCGTCGTCGTCGTCTGGCGGGTGAAAGTGATCTTGTCGTATTTGCATTCTTCTATGTCGTAATGATGAAAGCATCCATCCTTCCCGGGCTCTCGTTCGCTGCGAAATCCAGTCGGACTTTCCATCGTGCGAACAGCGCTTTCGAAAAGGATTTTAATTAAAATCGTAGATAACACAAACGCCCGGCGCAGGGTTGGTGAACAATGCAGCAGAAGGAGGGGTAATTTAAATATTGAAAAGATTACGACAATCTGCAGGCAACACACAGACAGAGGCTCCTTCCTTCCCCCGTCACCGCTCAACTCGCTCGCAGCGCAGAAATAATAAATGAAACGATGAATGGTCACAAATCGGGAACTTTTAGCCGTACCCTTGGATGCTGCCTGCAGTAAGCACGAAATGGTCGAGATTAAGAAGCAATATTTTACGGGAAGATGTGGTATAGGAAGGAGTAAAGAAACAAAAAAAGCGAAGCACGTCCAAAGTGCAGACAGTTTGCAAAGCATTTAAGCACAATTTTCTCCAAAACTGGAAGGGAGGGGAGTAAAGTTTCCGCAGTGCATTCGGGAATTTCCACCGGCGAGAGTGACAGGAACCATTTATTTCTGCCAATTCCGGAGCTGCATTCTTGCGGTGCGCTTGGGTAACTCACCCACCGTGGTGGGGAGGGGGGAGGGGGAAGCAATCTGAGCTTAAAATATTCATTCACGGGATCAAAGATTACTGGGCGTGAGAGGCGGCGTTCATTTAACACTGCCCAGGGGATTTGGGTGGTGAAATTTTTTATTTTGAACACATTAGATAATTACTTTAGCCTAGTTAACTATTTGATCGCACTGAAAATACCCTTTTTTAATTAGTTGCCATGTTATAAAAACAGAACATGAAACCATTAAAATCAGATTTTTACTAGGAAATGAGTGAGCGAAAAGTGAGCTAAATATTAACTTCAACGAACAAACATGATTACATAATAGCTTGTATAGTTAATTAAAATTAGAAATATATTCAATCGATTCTAGAAAGAGTTTCAAAAACCTGGAAAACATTAAATTTTATTTTAATCAGTGAATCCAGTTCCGAATTATGACTCATTCCACTCATTGGCAATGGCTTATAAAAGGAAAGTTTGTTACAAAATTTAACAATGTTAAAACAACTTAAATCACTGGACAAAAGTGACCAAAATAAGACGCTCAAATCAGAAAACGCAAACACGCAAACCGAGCGAATTAGAATTTGAAAACGGAAATCCACGGTCGATTAGATTGGAAATCCCCGTCTGTACAGTAAATCTTTCCCCACGTGCTTGCGCACGTCCAAATCGAACGCGTCCAGCGTCCGTGCCATGCTCCGTTCGGTCTTTCCGCAAATCACGTACTCGCGGGGGTGGAATGTGCCCCCCACCGTCCGCTCCTCCACCGTCTCCGTGCGGGATTAAGCGTCGATGGCTTTTTGGATTTTGCTTGCGAATATTTAGCGGGTCAAAAGGGAGAGAGAGAGAGAGAGAGCGAAAAGGGATGAAGGCAGCTGTTTCCGTGCAGCATGTAAACCACACCTCACGCTGACCTGCATGTTCCGTGATGCTGTGTGTGCGTGTATTTGTGAGCTGGTCGGACTGCTACAAACCATATCGTGGAGGTGGTTTTTGATATTCATGAGATGGTGGAGGGCAGAGCGGAGAGCGGAGCGGAGGGCGAGAGATAATAAATCGATTCACCACGCGCGCACGATGCAACTGTTTCGTGGTCGACGGTGGCGGTCGGTCCGATCGGTGTGCGCCTGATGGCGCTTTCCATCGTGGTCAGTGGCGGAGTTCGCGTTTAGAGTTAGCGACCCGCTTAGTATGGCCATATTTATGCTATACATTTACTGTATTTGCACCCGCCCCACACAAATACACGCACGTGCCCCATGACCCACTGTTTGATCTCGGTGCCCACTGTTTGAATAATAAATAGAAATTGATGGAAAATAAAATACTTTCCATCGTGTGCTGGTGGGTCGACCCGCTTCCCAGGTTCGTCGCTTGTGCTTAAATAAGACCCATTGAAAAAAGCCGCCCATGAACTGTTCGTTTGTGTTCGTGAAATGCACCTCAACACATTCACCGCAATCGCGGTCCAAATCACAGTCATATTTCATGATGGGGTGGTGAAATTCTGGGAAAAATCTCGACGGGTTGCTATCACATTTCAAATGCTGATGCCTGCGTTGAAAACCTATTTAACACACACCGCTTGGAGCTACTGAAGAGAATGATTAAAACCGGGCACAATTGACCATGCGTTCGTCGTGGATGGAGAGGAAAAATGGAACATGGCCTAATGTTCTATGGCACGGTCACTAGCAGACGACGAATCGAAACGCGAAGCTCCAACGAAAGAGAGAAGCTTTTTTTTTGTTGCTCCCTCACAGGCTCGTATAAACGGATGCGTCCTTGTAAAGGGGTGCGTTCCGGTGCAACGCTTTCTTTCATTCGATTCGATCCCATTCCCCGAAGTGAGGATAAGTTCGAACGTTCGTTTGATAAAATGCGGCTAGTGTTTTGATCCGATGACAGGGCGTAAAATTCTGAGAATATTTTATACAACGCAGGTAGAAGGATGCGACCGGATACATTGCGAACTGATCGATTGCTTACGTACCGAGAAGAGTGCCGTAAACGTTTGTGAGAACGATGCCATCACCAATCAGGTTGATGATAGATAAACCGATTGATTTCTTATTTGCAAAAAAGGAGAAATTTTAAATTGATTTGAATTTTTTCAAATTAAATTTTCACATAAAATCATTGAAAAGGGCTGACAGTGAGTTTTTAAGCTTAAAGTTTTAAGTAGTGTTATTTTTTTTTAAATTGAAATAAAAATTCGAAAACAGTATGAAATGGAAGTAAAAATACCCTCGCGGAAACAATATTAATCATCGATAATGCATCCCGATGCGTGAATGGATGGAGGATTCCGATTCCATCAAATGGCTTGCACTAAATCTCATCAGCCCACTAACACCAACAGCAGCAGCAGCAGCAGATTGTGATTAATGCGTTTGTGCATTCAATCAAAATATAATTATCGGCCATTACGGGCAGTTTCGTGCAGCGGCTAAAGCCAATTGGCGATGGATGGGAATGGAATGTCCGCGCGTGTAGCAGCATTCAGCGTCGATAGCCGATTATCTTTTCGAGGTGGACACAGGTACGTGTATTGTTTTTATTTTTTTGGTTTTGTTTTTGCTCTTTCGCACTAGGAAAATGCACTTTTCGTGTAACGACAATTAACGGGACCGGTGGGACGAAATTTCAATTTAATCTATTCTCGGGTAACTGAATAATCGCAATCGGATATGGTGCGTTTCGGAGCCGGTGCCAAGCCAGTGAAAACAGTTCGAACGCGCTGGCGTTTGCAGTGCAAATCTGTACGAGCAGGTTTAATCGCCCGTTTCGGGCTACTCAAGTACATAGAATAGAGGAAGATAATTTCCGATGCCATTTATCCGGCTCGATCGTGCGAGGTGAGCAGTGTACCATTTTACTCAATTTGCTATGTTATTGTTAAGGAGAAGTTTTGGACGAATTAATGTAATTTTCCGAACAATTTTGCTTTGACATAATTTAATAAAATTCCTATAAAATTTGCAAGGATATGTGTTAACGGTTCCTCCTGCCTAGGATGAAATATGTCCATACTTTATCCTCCTGGTCTGGCAGTTCTTCATCCGGCCGTTTTAATTTTTACCACATCCTATTAAACGCATTCACACCCTGCCCAGCGTATCGCTGGCCAATCTTTATTGTTAGCCCGTTGGCTCATCACGCACACGTGCAGATGACGAGTACATAAATTGCGACGGGAAGGCGAAGGACAAAAACGTCATAATTTCGGACGTCCTCGCTTCCCCGAACCTCCCCAAGGGCTCATAATTACCGCCCACACTGGCAATAGGAGCACCACCAGCAGAACAAACAAATAAATAAATCCTTTAAAGAAGACAACACTAGCGTTTCGGGGAAGCTTCGGGCGGCCAGAAGGAGGGCAAGCGGTGTGTGTCTAAAGAAGATGAATTTCCGGTGGATATGGGGAGGAGGAGGGTGGGGCGGTATTTTGCGTGATGTTTCATTATACCAGCGGATTAGAGGCGCCCGGAGAGCGCGAGGGAAGGAGAGAATTATGAGGCCATTTAATCGAAGGATTAATCCCAGTGACAGTGCGCGCCATCGGGCTCGGGGTGGGGTGGTGTGGTTTAGGGGGCGTGGGTGGTCGCTTCGTTGCAATAATGTTGTCACAAAGTGGCGTTAAATTTTGCGCGCTGCTTTATGTAGGTTTAAAACCCAGGGAGCATCGTAAGTTGTTTGATATACTAAATTAATGAAATTCATCTTGTTATTCATGTTTTATCATGGTTAGAAACTAATATCACAAATAGAAATAAAGTGTAAGCAAACTATTCGCAAAAGATTTTGCAGTACTCATTGCATACCTTTGGGCGTAAATTATCTTTGTGATTTCTGGGTATGCAACCTGCCTAACAAATCGATTTACATATGTATTATAGTCATTTTGAGAGACAATTCCTTAAAAAATCATCCAAAGTCAAACATTGCCTTCCATTCATGTGCGAGTGAGGCACTCGATTTGAAAACCTACTCATAAAAAGCCATCCAACAGCATTGATCAAGTGTTTTAAAAAACTTTTCGCACCAACGCGGAGAGCGAGGAATCGAGCCAGGTGCACCCCGTATTCGTAACTGGAGGTATTGAAGGACCGCTCGGCGACCCGTCGCTGCGGGCAGATTATTGATGCTAATCGGTGGAATAAAATATGCGCCGTTTAGAGCCGACGTAGAGCGTTTTTTTTCTTGCTACCCACAGAAAAGCATCCCGGCTAGGGAGATGTTTCGGGGAAGGAACATTCGCACGACCATTATGGTGGTGTCTTTTTCTCGGATCACACCATGGTAGAGCGAAAGAACGATTCCTGAAGCACCAATACATCCGAGGGTGCCAGAGTGACCTTTTTCAAGCGGGAAGCAAAAAAAAAAAATAACAGTGTCCCTAGTACAACCTCGGGAGTCAACACACGGAGAGTCTCCTCCATTACCAGCAATCAGGGGCAATAGTTTAGGGAAATTTACTAACGCGCCGCCTACTCCACCTTCTATTTGTTTCGTGCGGGTTTCGGTTGCAAAATCGCACCCGCCGGAAGCACCCGAACCGGTCACGTACCGAACATTTGTTTCCATGTGTCTGTTTCCGTTGCTTCGACGGTCGACAAAAACATTCCATGCATGAAAAGGATTTCCTTCGCGTACGGGGAACTTTCGTGGCGGGCTTTCGTGCTGGAGCAAAGCCCGCTAGAAGCGAATTCGGTGACCGGAACGGTAAATCTTTCGTTCTGTGTTCGGGCTTTCCTTGGTCGGTGGGAGTTACAAACCGCTTGCGCTCATGCATGCACCCGGTAATGAGATTGTAAAGCACATCGAATTCGCAAAGACTTCACCAGGGTGACAATGTTAACCGGGGAAGAAACCCATCACCTCTCAATCCCGCCCGGGTGCGCGTCTAAAGCAATCAAGAAAATGGTTAAATTATATATAAATCAGCATAAATTACGCTCTCGGGTGCCTCGCCGATGTCTGGAGATGCGTCCGCGTTGCAGCAAACCCGATCTTGCAATGGCGCAATGATGGCATCATCCGGCGGCACAATCCAATCGGTCACATCTTGGACCGGATTTACGAGTCATGCCTTCATGCATGACCCCGTTCTGAGGGGAGGTCAGTACGGCGGGCGTGTTCTAGACCATCCCGACCCGACTCACTTGAACAATTTATATATTCACCGGGATGAGAGAGCTGCCGGAGTGCGAAGTGCTTGTAAAGGGACGCATCACACACATTCATTTTCCTAAAAGGATTACGCCCGGAGACAACCGTCGTCCATTTCGTTATCCCGGTGTGCTTAGTAGCCGTTCGTTAACGTCGTCAGGAGCTTAGGGAAAGGGTTGGGCTGCGAGTGAGTGTGTTTTTTTTTTGGCTGCAAAATGTGGTGTTAGTGAGATGAACCTCGGAACCTCATATCGTAAGCTTCCCAAGCCAGGGCGGAGATGTAAGGAACGATTTGCACCTTACACCGGTCCTCCTCGTGAGGACATCTTTGAACGGTGAGCTTGCAGCGTTCGCACAAACGGGAACTTCCTTTGCCAGGACGACATCTACCGCTCGTTCCGACAAGTAGCGTCGACCCGAAGGAGCAAGTTTTATGACTAATTTGAAAATTTCAAAATATTACAGCCGGAGTTTCTGTGTGTGTGTGTGTGTGTGGGCGCGAGTGACATCAAGTTTCGCTTGGTGAAGAGGAGGAGAAGGATCAGGATCCTCTTAAGGGCGGATTCCCGAAACACGGGCGTGGTATATCCCTTTTTCGGCGCGTTGTTAGTATGACAATCAAAGGTGGGGATTTTCGAAATGGAAACCATCGTGTTTCGCGCGAAGTTCGAGGAAGTTCGAGGAGGTGCGTCTGGAAGCACTCGCCGTGGATGAAGTATTTTCAATTCCACTGAGAAGGTCGGCTAAAGGCACGCTAATAGCAGTTGGCGTCACGTGAACGCGCTTGTTCACATCCCGGGGAATGAAGTTCCTACCGCTAAAGTGGTAGATTTGGACATCCTCCGGGCATCACTTTCGGTGTCCCCAATCGCTTACGCACTATCTTCACGCACGGGAAAATTAATCAACCCAAACGCGCGGGTCCGACCCTCCCGGCGGGGTTCGCTCGAAAGTGTCACCTTAATGCTCGACCGGACTCGTGTGACATGGCCGCGTGAGGATAGGATTTCTTGTGAACACCGGGTCATCCATCTCCATTTTCCAAACATAGCTTCAGCTACCAGTTCCAGCACCGGAACCTGAAGGGTGGAAGCCGGGTGGAAGGAAGTTAAGCAAACATCCGACTGACACATGACAGTTCGCCTCCTTTCCAGGAACGGCGCGCAGGTGGATGACTTTCTGTGGAGATGGATTTGTTGAGTTCGGTCCCGGATGTCAACCTGGCTGTTCGGTTTCGGCCCTCCCTCGCGTTTCGTTTACTCATCGAGGATGACGATGATGATGGTACCCGAGCGAGGGAAAGAGAGCATCGCGATCCAAAGCGTTTGGACAAGGTATGTACACACAACACAAACCCCTTCCTCTGACCGCGCCCAACTCCACTCCGGTGCCGAAGTCGGGTCGGATAGGCGACGGACATGCGTTTCAACTTAATCAGCCAATTAGCATGATGCCGTGATCGTCGTCATCATCGTCGTCGTCATCGTCGTCAGCGCCATCGTGTTCGTCCTTGTTCCGGGTCACGCAGGACCCGGGTTTTAAATGGTGGATAAATAGTTAATCAACTCGATTGCGAACCCCACCGCCGCCTTCTTTTACGCCAACATTTCCGGGGAATTGCACGGAGGTGACGGCCCGAAAAGACAAACGCCATTCCAGCTGACCGAACCGGTTAATTGGTACCGACGGGGAAGCAGCAGCAGCAGCAGCACGCAAATCGAACGTGTGGTACACGCCATCGGAGAGGATGGTGGTATGTGTGCGTTTTAAATATTGATGCATTAATCATAAAGCACTGGCCGAAGCGATGGCGAATTAATTTGGCATATCTAATTGCTTTCGAGAGGGGTTTCGCAGTGGAGCAAAGTTGGGCGGTGGATGATAATTGGCAGCAGGCATGCCAGGTCGGGCTCGGATTTTGATTGATACGTATCGTTTATGATCGGTCTAGTAAAGTTGAAATGTTGTGGGTTAGAACTGGGTTTGCTTGGATGAAATTTTGTGTAACTGACAGATGTCAGGATTTGTATTTCCATTGATATTGACAAGAGGGAATCATTTCAGACCTTGTCGGCTTTGTTGTTGTGTACCTTCATTAACAAGATTGCTGAGAAGTTTGACAGATTTTTGAGCGTAAAAGCTTGTCGGACGTTAAACGTCACCTAATCGAACTAAAAGTTAATTTTCAAATTATTCAACCACTGTCCCTCGCGGAAAATTGAGGTATGAGTCGAATAAGGTAAATTTTGTCAACTCATTCAAGAAGTATTAGAAATTTGAAAATTCTGAAAATGTTTATGAAATGTTTAAAGATGCTCTGAAAATGTCTTAAAAAGCTTTAGTGAGACCTAGAGCTAACTATAATTTATTTATTCTTCTGTTTAATCTATCAAAATAAAACGCTCTTTATTACATAATTCATCTTAAAACAGTAATTTATCTTGAAAGTACAGATGCTCTTGTATGTTTAAAAGGTAAGAGCCCAAGCTAAAAAAAAAACTCCGTTCGGTTTAACCAAAGCACACACACTCACATCACACCGGTCGCCATATTTAATCGGCTTGCTTTATGGGATCACAAAACAATGCAAACACAGCCACTACCAATCGCACAGGAAACAATCTTCCTCCATTAGAAAACGATGATTTAATCATTTCTCCCACAAAAGAGCCTACCGTACGTATGTATGTATGTTGCATTATTAATAGACACCCCTTCGGGCGTCGATGATGGCAGTTTCCATTAATAAAACAATAGGGCGAAACGGGTGATGGGGATGTGACTCCCTCCCTTCCACATCCCCCATATCTAGTGGGCAACCGCACATCCCGCCGTTACAACGCGTTTCCGCAATTTTCTATTAACTTTCCATCTTTCCAACCTTTTGCGCTGGTGATGGCACGAAAAGGAAGGCAAAGAAGCCGAGGCACATGTGCTGGGAGGGCTCTTTTGGTGCTACTGCTGCTGCTGGGATGATAAGGAATCGGGCCATCCGGCCGCCAAATTCGGTGAAAGATTGGAGGGAAATGTATTTTCTATGCTGTTTGAATATTAACATGGAATATATACGATGGTATCACATCGGGAAGCCGCTTGAAAGGCTACCGAGTAGGGGTCAGCGGGCAACGGGTGGCCAGAAATTGCCGTTCGATAAACGTTCGTTGTGTGTTGGGTGCTTTTTCGAGAATATGACAGCATAATGGGACTGAAGTGGGGAGACGGTTGCAGGAGCTACCTAAAGAGCCGAACCGAAACCACAAGCCATAAGAAAGCACTTTTGCTCCTTTCACAATTATAATAACAATAACAACCATCATCATTAGAACGGAGTTGGTGTGGGGTGGCGAGGAGAGGGAGGTTCGGATTTGGACCCCAACACCCGTGTTGCCTCCCCCTTCCCCAATCACTAGCACAGCAGGCGGAAATCAATATGGAAAGGGTTTTCACAAGTTGGACTTGCGCCGGCACACAGCGTGTGGAAAAACTCCAGCCCCGGTTTTGGTCCCTCGAGCCGGACGGGACACAAAAACCTTGCTCGGTAACCATGGAGCAGCTCGGTAGCGTTCACCGCTTGAACCGCAATGCAAACACAGCATCAAAAAGGGATCCCCCGTGTCCGGCGAAACAAATGGTTGTTACCGACCGAAAGTGCCGAGTTTCTTACTCCACTCGGGCTCAAGAAACACCGGATCAAGAACCACTTCAGCCGCACGTGAACAGATGTCCCGTGCGCAATTAGATTCATTATTTTACACAATTAGGTTAGGTCAGGTAGCGGCACCGGATTGCTATCGGATGGCAATTTTGCCGTGCCACTTCTACGGGCGGACCCTCAACAGACGTTCCTTCTTCATTAGGGAGCCGTAATGTGCGAATTGAATTACTATTTTCCAATCAAACCGTAATTTGAAGATCAATGAAAAGGAGGGCCTTAGTGTTGTTTTTTTTTTTATTTTGTGCTCTTGTGTGCACTCAATAATGAGCCACTCGCTAGAGGCAGCTTTGTTCGTTTGAACCCATTTCTCCTTCCACATGACAACACGTGTCTTGATGGGCATGAAAAATGATAACACTCGCTTTTAAGCCTTTCGCTTTGCGAGTCGGAGTGGTTTGGTGACTTGTGAGGTAGCCCCTT
Source organism: Anopheles farauti (assembly GCA_000473445.2). NCBI lineage: Eukaryota > Metazoa > Arthropoda > Insecta > Diptera > Culicidae > Anopheles > Anopheles farauti. Next base: position 6,508,162 of record KI915045.1, read on the forward strand.
CCTTCGACCGTCAATTATATGATCCATCTTCATCATATCGCCTCTTCCCATACGCCTCTTCCTCCGGTTACCGATGAACCAAAAACCGCCAGACCGCCCGTGCAAAAATTCGATTTGTCATCATCAACGCCTCGGCTCCGGTTCCTGTGGCGCCTTGCTGACGGCACTGAAACGAGTGAGAGAAAGCTCTCAAAGTTCTAACTAGCCATGACACCCCATATCGTTAAGCATCTTTCCCGCACTGCCAAACTCCATACGCGCGGATGGAATTGATTAACGATAAGGCGATGATATTTGTCTTGGTCGGCGGTAGTACGGCACGGTAAAAGGATTAGTTGGAGCGTTTGGAAGGCTGTAAAAGGCGTCCATCGTACGAGTCAGACCATTGTTTGACCGATAAATCATGAATTTTATGCAAACGATTGACTTGCGGTAAAGCTATTGGTTCGTAAAAGGAAAGCTGTATGTGCTGTAGCATCATTAACGAGAGCGTTTTATAGGCGAAATGTGTCTTTAATACTATTATCTGATAGTAACGTGGAATTGATAAATTAATAGTTCTTTTATAAAAAAATATAAAGAAAATATTCAGATGCAATAGAGGAGATTTTAATCAGTAGAAGAGTTTTGATATAAAATTTATAACAAATCTAGATATTCGATTTAAAAATCTGGTCAGCACTAGACATTTTATTGGACATTCTATTTATTTAATTTTTCACATAAAAACTTCTACATTGATTTGCATAAATATGTAGAAAAACTTTTCCTTAAAAAGGATTTATTTGAGTATTTTTATGTTTGCTTGTTTTCGGGATGCATCAAGCATTCTTGTTGTTTTCCTTGTCCCACAATGTTCTAACAAATATTTCGTTCAATAATTGATTTTCACTCGGAATATTAAAGGGTTTTCTGAAATTTGATATTTTCCATATTTTAATTGGAATTTGGCTACCCATAGAAGCATTTTCACTTCAATATTTTGTGCAACTTATTATTTTGTAATAAACATACCCAAATTCGTTGAAAATTTTTGGTCTCCAAATTTTTCGGTCACTCACCTGCAATGAAAAGAGCATAGATGAACAAATATATTAGTATATTACGCACAAAAATGGCCGAACACTAGTTGAAAATGTAGCCGAACACCAGCCAAAACGAGCAGATAAATGATGAAAATGACTTCCGCGAGGCGAGCCGTATCAAAATTGACACATTTCACGAAATTTCCCCATCTTCTCACCCGTCAAAAAGTTGCACCGCGACAGGTGATGCCGGTTTCTGTCTGTCTGTCAAAAACGTTCGAGCTAAACGCACAATTGATGATGGCGACCACATTAGCTACGCGCGGGAGGCTTGCAAATTTCGGACTAGGTAGGCTCGGGATGCAAATTTCGCATTCGCTCGTGGCAGCTTCACACAGTAGAATGGCGTCCGTCAAATGCGTTGCATAACCTCATCAAAATCACGTTTCGCATTTAATGCAACCATGCGACCCGGGCACCTGGTCATGGCGACGACGACGACGACGGCTGTCGGTTTGGGTTTGCGATGAAAATAAATTTTAAATCTCAAATTAATTGAAGTGACTGTGTGACGCCCGACTAGTCGTCTGTCTAGTTAGCCGTCGCTGCTTAGCCTTAGATTTGCGCTCAGTGGCAGAAAGGAGATTTCCACAGGGGAGTGTTTTTTCCCCATGGGTTTTCCGTGCTTTAGAGCCGTTGCAACATCTTGTGCGGTTGGGAACGCTTCCAAACATTGTCCTTTGTTGCGAGCGAAGCTCATACGTTCACCCGTAAATGCACGTAAAGCTTCACTCCGATTTAAGGCCGTGTGACTGGACTTGCTTTTGCGGAACGGTGTGCACCATTTGCCTGCCGTACACGCTAGTTTTATTGAGTGAAATAAAAAAAGGAGGGAGAATAAGAAAACACATACGGCAAGGGAAATCGCTTTCTCTTTCCCTTTTCCTGTGCGACCCGTTAGAGTTTGGAGAGACGCGAACAAAATCAATTTTCCCTCATTTAAATATCAATTTGTGGCCCTCTCGGCAGCTTGTGCAGAGACCTGAAACAAAGCAAAAAAAAAAATAGTACTGCTGTGACTGCTGCCAATTGCGAACCACTCCCACTCCCCCACCCTTCGTGAGACCCTTCCCTGAAGCTCAGGAGCAACACGAACCTCCTCTGCCGGCCGGATTTTATATGGCTCGTTCGACATTTCCGAAATGTCGGGTTTTGTTTCCGGGCAGCAATCACGTGCATGGGCAGGGAGAATCCTTTTTCTTTGGTTTATTTTTATTTCCCCTTCGTTTGTTTTAACGCACCATGCGGGCAGCCACAATAAAATGCGTACAGCAGCTTCCGGAATTCGTGTATGTGAGGTTTTTTGCTCCCACTGACTACCTGTCACTGGCACGCTCGGTATTTTGGGGCATGTGAGCTTCAAAACTACTTGCTGGTTCGATTGGATTTCGGTAGGTGGGAGGGAGCTTAAGGGGGTTGGGAAAATATGGCTCCTTTCACGTAAATATCATCCATGCATGCGGGACGAGGGTCGAGCTGAAATGCTCACCTATCAGGAGGCTTTACAAACTTTCTTCGAAAGAAATTGTTGGAAAACAAGAAAACCGGCAATTGCTCCCAAATCTAATAAAATCAAATCAAACCTCAAAACAACACGCCGCCGGTGAGGCAGGAATTGTATTTTCAATCTGATTTAGAAGTGGCATCTTACATGCTTTGGTGAACGAAAAAACACTTCACCAACTTCTTTATAAGCGATTGGACGTTATCCTTATCATACGATGTGATTGAATTGAACCGAAGCAACGAATGTAAAGTGTTCGAATGGTGCGGCCATCCAGGTGGGGCCTCTGTTTGCGCTCATTAGCTCGAGTAGCATTCGAGACACTTGAAACTTTACGTCCGAAATAGATGAAAGTGTCCGAAAAGCGTTTCCTGTGCTGGCAATCAAACAAATAGGAGGAGCAGGTCAGGTCTCAAGGGCTCCACCAGGTGACCTTTTCACGAGCCAAGAACCGGAATATGATGTGATCCATTCTCCGGAGCTGTCGGTGGTTCGATTCGATCGGTTGCGGGGCACAGCTGTACGTAATCCACTTACACCGGGCCAAACTTCTCGGAAGGTCAATGTGGCTTTGAGTGTGATAACGACTTCAAAGTGAGCACAAAAACCCTTCCACCCAGCCTGCCGCGTACAACCGCACGGTAGTGCCATTTCTTTGCGGTTTCTTGTGAACATTTTGGGTGCGTGTTTGGAAGGACTTTCCATAGGGGTGTGCACGAATGAATGACAACATGGTTCAGCGAAGGAAGTAATTCGGAAAGTCTAGTCTGGCTTACCACACATTTATGCCACCGGGGAGTCGTCATGCATAAATTCATAACCTAATCATTAGGACCAATGGGAGTTTTAATAGGAAGCTTCTTACTCATTTGTGTGTAATATTTGATCCGTGGCGTCGAAGCATAGTAATATAGCAAGAAGAGACTCACTCGGGTTTTATGAAGAGGCCAGATTAGGTTTGAAAATAAATCTGTTCAGTGGTGCCATCTATGAACGAGTAACGCAACTAAAATATGTACACTCGTCAAAACTTCATGCTTTTGACTGTTTTTGAATGATTTTTCTGAACTTAACCATACTTAAATTTAACATAACGAGTTGAAAGACGGATTATTCGAATTATCCAATTTGTATTTAATACGGGTCGGGTTATGGGGCGAATATGAAATAAAAAAATACAAATGTTTATAGACGTTTTGTTAAAAAAGAGATAAAATAGTCTCATTTATGTATCCTTAGAATCGCTCAATTTATTTGACTTTTTCTTTGTGTTGTCTCTGTGCAAATAAAAACATACGAAGCTCCTCTGCTGGAATTTTGCAGCGTAACAAGATTAAAATGATTTGAAAAAACACATCTTGCAAACTTCTTCAGTAAGCCCGTTTTGTCGCAAAACTTTCAACCTAACCCTTACAAAGATAACCCAGCACAGCTGTGTGTGCGTGTGTGGTTGGGAATAAACAGTACGACACTCGCATGAGACAAGTCAATCCAACCGAACCCCGCCCCCCCTGCGTTTCGACTGTCACAATTGTCCGTTGCCTGTCCTGTTAGGGCAACGTTACGAAGCGTTTTGTTTGGTGTCCCTCGCGGTCCGCATGGAGCGAGCGAATTTTTTTATCTTGCCGCTTCAGTTTCAGCTCCCAAACCGGAACGTACGTGTTTCGGGGTAAAACGAGCTCCAGGAGCCGCAGCTAAAAGTGTCATCATCGATCTTCTGTTGTTTCAAGAGTTTCCCAACAATACCCTCGTCGCAGGAGACGGAGCTTCTTCGGTTTGTTGTAAGTTTAGCTCTCGAAACAAGCCAACCAATCGATGCGGCTCCTTCTTTTCTCTTTTTGCTCGCCCTCTCTATCTCTCAGTGACACAAAAAAAGTCAAGAAATGCGCGAATCAGGCCAAGCACTCTCGTGTGCAATGTGATCCGTTCCCGGGCGAGCGCGGCTGGAAGGTGCGGGAGTCGGCGTTCGGCATTCAATTTCCTAAATTAAATTAATATTGCAAAGGATTTTATTTCGTTCGCCATTTTTATTCGCTTTCCACCACGCAAGCCTCCCGCCGTAAGAAGTGTGGTTACAATTGTAGAAACGGTGTCACTGTTGGGGAGATGGAGGTCGGGATAGTGTTTGACTGTGCATCCTCAATCCCGAATGTTCTTGGTTTGTTTTAAAAGCTTTACCCCGCCCGAAAGGGAGAGAGAAAAATCGTCCGGAAGCTCGGTGGTTGGGATTGTGGTACCAAGCCGGTGGCCACCGGACTTGGCCGGTGGAATGATAAATCGCAGCCGGCATGCGCTCGACGACGGCGGGACAGCTGTTGAGAGTGAGGACGATCATTTCGGGACAGAATTCATCGCTCACGACGACGACGGGCCTTGCTTATCGGTTTCGACATTGACAAATGTCGCTAAAGAGAGCGGCATCTCGCTGGCAAGACGATTGAAATTGTGTGGACGTTTTGGAATTGCTCGGGTAGAGCATGAGAGACCATGTCGGGAGAGGTTGGGAAAAGTAAACGCTTATTAAACCACTAGACGATGGGATGGAGTTTCCTTCTTATCATTGTAGTTGCGAAAGATAGAGAAACACGCCATCATCTTCTGTGGTGCAAGGTAGTAATTGAGCTCTCGAATTAAAATGCATCTTCCAGACGTCGCTGGTAGATGAGTGATGATGATTCAGTACGACAACAGTAAATAATAGTCTTCAGACTCTTTTGGATAAGATTTTTTTTTTTACAGAAAAAGGCCTCTAATTTGTATTTTATTTTTGATTCTTCTTATAAAACAATGTTTTAGAATTCTTTTCGTATTATATCACACAGTATTTATGAGTTAATTGCATATATGTAGGCGCATTAATCATTACAAAGGTGATAGGTTATCGATAGCATACTTTCAGGCGCAAAATAAAGGCATAAATTATGGCAAACTGCATTGCGATCTACCGGCTGTAAGGCGTAAAGGGTACTAAGTCAAATCAATATGCTTTACTGGTCACTGTTGCTTTCTCTCATGACAAAGAAACTTGTGAGTTAACGAAGCAAGGGCCAATACACGAAGCGGAACAATGGAACGACGCTTGACCTTTGGCATACGTGGAAGCGGGATGAAAATCGGACACCATCGTACGGATATCTCCTACGAAGGAGCTATCACCAGCGTTCTGGTGCAGCTATTGACCCATCCTAGTCATACTCCAAATGTACACATCTTGAGTGTTCTCCTTATCTCGCCTGTTTCTTACAAAAATCGGGAAGCGAAACGGTGGAAGGGAAGAAAATGGGTAAGGAAGAAAATGGAACAATAATAACCTTTGTGGCACACGTGCCAATGTGACACTGAGGAAACTGACAGGGAAGAAGGAAGTGTGCACATGAATTGTTATTTCAATGGATGTCTCTCTTCACCTCCTGCTGCTGCTCACGACAGGCCGGCCGAAAGGATCGAAAGATGAAACTATCCACTCCGGGAAACGGGTCAACCGTGGCCGTGGAGACGACACACAAAAGGATTCCTTTGCATGCGTCAACCGTGCGAAACACCGTGGGAGCGGGATGAATTATGCCATCCGTCCCACTGGCGAACGGTCAACCACTCTTCAAAGTTGGTCCCTGTTCGGTTTGGCCGGGACGTCCGGTGATGTACGTTCAGGTGGGCGCCCCGTTGCTACCGAAGACCTACTTCAAATAACGAGATATCAAGTGGATTACAAGTGGATTTCTCCGGCTCCGGCAAAGTCCGAAGGAGAGCACGCGAGTAACGAGTTGCGTTCACTCGTCATTATCGTTTCCGGTGTGTATCTTTTATTCCAGCGCTTCTCGGCATTCGCTACCCGAATGCTGATGTAATAACTTCGGCACGGCACACGATAATAACCCGGTGACGATGGACGCTCTTCATACATTTTTCGATCCGACTACGGTCCAGCTCTGAAGTGAAGCAAAATCACGGAAACACGGAGTTTCATTTCGAGCACTCTTCCGGGATCATCTTCCAGCGGCGAGTGAGAGGAACTGGTGACTAAATCATCATCGGTGGATATTCATGGATGCAGCTGAAGCAAAGAAACGAAAAAAAACCTGACTCGAGCTGAACGCAACCGTCCTTTGGCAGGACATTTGAAATCAACGTGCGTCGTGGCTGAACAGGACGCTCCTTAATACGTGGAAGTTATGTCCCGAAGTTAGCGACGAGTTATGTCCCGGGTAAGGGTACCTCAACTCAACCGGGGCAGCCTAAAGTCCATCCCGGTGCGTTCGATGTAGAATATGCAAAACGAGCTGCAGCTAAACATTCATGAGCACGCTTTTGACAAACACAGCCGCTGGCTTCCACAACGGTACACCGTTTTTCACCGTTCGCCTAACGCATGATCTCCGTTTCAATCGAACGGAATCCAACCGGCCGCTTCGGGAAGGTGGGCACGCCACCGGTGAATGATTCCGACGTTATGAATCATTAAACAGCGCAATCCGGGACCGGAGTCTGGTAGCGTTCCAGCAGCGCTCGATGGTTGATTTGAAACCCTGGACAAGGGAAAACGAACCGCGGCGATCAATTCCGATTCCGGTCAGTTCAATGCAATCGAGTGCCCTTTCGGTAGCGCGCATACGGGTGAAGCGCGTTTCCATGAATTCCTGGTTTGGCTTTTACCACGGCACGGCCTGTCGAAAACGATGAACATACGATTATGATAATTTTCAATTATTGTCGCCCGGTAATGCCCACCTCTCGCTCGTCTGCCCGCTACATCGATTCGTAATTGACAATTGAGGTTCTGATTACGGTCGCTTGTGATGCCGTGTGGTTCATGAAACTTTTTTTTGGAATCGACCTTTTTGTCGAACAATTAGGATGCAGTTGTTGTGTTGTGAGCCGGATAGAACACTCAGTCATCAGCTTGATGGACGTGGTCGCTTTTTTATTCAAACGAACCGAATCAGTTATGAAGAGAGGTACATCAGATAAACATAGCGAACAATGTTGTTTTTTTAAGTGGCAAATAAATTGACATTTAGTTAAATTGGCAAACACAGATTGGGATTACTCACATTGCATACATTTCGGCGGAGTCGTGTTTTTTAATCGCATTCAACGTCCTTGATGGTATGCGATACACGTGGTAAACGCTATTGTAAGGCATTATTAACGCTTTAGTTCAATCAATAAGCCATTAAGGTATGCCTACCTATTAATAAATATTTGTTCAATATATTTGCTTAAAGCTACGGCTTCTATTATGGGTTTATTACCAGTCGCTCAACGTTGTGACACACTGTTACGATCAATTTTATAGCATAGATAAACTACTTGACAAAAGCACGCCAAAAATGCACATCCCATAACCGGCTCTTTCCATCATTAAGAGCGGACGGTGCGAGCCCGCGGAGCCCTAGAGCAGATTGACCAGTCAGGTAAATGATGACTTTTTAATTAGTCGCGTTAGCTTGTCGTTGACCACGACAGCGCCACGGTGTTGGGTCACGGAAACCGGATCGTCGGTACCGATTATGAGGATGTCGTTGGAGGATTGTGGCTTTTACCGATTTCCCAACGTTAAGCTCTCGAATTACACAATCATTAGGCAAAGTGCCAGCGGGGCCACGTGGCCAATATCGTTCGGCGTGTGCCGTACCGTCCCGTGCCCCTTTCCCGACCCCGCCCGGCCCTTCGGGGAAGCGAAAATCCAATTTTCTTAAAACGAACACACCGACCGCGCGTGTGTGTGTGTCGAGCGAGCCGGAACATTGACAGCTTGTGCTCGTCCTTTACGATGCATTTGTTCGCCTCGGGGGGAATTTACATCGAAAACGGTGAAGCAGGCGATGAGGGGGAGGGAAATGCAAAGTGGGATGTATAAGACACTTGTCCTTCATCCGGGACAGGGTGTAATCATCATCATCACTGGTGGGATGAGCGACAGAGACAGGGAAAGCTGTGATCATAGTTACTGAAGCACTTAACCTGTTTTGGTTGCGAAAAAGGGATTCGATTGTATAGTCGTTTTCAACCGCTTGAGATGGCGTTGAAAATTTGCTTTCAACTCCACAAAATCTCTCATGAATTGATGCATTGTGCTATAGTTTACCTGAGAATAACCCTTCATAGTTTAGGCAACAGGATTTTGTTTATAACTCAAGCAGGCGTTTAAAATTACTCTAGACGCAAACTTTTCTAGAAAAGAGAAATTTCTGGTGGTGAATTTCTACACCCATACGATCTAAACAATATTGTTAACATTTTTTTCATTTATGTTTTCTACGAAATTCATTACGTGAAGACTGTTTGTGGAATCAATTCAATCGAAGTTCGATGGATTTGCACAATTGAACAAATCAACGATCATTCATCCATCAACAACGAATTATTGCCTATGAACCAAATGAAGCCAAAATGAATCGTGTTATCATATAGGTATTTAATATGGCTACTTGTGAGATACTTCAGTATTGCAGCTTTATGCATCCAGGCCCAATCGAAATATTGCTACTCGATTACAACCATGCATAGAATGCGGTCAAAGCGAGACTCGGCTTGGGTCGGGGAGTGGTATTTCCCTTTCGGTGCGCCAATTTAATCAACGAATTGATTGGCTCGATTGGCTCGAGTGGATTACGATTTGTAAGCGCGCTCCCTTCCGCTGGCAGATGTAATTCTGTTACAACGGTAAACGCAAACACATCACGATCTGGTATTCGCTGGAGAGATTGAATTTCAAACCAACCTCCGTAATGCTGTAGAATGCGCTGTATCATACAGCGTTGAGCACTTTGGTTGCTCTAAGCCCTGGTAAGCGAAAAACTGTGCCACTGTGAAAGCGGGAACGTAAACGAACGAGCTTAAAGAAAACTTTCTTGCTGCGGGAAGCAACTAAAAGCTCTTGACGGCTCGTTGGCGGACGATAAACCGTGCCTCCGTGAAAAGTCGTTGCCTCCCATGACAAGCGCGGCGCAGATGGGTTGTGTGACAGTTTTCACTAACCCACTCGTCTGTTTTTTTTTCCATATGTATGTGCTGTGTGTTGGTGTGTGGATTAAACAGGAACAAGAACGTGTGAACATTACCCGTAGCTGTCATTTTCTGGAGGATATTTTAGTATCCTATCTCACTCTCCCTGCTACCCACTCAACGCGAAACTTCACGTCCCTCTTTTGGCGCGGGCGTGAAGTTTCTCGCCACCAAATTTCACGCTCCTTCCACCGGCAGCACAGCCCATTTGGTAGTTCGCGAATATTGAAAAATTAATTTCAATTTTCATTCTTTGCCACCCCGCTCCCCGTTCCGCTCCCGTCGCAATTCCCACGTGACGTGGCGCTGGTATGTGTCGGATTAAATTTTCATTTTCGTTGGCCATTTTTTGTGGCCCTTCGCAACCGTCGCTCCCAGTCGTGGGTAGGGGCCGAATGAAAATTAATACCCCGGCGGAAAGGAAATGCAACCAACAGGACGGCCAAAGAGCTGATGAAGTGTTTAAAAAAAAACGTGAAGCAAAACCAAACGAGAATCCGCACAAACGATGAAGTGCCGTTCAATCTTAATTAAAGCAAAATCGATAATAAATCCCCTTCCCCCGGGGGTGACGGACACGCCTACACACGGTACGCGCACGGGTTGGCATAAATGCAATTAGATCACCGCGTGTCCTTGCTCGCTCGGGCCCATTAGACGCGAAAGGATTTATCCGTGCCGGGCGTTATGTAAAGTGTAACAGCTTTCGACAGCCGTGTGAGAGCAGACGTGAGGCGGCAGCAGCTAAGCTTTCGTCACATTCCCGGGACGGCCCGGGGACTCGGAGGCGTAGGAGAAGTGTCACTCGAAATTAAAATTATAATTGAACATGAAAATAAGTGCCCACTCGTGACCCAGCCGACCGTTTTTCTAACCAACCCCGGCGGTGGCTTTTACACAATTACGGCCTAGGACTTCGGAAAAGGAGAAAGTTCGGCGCGGGAACGCGAAGGAACAACAGACACTTCCGACGTTACTTCGTGTACTTTTAATGATGTCAGCATCATCTTGAGATGTGGTGCGGCTCAGCGTTTTTCAGCGGGGAAAGGAGAGGAGGGGGTCAGGAATAGAAAGGTTGAGCTTTGTATTCGGTGCAAAGCATGTGCTTTAACCACCATTGTCAGGCATTGTCACGCGTGGGAGATTGGTGATCAGAGTCGTGCAGATATGATGGATGGTGTTTTTATTAGAATGTAGAAAGGAATGGTGCATTAGTGACCATTGAAATTATTTAATTTAATAATGCTTTTTTAAGGTCAAAATTAAATTTCAAATGAAACAACTACAACTACTCCAACTACTAAATTTATCAAGAAATAGTTTAAACAATTTTCCTCGATAAATTTCATTTTCAATTATGAAATTTTTCAAAATTGTTAAAAATCTTTCTCAACAAAGCTAAATTAATCACAAGCAACAAAGTTAATGTAGTATTGAAAAGCAACAGCTGTGAATTAAATCAGTAATGGAACGAGAAATCAAAAATTTAGAGCTATAAAGATTTTATAAAATAAAAGAAAACATCCCATTCAGGACACTAACATGTGACGAAAATCTCAACCATAAAAGTGCCACGGCACGTTACTACGTCCTCTTGTGCTTGCTGGTCCAGTCATGTGGAAAGTGGCACCAAGAAAAAAAAACCTTCACTCCGCTCTCATTTCATCATTATTTTTCCGCAACATAACCTTGCTCGCTCCTTGCCACATGAGTTGCTTTTGGAGAACCAGCGAAAAGATAAAAAGACAACATGGAACAAAAGAAAAAACCATCACAAACCGTCCGTGCCTGCGTGTGTGTGTGTGTGTGCAGCCGAATGAGCACGAACAACGATCGAACTCGTTCCATTCCGGCACATAAAATATTCAATAACAAGAAAATCATTGAACCCTTTTCTACCACATTACACATACACACCGCAAGCATACACTCGCATCCTCGCACACACACACACGTTCTAGTGTCGGCATGCAGAAAACCACTCGCAAAACACTTGAACACCGAAAGAAAACAGGAAAAGAGCGGGAGATAGAGAGGGACCCATGGGACGAAGGGGTTTTTTTTATGGGAAAAGTACAAATGCACACACAGCCGAAGCGGGCATTAAAGTTACGGAGGTGGAAAGGATTTTATTTCGGTAGGACTGTGCCGGTGCCGTGAGTGCGTGCATGTGTGTGACCTATCTGGGGCCTTCCTGTACGCAAAGGTTACACATTTGATGTCGGTACAGTACGGAATAGGTTCCGCCTGAGGGTCGCCTTCCGTCTACTATTTGTGTGTTTGTCTGAGGATGAGTAGAAATAATAAGCATCATTCCGGTAGGATCAATATTTATTTCCACACAGCAGCGTCACACGTCGTCGGTGGGTTACGGGGCGGTTTTCGGAACGAGCTTTGACGAGTTTTAAAGCGTTCATTTTGGATGAGGTTAGCCGGCGAATTGAGGGTCCCATAAACACGAGGCGCGGGGCAGGAGTGCAATTTAGACATCCCCACTCCCTCTCATATCCCATTATTCTTTATTGCGCCATAGCTTATCAGCTCATCATGGGTGCCGGTGGCTGTGCGCTTCGGCTTTAACGTTCCTTTGCTACTGCTCGGTATACATCATCGTCCTGGCCCGGTCCGTAGCCTCGCGCTCCAGCGAGCAGACGTGAAACGCACACTTCACACTGGCTGGGAAAAGTTGTGTCAAATGGCCCATGAGTCGATGGCAACACGCACTGGCACGGAAAGAATCGAATGGGGGTACGCTTCTTTTTTTTTGTTACTCCACCAAAGGACTGTCGCCAAAAAAGGGTAGAAACGCTTCACACGTTGCCACTCGACCACTAACAAGCGCAACGCATCGTTGGGTTGGGGGTATGAGGGAGTGAATTTGGCGGGGTTTAGGACGGTCCGATTGTTTCCACCTGGACAAATTTAGCGCCTTCGAAAGAGGGGTTCTAATCAATTTGGGCTTTATTTTTACGAAGCGGTAGATGCGTTTGCAAAGCTGGAACCGTTCTTCTAGTTGTGGTTTTTAAGGTTCACAGTAGGAGAGTTAAAATTAAGCCGAATTTTTGGACCATAAAACAGTTGTAAGGAATTCTAAAAGGAATGGTAAATATCCATACGAAAAGTTAAAAACATATTTTCTGAAAATGTTGTGAGTACTTTGAATGGAATTGCTTCCGATGAATTCTAAATATGTGCATAATAAAGGAAGCAGATGAAAGAAAACTGGAACCTTCGATTGAGTCGTTTTTGGAGAACTTCTAAGAAAATGTTCGATATGATTTTTATGTATGCTAAGCTCATAATTGCAGCAATATTGAGCACACGTTACTTTCCATGATTGCTGTGCTGTGATGTTTCTTTGTAACGATCCATTAATTTTTCTTTAGTGCGATGCATCAACCAGTTGTTGGATATATTAAATATATATATAAAATTGCATATATTTAGGCACTTCCAAAGCAGGGACACAAACCATGCACGGAAAAGAAGGAACACTTTTTGCTACTATGAATCGTCTTCATATCCGAATAGAGTTAAGAAGCATTTGTTACAATTTAATTTAATAAATCATTCTATAGCCGATTCATTTCCTGCGTTTAAAAAGAATCAACCACAACACCGAATGGATCACAGCTCTTTCAACTCTTGTAATAATCAGATTCATAAACTGCTGCGCTTACCATCTATTTGCAGTCATAAATGAGACCATACCCTCGAGCGGAAGCAGATGCCTCAAAAGAACAACACAATCGCATCTACGACGAAACGTATTCTTGCGTCCACACTCGTACACTCATTGCAAGCGCCCACTGGCTGTAACAACAGTAATCGCACCATCCATCATCAAATTTAGTGATAAAAATTTATGAACAATATGCCGCTGCTGGAAAGATCGCTCAGCGCCGGCTGCAAATAGAATTCCATATGTGCTGCTTCCACCGCCGCCGAGCGCGGTAATAATAAAATAGCAACATAGTTGCACCCGTTGACGCCGACCGCCGCGAGGCGAGAGGAAACGAAATTCATTCATTTCGTGATTCCCGCCGGCCAAGCGTCCTCGTACCTTATATTCCTGGCAGTGTTTTGAATTGGCCCACAGCGAGGGGAACGCAGCGGAGACCAGTGAGGCCGTCTCCATAGAATGCAGGAAGGATAATAATAAAAGTGGCTATGGTTGCGAAAAAGCTGCCACTGGCTGTGACTCTCTCTCGATCTCTCTGCCGTCCCAGTGTCCCATTTTATATCGAAAAATTTAACTGAGCGCACAAAAAAGTAGTATTTTCAGCGGTCCATGCGGTTTATTCCATGTGTGGAACGCTACCGCTTTTATGCGTATGGCAACAAATACGATACAGTAGTTGGTAAGCCATGTGAAAATAATAAAAAAATAAATCGCCACTCCCAAGAGCCGTACATTGAAACTACAAAATCATTGCCAAATAGATGAACGGAATCAGCATCCCGATGGAAAATGGGTCGAAGCGAGAGCGTTCAAAAAGAAGAAGAAAAAAAAACACCCCATTTCGTCATGTAACATTCATAAGCGATTTGCAGAGGGCTCATTGTTCGGCACTACGCCGGGTACAACGAGTCCGGCCCGACCGTTTTCGTGTTCCAAACATACCTTTGGCACACGATTTTTATGGCATTCTTTTTTTGTGTGTGTGAAGGGAATTAGCCCCCAAGCCGCTGCCCTCGCAGCCAGCCAGCGCTATAAATAATCTATGACCAGGAACAATAGCTTTATTTCGATAAAATATACCCGCCGCTGCACACAATACACGGCGGCCCGGGCCATCACCGTTCAAATGATGGACAATGTTTTACCACGCGCTACGGAAAACCGCGCTGAACGCTTACCCGCGGAAAAAAGTGGAAGTGCAAAGTGCAATCGTTCAGCTAATATTGGCGTTTGGGCGGCGCTCCGTTTTCTGTGCTCTCGGCCGGCTGTACCGTGTAAACTGTGTAGATTTTTACAAAAAAAAAGTATGACAAAAAAATTGAATTCTCAAATATTAAGCTGCCACAGGTACGAATTTGGCATTTTTTATTTCTGTATCACACGCCGTCAATAAAATTTTCACTTTGATACAGTGTGTAAACGATGATGAACTAAACACACATTAAACCAAAATATTACGTGGAATGGTCATTGGTTGTACAGAACGATGAAAAAAATTAGTTGTTCTTCAAACTCAAGTCATTTAAGGTATTTTGTTTTTAGCTTTATACGATTTAAACTAATTTCTAAGCTGAACTGATTTTTCGATGTATACAAAACATAAGCAGTGACTTTAAAAGAAAGAAAATACTTTTCAATCTAAGGATGCAATACATTGGTAATACTCAAGGGTTCCCAGAGCTTACAAGTCACACACGTGACGGACACGGAATGTTGTAAAGCTAACCAAACAATAACAAATTCGAGCTCGAACGAATTCGCGACCAAATGGAGACACAACACACTCGCTTCGTTGTAATAAAACTGTCACCCAGTGAAATGATTTATCAATCTTGAACTTTCACAAAACAAATACACAAAAAACACACACACATATGTACACTCAAACACACAAGTCGTACATAGAACCAAGCGACGGGACATTGCGCGAAATGTTGCCTTTATCGCAAAGAACAACAATGTGCGAGAGCGAAACGAGCGAAATTGAAGGTATAAATCGACTATCGTCCCCTCTAGCCTCGTCCCCGGGTGTCTCACCGTCCGCTGAAATAATGCGCAAACATACACGCACACTGATCTCGCCCCGCTTTGCGTTTAATTCCGGGCCGGGAAGCTTTTACGGTCGGGACAAACAATGGGCGGTGCGGGACGACGCGTCCCGAGCAAACAATGATCAATTATATCTGTGGTGGGTGGTGGGAGGGGCAGGGTGGCAGGGTGTCACCACCAGTACCTCCAGTGCCGCCAGTGCCGAGACAAAACGTCTGAGTAATTATTTGCTCGAGCCGCACGAGTCGACTTTTTTTTATTCCCCCAACGCACACGCGATGGCTTAGGGGCGATGGGGGTGGGAGTTTCGGGTGTTTCGGCAGGATAAACAATCGCACAACCGACGGGCGAGCGTGTCTTTCTGCCAGCTATCAGGCCGAAAGGAGCGTGCGGGCATCGAAGCATATCAAATGACGGAAAAATTGTCGGTACGAACGAGTTGTTCCTATCGGGTTTTAGTAGGGTTTCCTACTAGGGTGGGGTGGGCGCTGGAAGTTTAAGACAACAAAAGACACCCCGAACGAGATGGGAAGCGTACCCGATGAAAAGCCATTTCTTGCTAGAACCTAATTTTGTTGTTAGCTTTCCGACTTTTCCCCCCATCTCCGGCACGCAGCATTCGCAAGTGCAAAAATATTGCCTCCGAAAAAGGCAGTCGTAAACCTGCTCCCGCCGCCTCAGCTTCGCCTACCATAAAGCATCCCTATTAGAAAGGATCATAGTAAAAAGCGGCCGGGTTTTTAGCGCTTCGGAGATGGTCCCATTGGTGGACGCATTGGTCGGTACATAAAACGAGCTGCCAAAAGGTGGTCCTGAAAAAAACCTCCCTCGGATGGTCTGGGTCATGTGAAAGGTAGAAGTGGTGAGTGAAAAATCGGTGCTGAAAAGGTTCCGACAATATCGCACGCTTTAAGCGGTGCGAAAGCCTAACCCGGCCGTTGCGTTTTGGATGTGTGTGTCGTGCTTAAAAACATTAGGGATCAACCGGGACCGGGAATCGGTGCCGGAGTTCTGCCTCAAGGGGTGATGAATGGAAGACCATTTTCTAAGGCATCATTAAAAATAAACGGCATCATCCTAGACACGCTGCAAATGAACGAAAGGATTCATCGGGTTCCGTTTCCCTCTCGGACCCCGGATCTGCTAAAACCATTTGATCCTTTTTCCGTGCGTGCGATTTGATAAATGATGGTTTGGTTGCGAGCGATTGCCGCTCGCCGTTCTCGGTTCTCCGGGAAGTCATAATTCCAGCGGGGGAGTTTGTTGGAAGCGAAACAGAGAAGCTGGCTAGTGATTGATTTAATTGATCGACACTAGCGTTCGGTTCAGTGCGAGCGTCCCGATTGAATCCAGCTGCGGAAGTTCACTACTGTAAGCGAAGCGCAATGAGTCAAGAATTAATTGGCATCGAGTTACGTCGCTCCGTCTTTCGAACCAGGCGCTTTTCGAGAGCTTCCATTCTCCTGCTCTGGTGCATAATTGAAACGGATTTGTCTGTGACGAGTTGGGAGCCCATCGATGGGCCCGGTTTATCCACGCGTTGTTCATAAACAACGAACTCCAAATAAACCTCACAAACTTCCGGCATCTCATCGCATCGAAGAGCGCACACATCACTTTCACACGACGTTCGCATTTGGCTGCATTTGAGACAAATCAATTTGCAATAGAACGTTGCGGAAGGGATGTGCCCATTGGCCCGGAGTTGTTTTCTTCCCGTTTCTCATTATACCCGCACCATTAGTATTGGAGCATGCAAAGAGAACGAGACGGAGATAATATCACCGAGCTCGGCTTAATTGGAGATGATTGATTAATATCTTCATTCGTTTACACTCAGCATGCAACTTTCCGAAAGGCGCCAGAGTTGTGTCTGGGGGTCGACAATGACAGTCATATCCTCGGGAACGTGTCGTTTGGGCTTGCGGTGGACGTATTTCGGTCACACACGGACACACCAACCTGACGTCAATCGTCTGCTACGTGTCCGTTTCTGGGCGAAAAATTGCCAAGGTGACGTAGAAATATTATTCCAACATTATTTATCCACCCTAATACCTGGTCATCGTTATGCTGGTTTGCTTGTACGAAGACTAATTTGAACCCACAATTCGAGAAGGATGCATGTAATTCGATTCGTTTCGGTTTTCGATGGTAGCCAATCATTTATTAAAGAAGGTAGCAACATAGCTAGTTTTGCTATCACTGAGAAGCTTTTTTACTGATGCTACTCAGTTTCAAAAATAGATTTTCAACTATTCACTTCTGTTTATAATTATAAATAATAATTTTTTTTCAATTATTGACTTATGAAGCAGGCTAGAAAACTTCATAATAATAATATTAAATTTATTTATATTTTGGAATATATATATTTTGAAATAAAATTTTGGAAAAACCATATATTAAATATCACCAAAAAATTGGGCCGCTATATTTCACGTTTTATAAGAATTTATATGTGAAAAGATTAGCAGACTGCTAGCGCCTAAATGTATGCAATGAATGATGCATTTAGCTTGCAATGGTAATAAAAAATCCAAAAATGTTTGCAATGGTCTCTTCTGTCTAAAAATTGCATTCATTATTAATTAAAAGAAACTAATTTCTCGGCCATTATTGAAAATTAATAATAAAAAATACCAGTTCAAAACCAAATAAAGCAACATTACCATACCAATGGTGAAGTTTTTTGCATAACCAGATCTGCAACTTCAGAGTGACGCAGGATTCATTTTGCACACCTTTCCCATCGCTGATTTATGTACATGCACTTACGCCCTGATGGCTTGCAATTTATACGCGTGATTGCGTCGCTTACCTGTAACGATAATTGAAAACGAGAGAGAGAGAGAAAAAAAAGCGAACGCTCATTAGTGTCGAGTGATAAAATTGAATGAAAATGGCAGTGCAAGTATCAGTACCGGCAGCAGTAGCAAGACTATTAAGCCAAATGGGACACATTCCTAGAGCGAAACTAATCAATCCTCGCGATAACGCAGCAAAATGCACCCACATTTACATTCGCCCGAAGCGCCCTTGTTACGGAATCTCCCAATTAACCGAAAACAATTTATCGTCGCCTTATTAACATACAGATTGTGTCTGGAGAACGGAGACCGGTTACAGCTGCATCAGCAAATGGCGCAAGGCATTCGGAGCGCCCGGTAAAATCACAACATGTAGAAGCAATTTGGAATTTCCACCTTTCCCGGGGTCGCATTTTCCCAGGACCCGGGTGAGGGCTTGAGAAGCTACTGTACGTGTGGGTGATGTAATTAAAAGTGCATTCATCAATTTGATAAACTCATTCCCCGCCGTACTCTAGGACCGCTCAACCCGGGAGGAGATCGAGATGCAATCGGTTCACCTCACGACCATTGGGCTAATGTCACCGTGCTAAATCTTCCGAATGGCCTGAATAGGGTGGGTTTCTCGTTAGGGATCGACTTACTCACGAACATAGCATCAGAAATTTCAATTTTCCTAATGCTTTTCCATCCAACGTTGGATCCACCACCACCAAAAGATGGGCGTGTGGAATTAAGTGGACAGCCGAGTTGTGGTTTGCCGTGGTATCATGTTGCACTTCCGAGGCGTCTGATCCGATGGGCAAACAGAATGGTCCAATTGGTCTTAAAATTTCGCTCAACGAAACGCAGCAGCAACTATCTGGGAAAACCATTCCCAGACGTTGCGGGCGAAAAGAAGTCGATCGGCGAAACGAGGTCAATAATGGTGATGGCTTTCCAAAGGGGAGGAGGGGTGGGGGGTTGGAAAATGTGGGACCCAAACACAAACAGACAAACACAAACACTCGGGGAGCGGGACCGGGAAGCAAACAAAACACATCATTTTCCGGATGACCTCCCTCCATCCAACTCCCCAGCGCAGCCAATTAAAGCAATTTCAATCAGCTAAATTAGTCGTAAAGTTTGTGTTTAATTACTTGAACCTCTCTTCCCACCCCCTGGCTTTGGAGCTTCGTAAGGGAAAGGACGCGATGGGACGAGATGTGGAGCCGATCAAACAGTGACTCCTGCAGGAAATGTCCGTTGGAAAACTCTCACCCGGCGCTAATATACTGACCCAAATTTGCGATGCGTTGGCATCGTTGGTCAAAAGCTCTCCCTTAAGGAGGAAGAGATTCAGCAATTTTGCGAAATAGTTCTTTTTGTTTTGCTGGTGTAAAGAATGTCCTTAAAAAACGAGCATAAAAAAAAAAACAAAATAAATCGTGATCAAAACTTGAATCCACTCTTGCGCTAAATGTAATTAAAATCAATCAAAAAGCATATCGGTACCGACGGGGGAAGCTGTAAATTTATTATTACCCACCCTGGCTCGGTTGGCTCGGTAAAGTGTGCGGAACACTACACGCCGGCGGAGATCCCTGTTTGCGTCTCCGGGCGTCAAATGATATCATCGTCCGGCGTCCGAACCGTACGTCCATCCTGGTTCCGCGGGGGGTTAACATTTAATGACCCAAATGGCGCCTCCATAAAGCAATAATAACAACACCAGACGATAGAAAGGGAGAGCTTGGCAGACGACTTAGCACGACGATGATGGTTTCGAGAAGCAAACCCGGGGGGAGTATAAACGATTCCAATCGCTTTTAATTAAGAACCAATATGTATACTTTTTATGGACAGTCGCAACCCTTGCGCACAAATTCACTCGTGCCGGCGGAAGAGGAAATGGTTCATAAAACCCACCGACAGGACACGCTGGGTATCATGTTTTTATGAGCATTTTTTTTTCCTTTCTGCACTTTCCCATCTATTGTTTCACAAATATCCCGCAGCCCGGCATATGGGATAGGTGCGGGGGAAAATTGGTTCGAAACTTTGAAACAATTTATCGGATCGTGTGAGAACGCTGCCTTCCTCCGAGCGTTCCGGGCGTTTGTGTGTGATATGTGCTTCATTTCCTGGAATGTAGGAGGCAAAACAGACGACGCACGAGCGACGACTAAAGGTATTAAAACTATTCCAGACCGTGGATGTGGATGAGGAAGCAGCATCCTATCGCATCCCTCGGACAGGGAAGAGGACTAATCTCATCAACCCGGGTTGAATGGACTAGATTTTACGAGATCCCAGGAACGATCCCGGGCCATGCTCGGTAGTAGAATGGCGTGATTTATTGGATTTAATATGGAGCGCAACGCTCGCAAGCTGATAATGAAAAGCTAAGGATTGTTTTTTCTATTCTTTTCTTCATCATCTCCTAATTCTCTCTCTCTCTTTCTTTCTCGCTCTGCTTGCTATAATTGAACTGGTAGGTGTCCATTTTGTTCGGAACACAAACGCACCTCAAGACAAGATTGTTGGAATCGTTCTCTTTGGCCAAGTTTCTTCCCATAATGTCACGAACCGAGACATTCGCCCCGGTGGAGCTTAGGAGTAGCTTTGCATTCGAAATTACAACTGTCTGCAGCGGCATTCAAATCGTGCCGTCGTATCCCTTTTTATGGCACCGATGGGTTTCCAATATACCCTCCTTTGCGTTTCGTCTTTTACAGTCGCGCGCACTTCTTAACGAGCCCATAAAATGTCCGTACGGAGAAAGGGGGATAAAAAAAAACCGAATTGTAATTTTAAATGCTCGTTGTCATCATCTTCAAACTCGTAGCACTCGGTGGAATGAACCGCAAAATTAACTCTCAACTGCGGCTCACTCGCTCGTAGGCTCCAGTCCGGGTCAGTTCACACTCGGGCACTCCGTTCGGAAGCCGCATTTTTGACGCTGTTCGGAATACCAATGATGTATCTCTCTTGAGAAAGGTAGCTTGTCGTAAAATATTGCAGGATTTGTTTTTTTTTCTTCCTCCGTAAACTCAATAGCACTTGAGGGGCATTGGTTCGAAAACGTTGACTACGGTAGGTTGTAATAGGAGCAGTACATTTTCCAGTTTGAGATCATTTGAAGAAGATGATAAGAGAGCAATCAAAGTTGTCAATACTGTTATGCAAAATTAAAAAAAAAATAGTATTTTTATATTTTTGTTTAATGTTTTAACTATTTCTCACAAATGTTAACACTAGGTAAAATGAAAAATAAGTATCAAATTCTTTAATGTTAAAAACAGTCTTCAATTTCTTTAATGTAATAATGTCTTTAGGCTTCTATATCGCTGTTGAGAAAAGGGCAATCGAATGAGAAAAATCATTTAAACTGCTTAATAAATCGTTAACAACTTTCAAAGCAAACGACATACTTTTAGGCGTTAGTTCATCAGTCTACAATTGTGCCATCTTTACAAATAAACTATTTCATCAAAGACTTATTTCTTTACATTTACAACGCCTACGGATTGGGAATAATTTGGCATCGCCACAATCAAACAGCATGATTAAAGCGTAACAGAAACCTTTCAAAGATTCTTTTTCATTATCGATACAAAATATTACAAGACGGAAACAGCACAACATTGTGTTGTCTTTCAAACCACTTCCCGCCCAGTGCAAAGCTTTATCACCGTAATGATTATGTTCCGGCGATTGATAAAGAAAAATCTGTCCCAGCAGGCATAAAAAAACGAACGCATGCGACAGCTTTGAGATGAAGAAGTAGCAGGAAGAATAAAAAAATCCACACAACCGGGCACTGAGATTTTATTGTGCAAAAGGCGCCGAAGGCGTCTTATCGTCGCCCGGGGAGTGATAGGCACATTATTCGGTGCGCAGCAGTTTTTGTCCGCTTTGCGCGTAGAAATAAAAGAAACGGAAACCCATTTTGACACGTCGTAAAATACCCCTTCCGAACGTTCGTTCCGTGAGTGCAAAACGTGACAACCGTGGACATCGCAGAGGTGATTTGTTTGGCAGTTATTTTATGCCTTTTCGCGAGCGTAATTCGTACTGAAAACCGTCCCGCACTGGATGGTGCGCAATAAAAAGGAATATTGCAAAATTCCTCATCTAGCAAACGGCACAATCCGTGTGCTATTTTAATTGCAAAAAAAAAGATTCTCTCTGCGATTATTGCAGCTCGGGGACGTCGCTCTCGCTTGAAAAACAAACAAACAAATAATAATAAAAAAACATCTTGCCCATCTAGGATTTCCACACGCAAAGAAATCATCCGTCCGCACACTCATTAGCGCCAAAAGGTCGGCAGGTCGAGTGGCTGTGAAACACGAATCAAAGCGCTGCATGCTCGCGGGTAGGGAGAGAAAAAAAAAACCCAGAACCCAAACGAAATAAATGGTGCGTGATTTTTCCTCGCTGTCGTTAGTGCGGTGTTTCTTCCCCGCCGGAGGATAGCGAAGAGTGGAAAAGGCTTCGATAATTATGCGCCGACAGCCAGCGATGCGAATGGTGGAAACCATCGAGGTAGCTTTTCCTTCTCCCAAGCGCCAATCGGTCATATTACGGCACCCCATCGTAGCATCGATGCACCTGAAGGAACGCTGGTAATGATCGTTACCCGGAAAGCTTCCACGGGAAACCCACACACAACGATCCAATTTCCATCGATCGGCGGAAAGGTGCGGACGATTTCTCATGGGCCCATAATTTGCCCAGAAATTGCCACCAACGAACCTGCGAGACTCGCGTTGGATGCTGGCTGTGGTAGGCACGGATGGAAAAAAGGAAAAGAAAATGGCAATCATTTTCACCACCACGGCCACCGCAAACGTCAAGATTATGGCGGTTTAATCTGCGCCGTTCGGTTCGGGGAAAGCAAAAACCGCCAGCTGGTAATTGATTGTACGAGCGAATGAGTTTTTCATGGGGGAGGAAGAGTGGAAGGGAAGGGAAGGCAGTGGGGGAAAAGGCACTTCCTAATGTTGAGGATATTGCGGGAACGGTTTCCATTCTCGCGCTCTCGTTAGGCATTCATACTTATCGGCAAGCGAGGGAGAAAAAGTGAGAGAGATGAAACCGCACGATGTACGTAAATTCATCGACTGTTTTTTTGTTATTCGTTTCGTCCTTTTTCGCTTCACCGCTGAATGTCTCCTTTCTGGGTAGCGAATTTTTCGCTGGAGCAAATCTAATCACTCCAGCTAATGCGTAGCTCCAGCGAGAAGGTTCGTTTGGTGTTTTTTTCTCGTATCAACTCAAACTCTGCCGATCAACCCTAATCCTAATCCAAGTTTGCCTAGAAAAGCGATTGACGAAGCAACCGAGAAAGGAACAGGTGGAAGGGTAAAAGGGAGAGAAAAAAAAACAAACTGTGCGTCTAAAAATGACCCAAGGGGAAACCCGGCAGAATGGTAATGTGAATATACGGTGTGTATAAAACCTTCCACCAGGGCTATTTATCAGGATGGTCATAATTATCGGCACACACCACCGGCGTGTTCCCGGAGCACGCGGACGATGAAGACTGATGATAATCGGCTGCTATTTTCACCCACCCCCGGGCCGGGAAGGGGCCTAATGAGTGTGGGAACCCACGGAAGGGTTATTTAGGGAGGCTTTTCTTTTGCTATATCTTTTGGGAGGTACCGTAACGAGGTGTGCGTTTCGCTCTGTGTGTCTCATTTGCAATACTAATTTCGACGTGGAGGTTATTACTAAGACAAGGGGCTATCAGGAGATTTTTTTATGGTAGAGAGACTTCCCATTTTTACTTCTTGTTATTTTTCGGGCTGTCTGTATAACAGATTTGAAAAGAGTCATCTTAAAAAAATCAGTTTTTTACCAGAAAATAATTCAAATAATTCAAATTGTAATTCCATATAAAAGCCGTTTAACATTTGAAGCTATAATTGAATGGTGTAGAAAAACATTAGACCAACGCTTAACAAATGCTGTTTTTCTGGATACGATGCGGAGTGAAATTCCAAATGATATTTCTTCCTCCATATTGCTCACTTAATTCGAGCTGTTTTCGGCACACTCATGCGTGTTGACAATGGGTGATGAATTTTTCGCCCTCACAAAACCTCCCGTTCGTATGCTTATAAGCGTTCCCCGAAAGCCTACATGTGCTCTCGTGTGCGTCAACCAGTTTTTTTTCAGAAAAATTGCTCAACATTTGCAACCAACGTGACACACTCGGCGCAGAAAGCAAACCAACCAAAAAATATATTTTCTTCACGGTTTGCGAAGAGACGCAGCCGCAGTCCCTGCAGGAGAAAGGCGAGCAGAATAATTTGTCACCGGCCTTAATGGCAGCCTGGGTTTCGGCGAGAAAAAAAGTAATGATAATTTTAACACACTCGGAAACGTTTTTATTTCCCAGTTTTCATCGCTCAATCGGGCCATGTGTGTGTGTGTGTGTGTGTGTTTCACGAGCGCTCCACGTGTCACACATTTCATGGCAACAGGGAAAAGTGAAACACATTCACCATCATCACAATCACGAGCACACACAAACGCCCATACACAAAATAATCATTTTCGCACGGGTGCCAAATTATTTATGTCACTCGGGACGATTATCTCGAGGGGGAGAAGGACCCCGGGTCGAACCTCCACCCCACCACCTTCTAAAGCACTGTGCACCGGCACACAGAAGTAAAAGTTTTCTAATTTGAAACCCATTTCCCGGAGACAAACGGTGCCCCGGAACGCTGGACAGGAGCAATTTTACCCCGAATGGGAAGTTGTGCATTTTTTTTCCGTCTGAGTGTGTGTGTTGGGTTTCCTCCTCGCTGATGGTGACGCCATTTTTGTCAAGGTACCGACCGGGGAGAACCTTCCCGTAACGATCCGGAAGCGATTTTCGGAACGACTTTTACAAGTATGATCCCTTTTTTTCTTGTGCGTACCCAGAAGCGAACCTTCTAAACGTCCCCCGCAGAAAGGGTAAAGTTTGCTCCAAAAACACAGGCTTGGAGCGTTGAGTCCTTCGGGCGCAGCAGTCAAAGAAGGAATCGTTTAAGGCGAACGAGAAAGTGAACGATCCAGCATAAAGATTGCACTGGAATTGCTTCCACTCGTCGTACAAGCGCAAGGGGCAAAAACATGTTGCCAGCCTGGTCTCTCTGTGTGTGTGTGACAGGGTAGTAATAAAAAAGCAAAAACAAAAGAGTAAAAATCCTTCCAGAAGGTAATAATTTCCCGAGCAGCAAAGCACTCGGTTGACGTTTCGAGATTTTGCGGGGTTTTCGAAATTGTTCGCCGAAAAATATTGTTCGCAAGATAAAGCGTCGCGTGTGCCTCAAACGGGGCGACATCTTTCCGAAAGCACCACAGGTACTGTTGCTGCTGCTGCTGCTGCCTTTCGCTGCCTTCAGGCACTTGTGCCCGAAAAACAGAAAGGATTCTTTCTTCGCAATTCGTGCTCCCACTTGTACCCACTAAGAAACGACAAGGTTTTGTTCTGGCATTTGTAATTGGTTCCTTGTAGCAACAACACACCGAACCGGAACTAGTCGATGTGGGTGGGCAAAACTCAGGACCTCAAAACGGCTCTCGAACGAGAACGTACAACAATAAAATGGTACGCTTTAGGATGGAAATCTGATACAACAAACCGCTCGCTTGTGCTGGAGGGTGTAAAAATTGTATGTTCAACAAGCGAACGTACTTTCACCCGCCCCGAAAGCGGTGGCTTCTGAGCAGATGCAGCAGCACCAGCAGCACATGGTGGGGTTTTTGGGATGGGAAAATGTAAACGAAATTGCACATTGATCGAAAACTCCCTCCATGGAACAAAACAAAAAAAAACAAATACGCGAAAGAAAATAAGAAATGTCGTGTGTGAAAATGGGGAACTCCTACTGTTGCTGTTGCTGTTTCCGCGAGCCGTCCTGTTCGTTTTGTAGAACGACCTCCTATTCCCTCTCCTTCCCGCCGTCACCCCGAGGGAGGCATGCATAGTCAAGCGACAAAGATGAATATGTAAACAAGGACAATTATTTACAAGTGTTCCACAACCAGCGTGTGTCTTCGGGTTTGCGGATCGGTATGGCGCCGTTTCTTTCCGTTGCGTCTACACTATGCAGATTCGCTAAAATGGAGGAAGAAAAAAAGGATTCCACCTCTTTCCCGTGCAAGAAAAAGCAACCACATATCAAAGGAAGATTCAAGCGTTCGCGCAGCATCGTTCCGTTTTATTTGTCTGTGAGTCTGTGTTACTCGTGTTTTCTGCTAAAACATCGTAGAAAACTAGTCCGGTGAGTCGGTTTCTTTTCGCATTTCGCGTGCTTAGCTTTGATATCGGTGATACCACTCGGAACGATTGTCAATTGTTCAACTGATACACCAAGAATAAGCATTTTGTTCCTTTGAACGGTGTCAGCATTTCGAGAATTTCTCAATAGACGAATAAATTTGTTTGGTCTTTTCTCTAGTTACCAGTTTAAATAATCGCTGCATTAGACTTTGATATGAAATAATGAAACAAGTAACAAAAGTTATAACCGAGTCATAAACATGCACTACAGTTTGCATACCTTAAGGCTGATTTGCGCCCGAATGATATGTTAATTGCATTAAAAAATGTCTGGTAGAAGTGTAACATTACATTTTCGATGATACCCAAAAAACCCATATTTTCTGTTAATGCTACGTCAAAATAAAAGTGAATCAGGAAAGAAGAATAATATTGGTTCAGTCATGATTCTGGTAGACTTTTTTACCGACCATTATTAAAGCTTCCACCTCCGTTTATTAGCTACAGAATGCAATTTTAATTCACTCCACTCACCTTGACAGTGATTCGTCGCAAAGAGGAACACCTTAATAAGGCAGGTGAATATTCTCCGAACAATGGGCGACACACTTTCCTCTTACAACATTAAAACCCACCGCTTGCGCACAGTAATCTTAATTGAGTCGGGCGTATTTTAGTCGCACGCAGAACTCGCGGGAAGCGACATTTCCTGTCGCCGCTACCAGGTGCTTAATTACGATTACGTGTGCGTGTGTCCGTGTTGCGGCGGCTCATGCGGAAGAACTACTTTTGTCGGGCCCATCCGTGAGCCTGTCAATTTAACTGGGCTCATTCATCATCGCCGCTTTTATCCCGCGCCCGATAGCAGCGCGTTTGACCACCGCCGGGAGGGAAATGGGGAGGAAAATTAAGCCGAAAATGATTTTTCGTTTTATGCTCCACTCGCTGTTCTGGAACGGAAGGAAGCAAGAGCACTCGAACGTATTTCGTAATTTTTCCTCGATAAAAAGCACAAGAACCACATCTCAATTCGCGCGCCGAGCGGTTAAGACTTTATGAGCTTTTCCGCGCTTTTGTTCACGGTTTCATGAGACGCGAGAAAGACAAAAGAACGCACGGCGCTTGCGAGGGGGTCTTTAGAAAATAAAATGCTGCGAAGGGACTTTATTTGCTATTAATTTCGCTCGCCGGTGAGCCCGGAGAACTAGACCGCAAGGATGTGCCGGCAGAACACTCAACGAGATCAGTTTTAGATGTGAAAATAAAAATCATGACCCATTTCCACCACCGATTGGATGGATGGCCTCACCCGACCGACCAGTTTAATGGCGCCCCATAATGGAGCAGTTTCGGTCTCGCGCGCGCGCGCGCGATCGTTCTTCCAATAATGGGCGGAAATAATTTACGGGCGGGGGTCATGCTAATCCTCTCGCAAGGGGTGAGGCTTTCGTTGCGAGAGCAACTACCGCTTCTCCACAAACGGCGTCTAAATCACATTCAACTCCGACAATCCGTTTGATTATCAAAATGGCTTCCCTCGGTGCGCTGATGCAGTGCTGGATAAGGGGAATCCGATCCGGTACGCTTCCGGATACATAAATCAGCCTCTCATAAAGCACGCGCGCGCTAGTCCTTCCCATCCGTGCGCGAAAACGGGCCGCTCGGTTATCAATCTTGATTACATCAATCACGCCACGAGGAGCCTTCGTCAAATCCGCGCGAAATGAAATTGTCACTTCCGACAGGCTAATGCCACCTGCACCTTCCGACACGTAGACAAATTTTACAACCGATCCATAAGGCAACGGATCCAATACGTGGAGAAACACTAAATGCCGCCTATGGCACATATCATCATCACGGACGTAATGCTGTAACGAGTGGCGCGCCCGCCTTCTTCCAAGGCAGCAGAAGCACCCGGGAACACGGACTCTCGAGAGTTGTGACGGCCGTATCATTACTTTTCATTGCCGAGCTTGGGCTTGGGGGATGGTGAAGAGGACCCATAATCGACCGGACATAAGTCATCCACACTGTGGAGTGTCGAGCTCGGACATACATACGGTTTGGGACCCCTCGCTTGGGGTGGACCAGGCAGGGGAAGTAAATTGTGTGTTACAACACGTGTCACGTACACGTGAACCAGTTATTTTATGACCACCCACTCGCTCGCTCCCGACAGCGAACAGAAGGTACGCTCGGGTGGTTATTCGATTCGGTTCGGTGTTAATTACAGCGAGATCGTTCTCTAGTCGATATCCTGTTGGGGACGCCGACGGAATATGGTATACGTGCGAAACACGTGTGCAAGAGCTTTCGAGAGAGGGAGAGATATGTCGGGAATAATTTCGATAGAGCTGGAGCGCTGTGGAAATAATTAAGAGGAGTTTTGAGGAAATTTGACGAAAACAGTGAATATTAGTAGTTGTAGTACTAGCACGTTTAGTACTACGTATTGCATACTTTCGGGCTGACTAAAAAGAATGCTTAAAAGTATGTGATTGGAATTTAAAAACTATTTTTAAGCGCCCTAGAAATGAAAAATTATCGACAAAGCTGTAAGGAATGTATACATTTAGGCGCAAATTATTTTATTACCCAAAAGCATGCAATCTTCAATATGATTGCTGAATTTAATCTAACAAATGTTTATCTAAGTACCGACTCATGAACACCGTTCCTCGCATTAGGTTTGGTACTTCCCGTGCAAATATGTTTTCCACATGCTCAAAAAGCGATCCAAATGTCCTTCTCGTTCTTTTTCAGTACCTAAAACGTGTTTCAGTACCGCCGTTGCATTTGCCTTCCGTGCTAAGAAAAGCTACCCTCGGAAAGAAACAATTTCTTTCAATTGAAATTATGAAAAAGATTCACGGTCCGCACACTTACCACCGGTCACATCTCTATTCAAACCATGCCCGAATGAATACACTTCACTACGAGATATAAAAAAAACCTCGAAAGCTCTTTAGCTCCTTAAGGTGAAAGCGTGTTTTTTTGGATCAATTTTTCTCCCTATTCAAAAAAAAAAAAAAGAGAAATTGAACCCGGATGGCATCGGCGTAGTGCCGCCACCTGTACCCAGGGTGCTGCGAGGGCACGAATAATGTAGAAGCAAATCAAGAGTGGACGGGGCGGACACATTCCATTCAGTGGACAACTTTATGGCGTGCGGCAAACGTGTGCTTCTTCGGGGACGATGAAACGCGGGAACGGCGAGGATGTGACGGCGAAATCTTCTTTCTGTCAAAATTCCAACCATCCGGTCGGGCGTTACCTGCGCACAAACAATACAACAGCGAGAGGAAACACCGAACAGAAAGATGAAAAAGAAACCACCACCCCTACACAAAAACGACCGGAAGTCGTTCCAAGTCTGACGCACCCTTAGGTGCGGTTGGGGGTGAAGATACGCAAGCTCGTTGGGGAGTAAGTGGGCAGCTTACCATCGAAAAAACCTTGGGTTGATTTAGGTGCCACTCCGAGCGTTTCGTTTCATTGCTTTGTCAGAAAGTAAAAACACGAAACCACGCAAACATTTGCGACGTGAAAGGCGAGAGGTAGAGGCGGCTGCTAGTAACGAGCACGAATGTGCTGCTCCACACTGGCGGAGATGAAAAGCGTCCTGTAAAAATTGTGTTCTTTTGGCGCGCCCGCGTGCAAATGTCCAACCGAGCACCTTCCCGGCCTCCCTTTGAGCACATAAAAAATCTGATCAAATGGTGGCGGAAAATGAGGCAAACGGATAAAGGAGAAGGTCATGACACACAAATGGAGGAGGTTGAGTGACTCGTGGAGCGGAACTTGTACGTGCGCGTCGTGCTTGGAATACATTTGGTGCCCGCATTTAAAGGTGCAGAAAACAGCAGGAGGACACACGTCCGGTGGAATCTGCTGACGCTGGTCGGTACCTTCGGTTCTGGGTGTTCTTTTATACACTTTTTCCCTTCTTCTGCTACAGGATCAGAAGCCTCACTATGGTTAGTTTTTCATGCAAACTAATTCCCACCGGGTTGGCGGCTATGATCCACGTGGCGTGGCGGAGCGGGAAGCTGACTAAGCTGGCACCATTCCAGGCTTCATTACCGGAGGTTTGTGACGATGTAAACATGGCGAGCTGATGGAGTTCTCCACACTTCTCCAGTGGTCGAGCTATACTCCAACACCTTCACTCGCTGTCGGCTCTTCGGGGCTAAAAGACGGTCAAGGAATTTTGTGTAACGTGCTCTCATTTACTTGTCCGGCTTTGTTCTCCTTCCTCTCTGTACGCTGTTCTGGCACGTAGTGCGCGAAAATGCTTTCCCACCGACAGCGGAAGCGTACTTATCACCCGACCAGATCCAGAGTGAACACGGACCGATTTTACAGATTTCCAATCGACTTCGATCTCTGCACCCAATCGGCATCGAGAGGTCAACTTGTTGAGTGTTGAGTTTCTTTCCGACCCCGGAAGAATCGGAAGCTCTCGTGTGTCCGGTTGTTTCTGTCCATTGGGACAGAGCTTGTTGGTTGCAGAGCCGTCGGAGTTGTTATCTCGATTGAATCAATGGGATGAAAATTGAATGCAAATGACAGACAAAAAAAAAACGTGCGAACAAATGGGCGCGCGTTTCGATCGTTTCACAGTTTTGCAACAGCGAAGAGATAGAGATAAGTACGAAGGCACAAGATTGGAGTGAAAATTAATTCGAATATACACTCTCTCTCTCTGTGTTTTCTTTTGGGTTCCACTGATTGTTTGTGCTTCAAAATTGATTGTTAATTTGTAAAACTTGCTTTCGTGTAGTTCTTAATAATGTGAAAAGATTATTGGAATATATCGTCACGAGCTAAAAATTTCAATTATTAATTTTTTATCCAGAGTATTTGATGTAGAGATTTGAACCTATGACTACTAGCATACGAAACAATGCGCTTACACATGGATGCATGAGAGTTTCACAAAATACGAGCGTTCAGAAGGTAATGTAAAGAATTTTAATTGGTGGATTTACCGATTACTATTCTAAATAGTTGCTCTAGTACAAGGATTTATAATTTTTTGAAGATTCTGGATAAAAACTCCTATATTAGCTTGTTCCATTTAAATCATAAAGAACATGATAAGCTTATAAAAACAAAAAATGGTACAAAAATGGCCATCCTAAAACCATCTTCTTAAATTGATAGTAAAATCTAAGCGAATAAAAAAGATTTCTTCAACGCTTGTCTCAAAAAATAGGTACCCTATCTCCAAAATTAGATCAAATCTGTACGATTCGCACGAGTTTCCAATTTCTGTCCGAATTTCGCTCCGTAATGAAGCTGATTGCCGGCTGTCTCCCCAGCGTAGAAGTGTGCTTTTTGTCCCCATCCCAAAGCGGAAGCACAGCAGAAATTCGATACATTTTCCTTTCCGCTCGTGGTGTGCGTTGCGGAGGAACACTCTTCCCGCCTTGCACAGCCACCCTCTCCCACCGAAACCTGCTAAGACAATGCAATTATTTCCTTCGGAAGAAGAAAATTGCTCGTTTATCACATCCACACGCGTCGCAGTCGGAGGGGAAAACGGATGACGGGATGGTCGTCGTCAAAAAGAATGCTCAAACTTCCCGATTCCTCCAGTGATTGGAAGCTCCAGTTTCCAGATCGTCCAGAAGAAGACGATGCGCACGATGCGTGAAACACAAGTAGCTCGCCAAGTGTGAGCCGGGGCCGGGCACGTGAAGCGAAATCGAAAATGAGCAATTATTTTTTGCCGACTCCGTTTTGTGCCATCCGCCCGGTGCTCATTTTCCACGAATCCTTTCTTCCCTTTCGGCTCCATTATCGTATCATCGATGTATGATGTATTGATGGTGTAGAGTTCTTTTATACGATTTCCTTGCTCCGTCCTTTCTGGCGTTACCAGCAAGTAGTAGGTCATCGCGTGAGCGTACAGTTCACCTCCGAAACACCGCAATATGCTTTCGGGGGTCGAAAACAAAAACGAAACCACCACGCACACGCGGCGGAGCAACCTTTCGCATTATGGTCGAATAAAAACGAAAGAATCCACCCATACCACCGTGGCGGGTATCAAATTACAGGGTTTTTAATATCCCATTACTAAATTTGTTAGGAATTTTTCTTATTTTCTCGCGCCGTATGCCTTGCCCCGTGTCCGCTTCGCACCTTCATCGCGCTCCATCAACGGCAGAGAAGATTCCTTCGCTTTCATACTTCACTGACTAATGGTCCGCACAGGGGCAGCATCGCAGCCGAAGCGCTAGGATGGATGCGAAGTAAGGCAGTGCAGCGATAAAAAAAATACACTCCCTTACGTAATTTCATTAGTGCTTCTTTTTGGCATCGCGAGGCAAAGCGAGCTTTTATCGGTAGGAATGAGAACTGCTGTGTTGAAACAACAATTTACACGGTGTGCCGCAACGGACATTCTTCGGGAAGCAAGTGCAGAGAGAGAGAGAGAGAGAAAGAGAGAGAGAGAGAGAGAGAGAGAGAGAGAAAGGAGAGGTGTGACAAAAAAGTCACTCACAAGCCCGGGTTGCGATTTTTCGAGCGAATTTTAGAATCCAAATCCGGCTCGAAGGACCAACCGGGAGAGGCCATTAGCGTTGTTCCACCGCCCAGTTTTCAGCCCAGTTGGTTCTCCAAACGCTGTATGTGTGTGCGAGATAAATTAGAAAACGATGGGAGTATGCTTTCTCGGAAAAGTCCCATCTTTGGCGGTGTTACTGTTTTCGGGTGGGTTTCATTTTTCATTCATTATTTTCCAATTATGTCTAATTCATTTCCCGCCGCGGTCCACCCGCCCCCTTCGCGACCGTGCTGCGATGGCAATCAGCTAGATGGAAGATTGATTTCAAAATCGTCAGCATAATGGGGAAGTTTTCGGGTTGAGGATATGGTTTTTATGTTTTTTCTCCTCTCTTTCTTCAAGGGGGAAAATATTTTCGCGTTCCATAAAATTTCTTTTTAATGACAAGATAACCCCTGCCCCGGGGGGAGAAGGGAGAAACGCACCATAAAACCATGCTCAGCCCGATCGAGATATGGACGGGCGCAGAAGAAGAATTCTTTACAAATCAAATTAAACGCAAAATATCTTTACAAGCGTTAAATAAAAAAGCACACACACACTCACCGGCCACGTTAGGCCGTGCGAAAGCTCTTTGATGTTTTTGCCCCAGGTGCGCTCTCTGTCACAGTGTGCAGAAGAATTCGAAGAATTCACATAATCTAAATCTGATCTGATCAACACGGGCGGGAAGCGAGTAGCTCGCACCATGGAGGTGTTTCGGTATACGCATTTTAGCAGCTTCCAATTAAGCCATCGGGCGGGAGTGGGAGGCGTGGGTTCGGGTAATCCAATTCGCACTAAATTTTCCACGTCCCAGCTTCGGAACGAAACAAGAAAAAATTTATGAAAAAATAACTTAAGCCCAAAAAAAATAAAACAACGACTTTAGCGTTTAAACGAAAATATGCTCTCGCAAAATTTTCGTAAAACTCACCTCAACGAAACGTGAGAGAAAGATTAATTAATGTTTTTATGTGCTGCTACTGCTGCTGCTGCCGATGGGTGTTTGCTACATTGCGGTTGAGAAATGCAGCGCGAGCATAATTATGGAACCGGTATTACATAAATTTCGCATCGCGACCCAACGTTTTAAGGCGCGCTTTAAATTTCTCCACCAAAAGCAAGCGAACGCGATAAAACTGGAGAAGAAAAAAACTTCCTACTTTGGCGTCATTAAATCGCAGAACACGACGTGACCTAATGATTCTTATCGAAGCGGACGTTATCGTAATATTTTCCACCGTTCCGCGTGCCCGGTCGGGCTAATTTATCTCGCGCAGATGGAGGTTCGCGTGCGAAAGGGAACAAAATAACGCAAAATACACAAAGTAAAACTCACCTTAGCCTACTTTTGAACGCTGGGCTTCGCTCGAGGATGCGACCGGGAGCAAAACCGCGAACATCGGTGCCGTTATCAGTGTGGGACCGCCGGTGGAAACTCATCGTGCGGCGGTCATTTGCCACACCGCGCGGAAGTCGATCGGGGGGAGGAACGGAAATATGTCTCCCTCCCGAAAAGTTTCGTTCGCATTTCCGCACAAATGTTCGGCCTAGTGTTGCACGCACGCACTCGAGTGTCACAAATCACAAACCGTGGGTTGGTGGGTGGGTGGGTGGGTGGATGGTGAGGCAAATGTTTGGACCACCGAAGAAGCCGCCCGCGAACGTGACTTGTTTGCTTTATGATGGAAATTAAAAGATCAGCAACTCTTACCTGTAACGAGAGAAAAGCGCAAAAACAAAACCGTTTAGTACGCAGGTAGTATTGGGTTTGGGTAGAAGTGTGGGAGTTTTTGGGGGAAAATTTGCAAAAAAATATCTCGATGAACGATTTCGCCCCAAAAAGACGCACCGAGATGATGGTCCGGGGGGAAAAGAAACAAATTGAGCGTCATTAAAATTATGGCAAGATTAGGAAATGTTGTTCCGGCGTTGTATGATTGCGGCGGAACCTTTCGCGGGACATGCTTGCTATCGAGGAAGCGATTTAGACATTTCCACAATCTTTCGATACTTAAACGGTCCGGGCGCGATGAATTATTGGTGCTATTTTGTGTACCGTATCTGACCGGCAACGGAAGATTGAGCGGGGTGATAGGGAATGTTATTTGATACTAATTTTATGGTCTTTTGCGGCTAACTTGTTTCGAAGTTTTGTTGGTGTTTTGGTGTTTGCTAGGGAGCGTAGGTTTGTAAAATTGGGACCTATTTGTTGTGAGGAATAATTGAATAGTTATTTTATTTGGCTTTGAAGGAAGTGTAATTACTTCTAAACTCATTTTTTTTTCAATACAATTGTAGAACATCTACGTTACCAAGAATCATCTCGATTATTAATTGAAGAAAGTTTATGGAATTTAAGCCCTTCAAAGCGGATTCTACTTACTGGTGCAGACCATAACATGTAGATCACTATATATTAATAATGAAGCAAGTTACTTAGAAAACCAGCTTTCCTTTCCATAGATTTATCCGGATCTGATAAAATCATTCAGTGGGTTACTTATTTTCTTTAACCTTACGATTTATGTTCTGAATAATTATAAAGTTCTTTTGGTTCATACCATGAAAGCAATCGAAAGTATTGAAAGTTTGGTCTTTCAAACCGAAAAATAGAAAATGATGGATTTTTGGAAAATTGATGTTGAAATCCTATAAACATATTTCCCGAAGTATTAAATTGAAAATATTCATTGGAAGAAGAGAATCAAAGGTCGGTCCTTAGAACCGGATTCCATCGTGATGATCGTCTTGTGATAAAACTAAAACTCATTGCATGTACTGTTTTTTTCTTCTCAAAACTACAATATTTAGCCTGCACAATTTCCTCTTTGAAAATAGATTCCCGTCCTGTCAACAATTCGATTCAATCTAATGCAAATACGCGCATGAAAAAGGAACCGTTCCGGTCAGCGTTGGTTGCACTTTCCGATTTATCCTTTCTGCATCCACAACAACACCGGACACACGAAACATCTTGTCTTAAAACTGATGCTCCCAGCCGTTTGGTCCGTTCGGAGCGGCACGCAAAGCACAAGGCAAACACAATTTTAAGAATAAATAACACAAAAGCCTTCGAGCATATACACACAAACGACACGAACGTCTAGCGCTCGTCTTTGGCTCGGAACCGAGAACCACAATTTCATAAATATTCTCACCCGTCCAGGTCGTCCTGGAGGTGTTTGCCGGCGAATCAACACTTCTTCGGAACAACGGCCCCAAAACGAAATAAAAGCGGCACACACTCTCACATTGTTGGGGAAGGGTAACAATTTTCCATCGAACGTACATGCCCAACCCCCCGGCACGTGTCGGAGAATTTGAATGGAAAGACAAATTTGCTCCTTTTAAGCACCGGACATAATTCCATTACTCTTGCTCGGTCGGTAGCTCGATTCATAAATAACGCGCACGGTTGGCGGAGGGGCACTTATCAGGGAGGCTTATCGGGAGGCACGGCTGAGGAATCTGATGAGTAAATATCTTTTCCTTGTGGTGCTCCCAACAGGAGCTGCGGAGAATCTTCAGCACACACAGCACCACCGGGTGGGAAATTCGAGGAATGAGGAACTCCCAGTGCGCGCGCCAAAAGTACCGAGCCCGAAACACCTTCCGGAGATGCTGTACGAGAAGAGATCGATCGAATTGGCTCGCGCACTCACACAAACCACTATCTGTTCCTCTGGTTCTGCCGAAAGCGGAACTCGGAATGGAATGTCCGTTTCCGGTTCGTTCGTTCTTTGCTCTCCGATGGAATCGTGGAATGCGACCGGTCGACCGATCGATTGCTTCACTGTAAAATTGGCGGGCAAAAATGGCACTGAAACCAAGCGAAGTGGAGCGGTGCCAACACATCTTCAAAACTTTCGCCCCAACGCTCACCCTGTCTCGCTCGCGCACGGTAAAATACCGCAGAAAAAGTTAATCTGCTAGCGAGTAATTTTACACACCGTACCTCACATACTCCGTTTCCGGGAAGGTGATTCTGGAGGCAAAGTTTGGCGCATACACGCTGCGACAACACTGGGGAAAAGACGCATAATGGGTAGAAGCAACAGAAAAAAAAAACGCCCCGCAATCCGAATGAAACTTACTCCTATTGCTTACTCTTTTGCCAGTCGTCAGTTTCTTTTCCGCAGTTCGTTTTATTCGCCTGCGAACGAACACGCCGGGGAACGCATATTTCGAAGTTTTCCCATAGACGAATGTACCTTTTTTTTACACCTTAGTCCTTCCTATCGAAATCGTTCGAAAGTTCGGAGGCATGACATTTCGTTGAGGTGCATTTTAGTGCCCCTCGTGCTCGTCGTCGTCGCAGTTTGCATAATGAATTGGATCTGGGGTTTCCAGGCGGCCGTCGTCTGGACGATCGGTTAGCGATACGCACTGCAGCCTTAATAGCGTTCGGTTTGGTCTTTAATTTTAGTTTTAAATCGTCTAGCGTGCTTAGACGATTGTGCTAAATGGTCGGACGAGAACATTAAACAAGATAAAGCTAGCATGGGGAGGAAAAGTTTTAAAATTTTCAACGATGTGGTAGAACGACTTCAACTGAAAAATTAACGGTGCCGATTGGGATTTGTCCCCATACTGATGCGTCAAGATCTGCTACGCTACCACTAGACCATTAAACCTTACTTGTAAGATAATGTTTGAAGTCAATTTGATATTTAAAAAAAAATGGTTAAAATAAGGCCATCTAACCTCTTCTTAAATGGCAAAAACGCCTCATTTGAAAAACACGAACAAAAAGTAAAATAATGTAAAATCGTAATCATCTTGGTAGTGGCGTAATAAATACTAAACAGCTAGTAAAAAGGGCGAAAGTTGTTATCTCAAATCCTACACTACGCGGAGGACACACCGACGGTAGACTTATCGGCTAATTTTACTTTAAAAATTGCCACAAAACTTTGCCCCAAAATTCTGGTCCGCTCGGAACGTTTTTCTTTCGGGAAGCAGGAGGTATTTTGTTTTTGCTTTTTTTGCCATCCGGACAAATTAGAAAGAAAGGGACCAAACGTCGGAAGTGTTTACATGGGGCAGGGAACTCCGCGCTACCGGGCGGACTTTTTGCGCTGCTAACCGGTAATGTCCGCTGGATTTACTGTAATCTACCCGAAAAAGATCGCCCATAAGGCCGGGTGTGCATCCAAAGGGAGCGAGAACGGGGTCGGAGTATTTTTTCGGGAAGTAATTTATAATTGAAAGCAAAAAAGCGCACGCACCGAGTCATCGAGAAGTGTCCCCGGTTTCACACGGACACACAGGGTACCGTCACTCGGGATTACCGGGAGGTAAAGGGATGCCGGGTTTGTCCCCCTCCACCAGTGCGTTAGGGTGGTTTTAAGCCTCGCAAAACGGAAACCCTTCCTTCCGGGAATGGATCCACCCGATCTCGGCGGGCTCGGTCGGACGAGAATCATGCACTTGTTTGCCTTAAGCATCGTCGTGCCCGTCCTCCAGTGAAAACGGTCGCCTGAAGGGTAGAAGGTAGAAATATGATGGGTTGTCTTGTTTTTTAATTAATTTTTCTTGCCATTTCATTCCAAAACGGACAGAGAGCAAGAAGGGACATCCCAAACGGAGAATTTTGTGTTTTTTTGTTTCAAAGAAAACACAAGAAAATGAACTTGATGAGACCCCGAAAGGCGCACCCGGTGAAAGTTCGCCAACAAGCGATCAAAAACTTTCCCCGAAAAGGGTAATAGATTGGAAAATGAGATTGCACCGATGCGAAAGCGACGAATGCGAGAGACGGCGAAACGAGTTGGATGGGGTAGTATGTCAAGCAAATCGAATGATAACAACAACGCTCCAGAAGAGGATGAAAAAATATACCCAAACATCGAAATGAATTTCTAAATGCACTGGGGAAAACTCGCACGCTCCACGAACCGTCTGCCGCTACTCAATAATTTAAACTTGTCACACGGCACACGAAAACTGTCGCGTTCGTCTTCGGGAACAGAGCGGGAAAATAAAGTGCGGCCATTATTATGATTGGCCTTTGGCCGGAGTTTTGACATCCGTTTTTTTTTTCTTGTCGCCACTAGATCTTTCGACCCTTTTTTCCACCGTCCAAAAAGTCGCGTTGCAAGCGGACAGGTTTGAGCGATGGTTGGTGGGACACGACAGAAATCGAACTTTTTCGCCGAAATTTTTTGCCCCACTCCCCACCGGCAGGCCGATAATTACCATTTGTCCGCAGTGCTGCTCTGCTGATGGGTGAAAATATCCGGAGTTTTCGGGTTTTCCATGACAGCTGAAACTGACGTGAAAGTGTATCTCTTGTTCGCTTCGTGGCAAGAGGAATGTCAAAAATGAGGTGAAGATGGCGCAGCGGTAAACACATGCAATCATTAGACAAAACGGGCGGTTTTTTATGCCTGAAAATGGCCTCCAACTGTCAACTGGTGCGGCAAAAGCTTCATAACGAATTCATTTCAATGTTTGGTTCTTCGAACCGGATGAAAATGGGTAGCACCGGCCTATGAAAGTAGTTTCCAAGTGAAGCGTACATCATAAACAAAAATCACAAAGCGAGAAAATGTGACTGCAAGAACAAAGCACCAATCAGTACAGTTGAAACATTGACAAACAATCGAGCTTTCGAAGTAATGTGTTTGACCATTTGCAGCAGTTCGGTTCGCGCTTTGCTACCCATGAAACAAAAAAAGAACCCATTAATGTGGAAAATAATAGTAGATTGGGGCTTAATTCTAACAAAAAAGACACACAAAATGGACACATTGCAACAGCAAACATGCGAACTGAGCGGTGATAAAAATCCTCTTCCCTGTTTGCTCCCGTACTTGTTTTTTTTAACCAACCAAACAAATTGCTTTTTTCCCGCCACCGTTGGCAAAATTCGCTTCGTAAATAAATGAAAACCATCCGCGGAATTCGTTTGATGGGTGCTGGAGTTTGATTTAAATTGATTCTTCCTGTTCTGGTATCGCTCGAGTGTTTTATTGCTACAGGGCAAAAACATTAACCCCTATCGATTACGGCTCCGCTTACTTGCCTAGTAACTGGGGCGTAAACAATCGGAGGGAAAAGTTATTAAAAGCGTAATGTGAAATGCTATTGTATTTGTTTTGAATGCTATAGAGATTTGGCACGCGTTGTTGAGCGCGTGTGTTGTAATCGGATAAATTTATGTTTTGATAGCTTGATTAAGAGTAATGGAAACTTTTGCACTCTACGTTCGAGTAGCGCCATAATTTGAGTAAAGACGAGGTCAAAAATAAAACGAAACGATATCGATAATAGTTTGTTTATGCTCTGCTGTGGTTTTCCAAAATTTAGTAGTTGTGATTTTTTTAAACAATAATTGTAATGAGCTACAATGCCGTTTTAGTGTGGAGATTATTACAAGTTAACCAATTTTGAGAATAATATGTTCTACAATATTTCATTTTATTTAATTCTTCATTCCCAAGCCTCCTTCTTAACAGATGATGTTAGATGCTAGTTAGCATTCATTATACACCGAATCGATCGCACTGAGTCGAATCGTTGCCAGAGTTCAGCAACAAATCTGCCGAACGGGTTTGTGACGTGTGATTGAAATTTATTTGGAATAGTTTTCTCCCAACACCCTGCGGGGAAAACAATGTCGGAAAATTTGATTAAGCACAGCATGCCGGCGGCATCATTTGTATGCAAAAACTTTGCTCCATGGTGTGTCTTGTCCATTTAAGTGAAACACACACTCACACCAGTACATTCTGACCTCTCGATTGGTGGCTCAATGAATCCCGTGCCGTGCGGTGTGGATGAGCCGACAATTATGCAAATCCTTCGACCGTGATGATTTCCTAACATCGAACGCCGCGCCCTGGACGAAATCTTGCTTATGGAAGAAAGTTCGATCTTTGGCTCCGGAGGTCGCTGCTCAACCGAGCGTTTGTGTAATCCTTTTCCACGCAGCGTTTCGCACCAGCGTAAATCCGTCTCGACAAACGGCCGCATCGGTACAATGGGCGGTACCGGGCTCCGTCCGGGGGGTTTGCGCGTTGTCCCCGATTGATGTGGTGGAAAATCGGTTTTACATCCTACTGCGGGTTCATGTTTTTAATGCGCCGGTCGTTCAAATTTAGCTCATTTTCCACCCCATCGGTAGCGGGTGTAGGAAGAGGGAGAGGGAGACAGGGAAGCGAGCGCGAGCGAAAAAGAGATGGTGACGGTCGCCCACGAGCCGTCGATTTTAATTATATTCATAGCCCAGGTGAGATTAACATATTTATTGCATTATTTTCCGAGTCCATGATTTTTCCAGCCCCACGTTTGCACAGGTCACAGGTTCGGGCGGTGGTGACCGAATTCGCATGGCGCCATATTTATTGCGTCGGATGCGACCCTGCTTCCGGTGGTGCCTTCCTGGGCGCCTTTCCTGGGTTACGTTCATAATTAAATTTTGATTTTGTAAACGTTACATCAACCCTAAAGGAGCCGAGGAAAAAACGGCGTGTGGACGGCCCTTCCGGGTCGAGTTGAATTTTAGGCGAATCAATATTTCGATCGAACGCGCATGATTGCGATAGACGGCACTCACGAGCAAACAACCGGATGTACATCAAAGCGAAGCGGAAATTTCCAGCACCGAATTTGGAATGATTTTGCTCGTGGGCTACTTTCGACTGAAGACATTTTGCGCCACATTTAAAGGTGGCTTCCAATGCATGTGTTCAAGTTAGGATTCAAATGACCCTACATGCACACCAATGCACCTAATTAGCTGGCACCATTGTCGGAAGGGAGCCTACCTGCATAGAAATCAGACACGCATCCTGATTT
This sequence comes from Anopheles farauti, assembly GCA_000473445.2. Classification (NCBI taxonomy): domain Eukaryota; kingdom Metazoa; phylum Arthropoda; class Insecta; order Diptera; family Culicidae; genus Anopheles; species Anopheles farauti. Next base: position 6,549,933 of record KI915045.1, read on the forward strand.
TCAATGTAATTAAGTTCCAATTATATGACGCTATGGGCAGTGATTGTAAATTATCGATCAGATGGAAGTTTTTTTTATGCGTCGTGATGCTCGGCTACTGAAAACGAAAAGAGCTTCCTCCCCCTCCGCCGGTGTCACTTGTAATTACAACCGACACATGACACAGGAATAAATGGGACGGAACAAAAGCACGTCAATAAATTGTTCTTCCAACCTCGACGACAGCCTCGTGTTCGTCTTAGAGACGGCAATCACCAAAGAATAGATTAAATATGAGATGGAAAATATTGTCGTATCCCTTGCAATCCCTGTTACGGTTGCAGCCCTTTGTGCGCCGGTTGCTTGGTAGAAGATCAACACACACACACACACACACTCAGCCTCTTATCGTCTTTCGGGAAACCTTTTATGCCGTCGGGCCCGGGCATGATAATTATACTCCCGCCAAAAGAGGCAGCGCATAAATCTAATTAGCACTCCCGCTTTTCACCACCACCGCAGGACAACGGTGTAGTACAGGCTTGTAATGTAATGTCCACATCCGGTCCGAAATGAGAAGAAAGTGCCCGATGATTGTCTAGGCGAGTGCGCACTTTGGGAGTGAAATTTATTGCCTGCTGGTCGTACAGGCAGAAAAGGCGAAAAGCAAGGAGAAAGCAGTGCTCTCCTGATGTCGCATTTTGAGTATTGGAGTGCTGTTCAGACTCTTTTTGTGGAAGGCAGGGTTGACAAACTAGAATAAAAAATACAGTTCATAAGAATCGATATAAAAAAAATCATTTTTGATGCAACTTTACTTATAGCGCCCAAATGTATGCAATATGTATGGGATTATTTTTATTTGTTTTTCTGTCGCATTTGTAGTGTTTTATCTGATTTTTTTTTTAAATTTCTGATCACAAGACACGTTCAAAAACATTGATCGTGCCGAAGTGATACACAGTTTCCCCACGCAACGCACGAAATTTGACACCCCTGGCTGCAGGTGTTCTTTCGACGCTTGTCCAACAGAAAACAAAGAACCCACTCGATTTTAACAAGCACCGAACCGTCGTTGCCTGTGCTGTTGCTGAAAACGGATCCTGCCGCACGCCTTCTTTATTCATGACGCAGAGCGTGCCGCCGGACTAAAGATAAAGATTGGAAGGCAAGAATGGCCAGCACAACCGAAAATAAAAAAAAAAACAATGCAACAACCGTGAACATCGTATAACGCGCCCCCGGAATCAAGATAGCGAGCGCACCTTTTAAGAACCCATCGAACGGTGACGACGTCAGCAGCGTGGCAAGCCGGAAAAGAACACCGCCAGCAGAACGCCAGGTGAGAACACAACAAGCGATACAAAGCCGATACGGCCGAGATGGCCGGAACAAGTCATCGAACACAATCGATTTCGGTGGAACGAAATCCTTCGGAAGTTCGATTTTTTTCCTGCCTTTCGGTTTCGATATTATTTGCAGCCCCCTTTCGGTTCGCCCGGTTAGGGGTGTTTTCAAAACCTCATAAATTCCGCATTCGTGCTTTCGTTTAACAAATTGCCCAATAATTTATTCATCGCGGTGAATTGAAATGAATAAAACATTGGCACAGCGTGTGTTTGTATGGGCTTGTGCATTTCGTTTTCCCCCCGGTTTGCTTCTACTACTGTTTTCCCGAATTTTCTTCATTATTTCTTTCGCAACCAATGGAGCAGCGGGGAAGGATTTATTTTTGTTCCGATATCCAACTATTCCGGGTTGGAAACACGAATCGATCTCCGATACTGTTGGCATTGTAGAGCTGATTTGGAAAAAATGAAATAAAAGTGACCAATACAATGCAGAACATAAACAGATACCACCAGCTTTTTCCTGTGGTGATTTGGATTTGTTTTCCTTCGTAATCAATTTTGTGGTAACAACAAACAACAGGTGCAAAACATAAAAAAAAACAAAAAACCAAATACTTTAATTAAACCGCAAATAAATTAACTTCTTTTATCCCCTTCTGGCTTGTGTGTGTGTGTGCATGTGGATTGTGGGAAAAATCATTTCGCAATTATCCCTGCATTAGTCAGCAGCATACGTTCAATTATCAGCACGAGCTGACCCATCAGAGTTGGGAAATTCTATTGATGTTTCCAGTAATTGTGTTTGCAAGCGTCACCTGCCACAACTGTGCGTCCGCTGCCAGACCGCTGCCAGGGAAATGTAACCGGAAATGGTTGATGGTTTTACCCGTTGGTAGGACCAAAAACAAAAAATGAAAAAATAAATAAAACAATACAAAAAAAAATTCGTTTGAGTTTTCGCAAAACAGCAGCAGTACAGTTGTGTGAGTGTATGGATGAAACAGCTTCCCACTTACCCTCACACTCACGCATCTCACTCGCCCGCTCCAACAATCTGATGGGATTGTAATAAACCGATTATGGGAATGTTAATCATACAGCACACCGAGTCCGCAGCGATGCAAAACGCTTTCGATTGCATCCCGTCGTCCCGTCATCGCCGGCTCCCTCTTATCCCTTTACCACACTCACACCCATGCACACGAACACATAATAAAGTGAGCCCCGTTTTGTGGGGTGATAATGACGAGTTTGCATATCCACAGTTGGCGGCCACAAGCCAACAGTAGCAGATAAGCTCCCGCACGTTGAGCACAAACTGTAAACTCTAACTGATTATCATTATCAATTCCATTCTCATCCCCGGGCGGTGAAGGGTGGTCCTCACCATTTACCACCACCCCTACCATTTACCCCCTCTAGAGCCATATGTGTGGCACACCTTGCGCCATGACCCGGTCGATAATGATGATGACGTGAAAACAATAGCAATAGTGGGTGCAGAATTCAGCCAGTGCTGAGCGTGAATGGTGACCGTATGTGCTGACCCCTGGGTGGTGTGTCCTGCTGGGGTGACCCCCACGGGCACCATTGCTTATGAAAGCCGACCTGTCTGTGTATGTGTACAAATAACCTGAGGATAATTGTAATACTCATTATGCTCGGGCAGGGTGGCAGCCTCTCCATTTCTGCCGCGGACGTCACCGTCACTCGAAACACCAAAAATAACCTCTCAGGAGTACGCTGAACAAGACGAGCGCATTTACACGTTTTGACATGTCCCGTGTGAAGACTTACATAGTTCTGCTCTACAGATTGAGTGGACTATCGAAGGGAGCATGGGACTGTTTTGAGATTGAAACAAGGGAATGTAATTTTCTTGGATTCAACTCTCTTAGTATAAATCAAATTTGAAATATTTTACATATTAAGCAGGTTGTACTGGTGAGGATTTTTTAGTAATTACAAGTGAATTGCATACCTTTAGGCGCCTATCTGTAATAAAGAATTCACGTATTTAACACGTTAAAAATCGCAAGCTTTTAAGGAACACTAATATTTAGAACAGTAAAGATTCACTTTTGTTGGTTAATTTTTATATTTCTTAATCCTTAATCCTTCTTCTTTTAGGCGAGTTTCACTAACATTCACCAATAAGAATGCAATCTGCAATAAAGCAATATTAATTTGCTCTTTTTTATCGAGTTTTTAGTTTCGAGTACCATTTTTGGACTTGTTTTGTTATAAGCGTCGATACAGAGCCTAAAAACGATTGTTTTCAAACTATCCCTCTGTTAAATGCGTTTACACATACAATTCGGTCACGAAGCTACGACAGACAACAAACGTAATCCAAACAAACAGCATAAATAAAATTGCATGTTTCCAAACAAAGCCGAAGGTGTGACACAAAGAGATCGAGTACACACAAAAAAAAAAAACACACTCACATACAACAACGCCCGAAATGCCCATTTCAGCCAGCCAAACAAACCGAACAGGGCTCACCCTCCGCCACCCTGCCCACAGTCCTTATTTCATTAGCATGTAAATCGTTTAATTAATATGTTTCCTTTCGCTTCGTTGTGATTCACGGGCGGGTGGTGCATTTTGTTCCTTTTTTTGCGTTTTTTTCTCCCATTCTGCAAGGTGTGTCTTTGTGTACCCACGGGTTCATTTCCTATATTGAGCTGTTTGTGCGTGCGTTTGTGTTTTTTTTTTTGCTTTGTTTTCGAGTGCACTGTTCCGAGAGGTGCTCCTGCGGTTTTAATTTGGTTCATATCAACGCATAAATAGCGCACGAAATCACTTATCTGTTTCCGATGTAAAAGCATGAGGCCGGCGGTGGAAGCTGCACAACCCCGTATAAATATGTTAAACCGCCAGAAGAAAAACATTTATTAATAGTGAAGGTGTGGCGAATTAAATATTCGCCATAACGCAACCGTAATGTGAAGCCTCCTTTCTTCCCCCGTGCGGCACCTACTACCGGTGTAAAATGTGTGGGGCTTTCGAATCTGCTTAATATGCTTTATTTCGTCCTTGCCATGGACTGGTGGAGGAGAAAAATTATTGCCCACGCACTCATTTGTTCGGCGAGTGGACAAACATTATAAATCCCGCCATGTTCACGGTGTTGTTCGAATCAGTTATCAAACAGGGCCCGCCGACTGCCACAACCCCAGCTCGGCTGGCGAATTGAGTGGTTTTACATTCGATTCATTGCTTCGCGGAACGAGATCGGGAAAGTTTTTAATTAAATCTTTTTATCTCAACAAATCATGCCGAAACTCTTTTCGAGCTAAATTATGCCAAAAAAACGGGAGAGCTACAAGATGCCAATGTCGCGTTCAGGTGTTCAGGACACACGCGGGCGCTTGCGAAAAGTTCCATCCGGTTCCACGCGGTGAATGTTTTAATCACTCAAGCGCGCGGTCGCTGTGAATCCGGACTCACCGAATACCGAACCGAGGTGAATAAGAAAGTAATTTCTTCCCCGGTTTTGAAAGATTTTTCATTTCGTAATCCAATCCGCCCGGTTCGTGGGATGGGTGAAATAACTTCAGCCTACACGACACCGAAAACCCGACAGCTGTTTGCTTTCGAAAGGCGGTGACGAGCCCGGGTGAAACTCCCCGGGAAAGCGCTTCACAAATCTGTCACACCGTTGGCGCACACCGGTGTGCGAAAAACTCCGATTTCAGCCGAAAGCACATCCAAGGCAGGCAGGTAACGCGGGCGGGGCCAAAGTTTCAGCCACCCTAAACGGCACACAAAACGCACCGCCACTTCGTTTGCATAACAATCGCTAAATTAACCCACAGAATGGGACGCGACGGTGGGAGGAGCGCCGTGTAAGTGGCGGTCGTCTGTTTTCGCGTGTCGCATTAGTAAAGCGGTAAAGCGGGTTTGGGGTTGAATTTGGCGCATTTCGGTGAGCGGTTTTGGTAATGGTATTTGGGAGGTGTTTTTGTAATAGATTTGAGGACTTTTTGTTGCCTTAGCCCGATCATAGCGGCAATCGTTTTGCTTGCCAAAGCGTCAATAGAACGAGCTGTTTGAATAAGGGGCTAGGACTGATCAAACTCATGGTTAAGTAGCAGGTGACATGAATAACGATGTTTATTTTACAACAATATATTACTTTTTTTTTAAATTTTCCTCAACTTCTTATTCTACCGTAATGGTTTTAATTACTTCTATCAGCATAGAAAAAATGTCATACCATTGCATACTTCTAGGCGAAAAATAAAATAATCAGCCTGGTAAACTCCCAGAAAAAATATGACCGTTTTCCTCTAATGACCGCTCTAAAGAGGATGTCAAAAAAAGCCTCTGCAAAGGAGTAAAAATTGGAAGGCAAATAATAAATTTAAAAATAAATAAATTTTACCCGATACCATCGTTCGCGTACAGCACAGCAGCAGTGAATATTTTGCAAAACCTCATTTTAATAACTAAAAGAACAAACCGAAAAACCGCACCGCACGACAATTTTGAACCAGCTGGCGAGTTTATTTCCTGTTTTGCACCCTCCCCTCGGATGGTGGTGGTGGTGCCCCGTTTCCGGAAGGGGAGCCGCGTTTATCATCGCTAGATTGAAACAGATAGCAAAGTCGTAAAAATGCGCGCAAAAGCGCGCAGTAAAGTTAATTACTTTACCGGCACGGCGGCAGGACGATGCGCCGCGCTTTTGGTAGTGTGTATAATTTTTCATAAATATCACACACCTCAAAACACTCTCCCCATCCCGCGCGGCAAGAGCGGTGTAGCGAACGGTTTTTCGCGAGTGTTACTTCTTAATTTATTCCTAATTGTAATCACATCCCCCCACCCTAGCTTTCGATAAACCTCGTCCAAAATCTCAACAGCTTCCCTGTGACAGACGCGTGCTTTTAATAAAACTTCGCGCGCGTATCGATGCCGTTTCGCGCTTTTTGCCATTGTCGGGGTGACTTTGCACGCACTTCCGGCTGGCGAGACGGGGTGCAAAAGAAAAAGTGAAACAAAAAAGAAACATCACAACGCAAGACGCTTGAGAGAACAGCTTCATTCTACGCGCGCTTCGGTAGCGAGCGAGACGAGAGACAAGCAGCGAGAAGACAACAGCAGACAAAAAAGCAGATATAAATCGGCTACACAAATCTCGGCTTGTCGTGTTGGTCTGTTCCTCGCCAGCGCTAGAGCCACACTCGGTTCCATATTCTTCATCATCATCAACCATTAGCTTCCTCCCTGGCTTGGCCGGGATGCGGACCCGGAGAGTTCACCGGCTCGGTTTCCGTGACGCATTTTTTTTTGTTTGGGTTTTCGCTCCCTTTCCGAAACGGCAGGAAACCAGCTTTCTTCCGTTCGGGTGATTTTCCCACCCCACCCCACCAACGATGTGTGAGATGGAAAACTTGTGCCAGAGATATTGCCACATCTTCTCCAGGCTTCCAGCAGGCGCACATTGCTTTGATGAATTCATTCGTTCCTGCCTGCCATCCTCATTCCTCTGCCACCGAATTGGGTCGTTTTTCATGGCATACTGTGGGAGTGTTTTTTTTTTGTTGCTGCTCCTCCTGGAGGAAGGTTTTTTTTCCTCGCTGGCTCCTCACGAAAAACTCCTGGAAGATGTACACGTACCAAGTGAATTCACACACGCATACCATCCCTGGGTTTCGGTGCTGTTTGTGTGTGTGATTGTGTCACCCCTCACGTCTAATCGTACCTAATTCGCTGCAAAGGCAGCACCAACGAAAAGCGGCTGAAATCGAATGCGGGGCAAGGTACACACCGTCTCATCCATCATGCACGAGAAGAAGCCGCTACAAAGTACAAGTACAGCACACGCATAAATTGTTCCGGACGCGCTACCACCAACCCGGAGAAGCAACGATCCATCTTGAAAAGGTTTATCTACACACTTTTATTCAAACACGATGAGATAAAGGTTGGGAAGAATAGCAAGGCATTACCGAGGCGTACGAGCGAAGGGGAAAGGGAGAAAAAAAACCTCGGGAAACCCCTCCCTCCGTCACGGATAGGCAGTGGAATCGCATCGTTCTGAAATTTTCCGATAAGTAAGCCACCGGGTACGGCACGGCGAAATATCCTGCTAACGAGGGAAAAATGATGCGATCCCACGGGTGGGAAAACGCTGGTGGGAACGCGCTTTGCGAGCACATTCATCACACGAAAATGTCACCGTCATTGTTCAGGTGGCGAGGGTTGAGGGTGGGGGTGGATGGAGAAGAGCAGAAGCTTCTTTCCCGTGGCTCGTAGAACATTGTGTGCGAGGTGTAAGAAGGCATAAATATTAACACACAAGCCGAGCACCTCACATGCGGCCGGGCAACGACCAGATGCTGCGTGTCGTGTTGGTTGTGTGCGGGCAATGGATTTAATGCTTTTTCTTCACAACAGAACATACCCGACGTTGGGTAAGTTCGGTGCGATCTACGAAGATGCAGCGCCGCACCAGAAACAATGCGAAATAACAGGCATGTTTCGCAAGGGCTAGAGCCCGAACTCAAACGTCACCCGGATGCAGCATCTCGGAAAATTCTAGGCAAGCTTAAGAATTTTTGGCCGAAACCAGGCCCGAGAGTATGACGAGGTTGTTTGCAAATTTTATGCTCACTTTAGCGGGTCGGGATTTGCATCTTGGATGTAGATGGATAAAAGAATTATTATTCATAGTCGGACGGATGAGCTGAAATTAATTATACTTCTATTTGGGGATGCAGCAAAGTAATCAAAAGAAACTTTTTGCAATTTCCAGACACCCTAGAAGTGTGTTTCAGTATCCTTTACATGAAATTTTCGCGTGAAAGTATGCAATATGAGTTAAAAATTACTCTTTTTATTAATTTAAACGTGTCTTTGAACTGGAGGTTTAAAGACTTTATCAGAACCTCTCTAGAACTGTATCTAATGTATATTTCTATTCGCATTCGATAAATCGCATGCTTGAAACTAATCATTATTTATAACGCCCAAATTTATGCAATCATCACAAAAAATAAAAACTTACATACCTTTAGGCGCAGTATTATCACGGACACAAACCACTACCATTTACATATGTATCAAATATTGACAAGAAATTCAGCCAAAAAACGCGTGCAATAGATGTAATTCAGTACGTATTAAATAACTGCATTCAAAAAAGATAAAATTATCATCACAGCAGATACTTTAACCCTCTGTACAAACATGTTTACATGCGCTGCCCTATTAAAAAGCCCCATAAACTAAACCATTCGACCACCAAAACGACACCCAAAAACACTGACCTTCTTCGGTTCTTGGTTAGATTTAACCTCGTTCACCGCAAGCCGCCCTCCAACCCATCCACTGAATGCCAAAGAAAAAGCCACAGCCGGACCGAGTTCGAACCATCCATTGAGCGTTGGTTGCTCAATTTTACGACCTTGGCAAGGTTCCCTCGACACCCAGCACCGAATCGCACGCGCGCGCGCGCCCGGCAGTAACGAAAACTAGCGTGTTCCCGCAGAGTAACGGTGCCAAACGGAAATAAATAGATACCGGGAAAACCCGTAAATTGTGTTTGAAAATTTATGCAAATTATAATATTCTCTAACCGTGGCGAAAGGAGAAGAACGTTTCGTGGAAACCCGAAGACTTGGGAGGGATAGTTACTAGCTCCAGCGAACGCGGGGTGGGAAGCCGCAACGGATAGGAGTGTGATTAAGTTTCAACCTGAAAGTTTCAACACGATATGATGATGATCATCGTCATCAGCGCCATATCTCATCTTCTCGTGCGACTGGTGGAAGAGAGCGTATGAAAAAGGGATCCCAAGCATGACTGCTTAATAAAACACTTTCAATCACATTGATCATCCGGGCTCATCTTGCGAGGCGACCGTGTTCCCATAGTTACCAACCAGCCGTACACAGCGCAGCCGAGCGCCGGCGTCGTGATTTAATGCACTTTTTAACGCCCCAAAGCGTTGCCTTTCGCGTACGTTAATACGTTTTAAACTCGTTATTAACACCTTTAATGAGCTTCGCGATGCTTTGTGCAATGTGTGAGAGTGTGTGTGGGTGTGAGAGAAAGAGAGAGGGAGAAAGAAAAACAGCGAGGTGAAATACGTTCGCAGGCGCTTCATGAACCTGCAGGTAAAAATGAACCGGGCGAGTGTGAGACGCTCCGAATTCTTCCACAGCGATGCGTTTGAAATGAAGTAGCGCCCCACAATTTATTTCACGTCCCCCTTTACTTCACCCCTTTCGCACCCCACACCAACAATAGTTGCATTCCCGGTCGGTGGGTTCGAGAGGACGAGGATGGTGTGTGGCATTTATTTATCGTCGTTAGGATTCATATAAAATTAATTAAAATACTGCTCCTTTATTTATTGCCCCCGCGTGGAGCGCTGAGTGGGAGGCGGGGTAGGCGAGATGTGGGAGGGAGAGGACGGGTGTGATATTTGCACCTCATTCCGCCTTCGGCTTGTTTGTGCGCCAGCACTATCAGTGATGACGCTTGATGGTGATGGGTGTTCGTGGTGAGTAGCAAAAAATCGAGAGAGAGAAAAAACAACTGAAACTCGTGAAAAGTGTCTGTTGAAAAATAAAATCCTAATACGCCAGATCCGCTCCCCCGCTGGCAGCGCGGAGGTGGGACACAACCATCAACTTTATGATCCGTGTGAGTTGCAGTGGGCCGAGAGGGCGAGCGAGTTTCCCACGGGAGGATTCGGTTGTGCTGGACGGGACCAAGGACGAGCTGTTTTTTTACATCTCCACAGCGCACTCCGTTGCTTGGGAACCTTTTTTTTACTGCACCTTTTTTATATTCATCTCCTGGATTTCATGACGGTTTCCCGATGGCAGGACACATTTTAACAAACCTCCACTCTGGTTTCGCGATCGGTACGCTTCTCTCAAGAACGGATGCGGGGAGAGCTTAGCATCCGTGCTAATCCTGCCACCGGGGCGTCCCCCTCAGGGTATGTGCAACAATTTTTATGCTGACAACACTTGGTCACACGCTTTATTACAAAGTGTCGGATGGGATAGGGCAAATACAGTGAGAAAAAAGGAGGCAAAAAATGGATGGCAAACGAACGAAGCGACAGAACACGAGCACTTTTATTGCCCTGACCTATACACGCACGCTCCTCCACAACACCGCAGACATATTTTGCAAAACCAAACACAATGAAACTGGTGGAAAGGAAAAACAACCGCGCACGGTGAAGCTTTTTTTGTGTGTGTGCAGACATTGAAGGGATGATCTAGTGGCCATATATCCCGCACTCAAGCGTCCTGGACGACCATTAACAGATACAGAGTGAGCTGGGAAAATAAACTAGTTATAAGATTGATGGCGTGCACTGTGCGTTGCGTTTTACAGCCCGTGTATCTCTTTCGGCCAAGGGTCCTCCCATCCTGGGTGACGAGTGCGTTTTATGAACTGGTTTGGCAGGAACGTGGCTTTCAATACACGGAAATCGGTCGATGGGGCCGAAGCTTTGGGTGTTCGCTTCAGTGGGTCATAGGGATTACAGATATACAGACATTTTATATGAAAAATAAAAGCTTTCACAATGTTCTTAATCAACAAAGCTCTTAATCATCAACAACTTTTTCATGTTCTTGTTATTATACATTCTAGACAAGATACATCATTATAATGAGCATTTAAAACACAAACAAGAGAATAATCATTGGAATGATTGAAAAGACGTAAAATATAGTGTTGAAACTATTAATGGTATCATTTCTGTTCAATAGATGGCGCCACTAATTCAAAATTTGAAAGCATTACAAAAATTTTTTATTGTCAAGACAAATCCTGTTTCAACCAAAATTTCTGTTCGGAAACACAAAAGACTTTTAACGAACTTGACACAAAAAAATTCAGTTAAAATAAACTTTCAAAGAACCAACTTTTTGTCACCCTAATTGCATAATTAATGGAGCAAATATTTCCCAAAACTGCCTAACGCTATGCAAACCGCACAGAACATTTCTCATCTCTTTCGCGAACATTGCACTCTGTTTTTAAGTCCTCTCTATGGTACAATTTTTAAGAAATATAAACAAAACACAGAAAAAACATTTTATACTCTTCTCCATAAAACCTTCTTTAGGATTTTCTTCATATCTCACCGCTAAAAAATGTGAACACTAAAAAAGATTCGGGGCTCGGATTATCCCCGCTCAACGTGTTGATTTTTATATTCATCTCGAAAACGGTCAGTTTCATCTTCCACAGCCTTGACCACCCGATGTGGACCGACCGTCTCATCATTTTATCGTCTCGTTAAGTGGACAAATTAACCCAACTTCGAATGGCACGGCCAGTCATAACGACACGAAAATCAGAGACAAGACCAGAGAGCGCGAAAAAATAATTATTTGCAAAACAAAACACCGCAGCGGTCGCAATAGCCGGATAAGCTGGCTATGAAAGATTTGAAAAGAAGGTGACGGTGGTGACAGGGGGCAGAAAAATAATACACCTCACCTCGACCGACCCACCGTAAGGCACATCGCAACGTAAGGCGATACTCGAGTGGAAACGAAAAGTCTCACAATTAAATATTTCACGAAAACAAAACGAACAGATCAACCGACAATCGGAGAAACAACGATGGGGGGAAGTAATTAAAAAACCAAAGCACTACAAATGAGCAATCCAGTGTCCACCAGCACTGCAAGCTCTGCAAAGGTGTCCTCCTGACGGAATGGTGTCCTCCTGCGGTAGGTTTAGAAAAGACTGTAGACACTGCCAGCGAACGAACAAGTTTCCTCCGCCTATCTCCACGCGTTCCTTCGAGAAAATCCAGCTTCGGTTTCCGCTCTGCTCCGGTGCGCAGTTGAGAGTTTGGTTTGGGTTTCAAGTTCCATAATTCGATTTTGCACTGCTGTCTTTTCTGTTATTGGAAGGCGTTTTCCACAGCGAAGGAGGAGTGAGTACTGTTTCCTTGCGCTCGGAAGATAATCGTGTACAATTAAGAGCAAACCCGTAACTAATCCTGACGGACGGACGGTTTGGGTGTTTTCTCTCCCTCTTTCGAACTGGAGCAGTTGGAAGTCCATTGGAGGACAAGAGGGTTTTTAGTGGTTGTTTTATCGATTAATTCTTAAGGATGTTTTTGTTTTCTTCCCCTTTTCTATAAAAAAAAAGTCCTTCCAAACAAAAAAAATCCTCATCTACTCCGCAGATGATCTTCCGTTCGAATTGACGATATAAATCTCACTCAAAGCATCGATCCGAGCGAAAACGGCGAGCTGTCTTACACCCGTCGTTTCGGTGTCAGCCCGAAATCGAGTAAAATTTCCCGAGCGGAAAATCTCATCCCGATTGCTGCTGCTTCGCTTTCCCGTGTGCCACACGCTGCCTTTTCTTCTTCTGCAGCCTTTCATGGAGTGAAATTCTCCGAATTGTTCCCACAAATGAACTGCTCCCACTGCAGTACGGCTCCTAATAAAGCCTTTCCTGCCGAGGACATCGCTCACCGACGAAAAGACGAAAAAAATACTGACTGCTCCCGAAAAAAAAGTTCATATTTTTTTCCCTTTTGCCCGGAGACGTTAAAATTTCGATACAGAAAAAAAAACCTTTTTTCATGTTCTTTCGACGCTTCTGAAGTGAGGACCGACACTCACGGGGCGCACAGATGGAGTTAGGGAAGTAAAGAAGAATCTTTCCGGTATCCGATTTCCTTCCGCGATACACAAAGGAACGGCGCACCTCCGAGTGGGATAAAAGAAAAAACAGGGTGGGATTTATTTACTGGGAAATCGGTTCGCCCCGCGTCTTATCTCTGGGTGGCTCGTGTTATCGAAGCGTCACTTCGGTTTCCGGTGTGCTTATTTTATTGCAACTCTTATCCCCTCTCTTCGCCTCCCACATTCTCATCCACCCTACTTAACCCTGCTGCCTTGCTGGTGATGTTGGCCGGTGATGCCACCAGTCGCCCTTTCGGCGTACGTAATCCGGCGTAACGCAACCAGGCCAGAAGAAACCCGTAGACATCTGACGGACATCCGATCAGCAACCGAACCGCGGCAGGGTACGATTTCCGCATCCGCCGCGTTGGGAAAATCGAAGCCAGCCGAAGAAAGGACGATTTTGATTGTTGCTGGGCCGGATGGTGGAGGTCCTTGCGAAGGGTTTTCCCCGGGACGTGCGTGTACGGTTAGGAGAAAGCTGTCCGAGATTTCGAGTAATAGATGTGCCGGGGCCGGAACACGCTTAAAATGGATCCACCAGCCTACCATGCCGTGACACACACGCCAAGCCACTCGATGGCAATAAAACAAATTGTGATAAGAGCCAGCGAAAGGCTATGGGAAGGACGGGGCGGCAGAACTTAGGAAATGATTTTTCTTCTGGCACTGCTTGATAATGTTGATAAAGTGCGTATTTTTTTCCTTTTTTTTAGGATTCTCCGAACGAACCACTTCGGTTCCATTTTCCGGGAAATCGCGCCGGTGGCCGGTATAAATTTATCGCTCAACCTTTTCGCTATCGAGTGCGCCCGTCGTAAAGCCTCCCCGCACTAGCCGAGTGGACGTGTTTTCCCGACGGGGTGTATTCAGACATGTGCCTACCCCACCCACCTTTCCATCCTCCCTGGGGTCGATTTTCTCATTCTTATTCTGGAAGGCTTTCTTCCCGCACGCGTCACACAAAATCAACCACAAAAACAATCCCAAACGAGCTGAGACAGAAAAAAAGATTGATGATGGAACCTCGGTTAGGAGGGATGGGGGAAGGGCACGATTCACGTGCGTGCGAGTTCCCAAGAATAAAGAAAGAGAGAGAGAGAGAGAGAGAGAGAGAGAGAGAGAGAGACAGCGGAAAACCACGGTCACCAGCTTCGTAACAAAATGGTAAAATATTCCGTGGTAGAAAATTTATACCGCCGCAAAATGCTAATGCGTAAAGGTACGGCCAGGATGCCAGTGGAGGGAAGGGGAAAAGGGCGGTAGGAGTGGAGCACCGGGCCAGCTTCACTTTTAACGCACACGCAAAACGGAACGTAACGTACTAATTTTTCACCTGCAGCCCACACGCACACACACACACGCGCAGCTTAATGATTTTCCTTTTTTTTTCCCCGTAAGATTCGAGGGAGGAGCAAAAAAAGGAAAACGGAGGAGACGGATTCCCCTTGTAATGGCTTTAATTTTGCCACTAAACGGGCACCTCGTTTTGTTTGCCAAGAGGGCTCTCTCTTTCTCTCTCCCTCTCTTTCTCTCTCTCTCTCTCTCTCTCTCTCTCTCGCTCTGCTCCTTCCTCTTGGGTATGTTTGCTTAACCATCTACACTCGGCGTGGCGGGAAAAATGCCTCCGGAACCGGGGAAATGATGTTCCGGCAGTACACGCACTCGTTTCCGGAACGCGTTCGATAAATGTTTGTAGCACTTGTGCCCTTCAGCCGAAAACATGGTAGGAGGGAAGGAGGAGGGCTTTATTTTGGGTGGTTTCAGTCTGCGTTTCGTGCGTCCAGAAAACGACCTTTGACCTGACATTTACGCACGGTATGGGTAGTGATCGAGCTTTGTGTCGGCTTCTTTTATTTTCTCTCTCTCACTCTCAAACAAAAAAAAACATAAATTAGTATCAGTGGCGTTGATTTTTTGTTACGACAATTTTGATACATCATTTTTTACATCATATAAAAACAATTAGTTTTCATATTTTACTACAAAGTTTTAATTACTTTTTTTCGGAATTTTATAACTACTTTGAATTTTTATTTTTTGTTTCTATTTTCCTTTAAAATGCTTTGGAATTTGAACCTCCTAATTGTGGTTTGCAAAAACATGCACGAATGGAAAACACCATGGGGTTAGCTCGAATCAGCAGGAATGACAAGCGAATCCCTTTTATCGATGCGATTACGATAAAAATGCTTTCAATACGATAAAAATGCAAACATACGTTCAACAAAAACATCAAACAAAGCGTTTGGAAGCATAAATCCTACCATTAAGTAATCCCTGCTTTTCGGGAAAAATGGTTAAATTTTTCATGTTGAAAAATTTCCCACTGTCTGCTTGTGCTGGATGCTAAAATTTTAATTACCACAGAGTGCCAAAACCCCGGGATCGATATTACCACGATGCATGTTTATCCTGACCGACCCCCCCTCCCGGAACCGAGACGGACCGCGGCACGAAACCATATGCTTTTGCTACATAAAATGGATTAACATATTACCGTTTGACTTCTGCCGTGAGTGGGTGGCAGGGAGAACGGGCTGTTGCACCATATTTCATTTTAATTTGTGTACCTCGTCGTGGTTTCCGCTATTTGAATTAATTTGGTCACCCGCCGATATACACTGGCGGAGGAAAAAAAAAAGTGCATTTTTATGTTTGTCAAGCATCGAGACAACGATGGGTGACGGGGGGAGGGGACTCGAAACGTAAACGTATGAATACTTTATTGTCCGATTTGCCGTCCGTTGCGCCGCGAGATGGGAGCGCGAGCGATTACGGTTTGCGATAATAATTATTATTATTGTTCTTTGTTCGAGTGAAGCTGCTCGATATTTGCGTGTGTGTGTGTGTCGTGCGTCGAAGCGTTCAAATGTCAAAATAACAAATTAATAAAACACGACGCACGATGCATTTACGAAACAGTCACCAATTCGGTCTTCAACATTTTTTTTTTCTGCTGGCTCACTTGATTCATCCCCTGGAAGGCAACGAACATGTAATTGTACCAAGCGATGGAAGGGTGTCTTTGTGAAGAAAATGATACCAACCAGCGTTGTTCGGCAAGTGGAAAACACCTCCCGGCCCATCCTCTCCTGCCATCCACACAACGGTCAATACAATGCCATTAAAAAATACACCGATCAAAGCGATCAGTAGCTGCAGCGGCAGAGGTATTATAATAATTTAAACTTTTTTCTACCAACCTCTTCCATCCCGCTCCGAATTTCCCTCTAGTGGAGTGTTCGAAAAAAAACGAAATTGTAATTGCAATAAACGGGGTTTGCTGGATACAAAACAAGGACAAAAACAATTCCCCAACACAAAAAGGATACAACGCACGGTGCGAAACCGAACAATCGCACACGGTCAGGAGTGCACAATTTACCACTGGCAGTTGCAGTTACTAGCAATTATGCACACGCTGCCCTACGTTCCACGGCCGTGATTGTTCTCCGTTTGCAATTTCCTCCCCAAAATAAAATAAAAATAAAATAAAATACCCAGCCCGTTGATGCGGACTGTTTTATTTGTTTTCTTTGCGCACACTTTCGGGGCCGCTTTCGCGGAAACACCGGGAACCACATCGATTTGTGCCATGTGGGGCACCACCAGCCGCCACATCCTCCCCTTGGGGACACATTCACCCCATCTCCCGCACCCCTCAACCCCATACCGCTCGGTGCACGCACACACTTCATAAAATCAATTTCCGATTTTATAAATACAGAAATTAATTCCATCAATAATTGATTAACACACACATTTCGGGGCAAAGCGCAACCCTTTGTCCCTTCGCTGTCCGGAAGTTAAACGTTCCGGTTTGTGTGCTTGTGTTTGTGCGGGGAATTCCATCCGTTAAATGTACGCTCTGCAAACTCACGCACAGGCGAAAATTATAGTTTTATAGGTGGAGCGACGGAAAGTAAAAAATCAAAAGAAATAGAAATAGCGATTTCACTGGGTGAGCCTCAATTTTCTGTGGGGGTCATTTAATGGATGCACCATCTCCTAAACGCCCCTGCTTGGATGGCTTCCAATTCGCACGAATTTAACCGGCAATTTTCGGTGCCACCAGCTGGTAGAGTCATGATGAAAAAACAAATACAGCTTTAGAAAATGTTTCGATTGAGGAGGCGTGTGTGCTTTCGGTGAATTGTTTAATGCCCATGTTCACACTTCGGTAGAGTATTGTCGAACAAGCAATACAATCATTATGTGCGCTGTTTTGTGCCCAAATAATATACGGCGAATGATGCAAACAAGTTGGCAGCTGTTGAACGTTACTGCAATGGATTTGGCATCATTTCTGTATGTGAATTTAAAGGTGCAACGCCACGCCAAATGGCTGTAACTATTAGAAATTCGTTACAAAGCAAATAATCAAAAAAGTCGTTCATATTGCATACATTTAGGCGAGATTTTTTATTTTTCTATCTTTAAAAAAATAAGCAAGCACTGGATGATTTTTCGTTTTCAAAACTTCGGTGAACGGATGAAACTTCGTTTGTTTCAACATAACTGAGCCAACTTGTGACTTTTTGCAGGAATTCCTCTCTACTGTTTTTACCAAACAGAAACATTTACAGCACATATGAGCCGCTCGGTGCTAGTTTCTACTCGCCCGTCAAAAACTACCTACTGTCTTCCTTTGCTGTCGTTTCCGCACCCCAAAAAGTTTCACCCGGAACAAATTCAATTTCATCACCACGTCACCCCGGTTCTCGCTGAAGTGGATCCGAGAACCCGCCTGCTGCAAGTGCATTCGGTTGCAGGCGAACCCAATAAAACCCAAGTGCAATTGACGTGTTGATAATTGTCACTTGCCACCCAGCGGGAGCTCCCGGCCGGTCTGGAGTCGTTAGAATCCAATGTGCCGAAATAAAAATAAATAAAGCTACACTCAACCGGCCGAGATGATGGGGCGAAAGCGGCATCCAGAGTGTCAAAAAAGTGGGTGGACAGGCTGCCTCGGAGTTGCAGAGCAAAATTAACAGACAGAAAGCGGCAGAAGCACCGACAACAAAGATGATGCTACTTCTGCATTCTCGGTGCCCCTCGGTCGAATAAAATAAAATAGAAATATGACCCCGGAGTTGGATCGCCGTTAGTGTGTGTGTGTGTGCGCTCGAACGTCCTTTCGTCCTTTTGGTGTTTTCTTTTCGTATTTTTTTTTCTC
Source organism: Anopheles farauti (assembly GCA_000473445.2). Classification (NCBI taxonomy): domain Eukaryota; kingdom Metazoa; phylum Arthropoda; class Insecta; order Diptera; family Culicidae; genus Anopheles; species Anopheles farauti. The sequence goes on from KI915045.1 coordinate 6,568,136, forward strand.
TATACCCGAGTGAAACGGACCAGAACGAGTGAGACCCAAGAGAGAGAGAGAAAAAGGGAGAGAAAGTGAAGGCGAGCGAAACACTCTTCCAAACAAACATTCACTCCACGTACCAAAAAAAAAAAGAAACGAACCATTCGACGAACACAGCTGAAAAAGCCGATTTTCCGACCCGAAAAACCTGCCCCCCAGCGCACCCTCCTTCCCCAGTGTGTATGTGTGTTCGCTGACCCAATGAAAAATGTATCAAAAGACGATGGTAGGAAGTTTTGAAACATACACCAGCGGCGTTGCAAATATAACAACACAAAAAAATAAAGCACGGAAAGAGAATGGAAAATGGTCCCTCTCGCTGTCATGCTCGCACGTTCAGAGGTGGTGAGGATTTTTTTTTGTTGCTATTCGCTGACTGAAAAGCATCGCCTCCTGGATCGAGGAGCGATGGTTCGCAAATGGGTAGGAAAATAAACAGGAGTTTTCGCATGCGAGAATGCACGACATGTGTGGCGATGGGATGGGATCGGGCGGGATGATGCAAAAGTATACAACACTCACGTTTAGTTGCGACCCCGGTGTGGGGGAGGAAAGGTCGTTGTGCTTCCGTTCCGTTGCGCTGGGTTCGCTTCCGGGTCGGTCCGGGATGATGTTCCCGGGGATGATGATGATTTGCCCTCATAACGAGAACCCGGGGGTGGGCTGCCGTTTGCTAGCCACACCACAACATCATTCTCGAACCGAAAGCAAAAATAAAACAAAATATACGCACCCTCCCGGGGCACCGGACTCGGTACCGGCCGAACATTCCACCGGGAATGCCGTGGACACCGGGGCAGGTGGTGCCGTACCATTCTTCGAGTCATCTCGCTCGGCTCGATCTGGAGGAGCGTTCAGTACTCATCCTCGGGAGCTTTTTATTCTTACCCGGCACCACCACCGCTTCCGGTGGACGCGTCGCGCTCGTGCCGGGTGGTGGTGGCGGTAGCGATGTTGAATCGCATCGTCGTCCCTTCCGCGAAGCGGTTTGTTTTAATTGCAGCACCAAATTTAACACACCAAAACGCGCGCGCGACAGAGAGAGCGAGAGAAAGTGAAAGAGCTAAGAGAGAAAGCGTTGAGAAACACACGAATAAACACGACCGAACCTTTAGCACTACGCGGGAGGAAATAAAAGCCTCAGCTGGAGGGGGCGCGCGTTCTTGTCCGTTTCGGGATCGCTTGAAAGAATTCTTTTTAAATTATTAAAACACTTCAGATGCGCGCGGGTGATTTCGCGGGAACCGGAATTAAATCGAAATAAAAAATCTCTTTAAAATCTCGCGTTTGTAACACAAAAAAAACAACCAACTACAGTTCCACACACTGTCTTGGGGGTGATGGCCTCTGGACCGCTTCCAGCAGCATCAAGTCTGTAACTGTCCACTGCTGTTTGCTGCTTCTGGATGCTGCTCGACCGATTGCTGGATGGCGAGAGCGCACAACCACTCCGGACTGGGCCAGGCCGATGACTAAATTTGCAGTTGCCAACTCCGGCAGGATCCAACCCCGACGGATACGGGCGACTGGCTGCTGGCAGGATCTGCCTTACTCCACCTCCCACAGCGCCACACCCGGTGCGGGAATGCAACCCGCACGCGCTTCCTTCCGACCGAAAGCCGAACGCGCTTTTGCCGAACGCTTTTTCCCGGATATGCACCACACACGCACACGCGCGCACACACACACACACACACACACACCGCCCGAACGAAGGACTTTTCGCTCACACCGCGGCCTGGAAAAGGACGAACCCGTGCCGTGCGGTTCCGTGGGAGCCACAAGCCGTACGAACGCGTACGTTCCACTCCGTTCACTGCTCAGCGATGATCTGAGACGGACGATGGCCACGAAAACGGCAGCAGCAGCATCACGAGACGATGATGACTGGTTGCGTGGATGTGTGTTCCCCCCAGTTTTGCTTCGTGCGCTGGCTGGCGCGACCCGGGGACTTCGTGGCCGGTAGCAGCAAAAAAGCCGAACGAACCGTCGCCCGAAGCGACGACGCACACCAGTGAAACACAAGCCGTTGTCGGTCGGGTTTTCAACCACCGAACACGATAACGATAACGATAGGGGAGAGAGGGAGAGGGGGAGAGGGGGAGTTTGATTGAGAGTGACCAAACCGGAGCAACTCTTTCCCCTGCGGTCACAAACAGCCCCGACGGGGTGTATTTAACTCTTCTAAAAGATTTTTGATGTATTTTTGTGGCATTTTTATTTTATTTTCTCTTAATGTTACTTGATTTTAATATTGGGTTGTAATTGTTTTACTTGACCAACAAATTAATTTTCGAGAAAATATGATTACCTGAAAAATTCTCTTTTAGAGAAGGTTATACATGAGAAGATTTCATAGTGGTGAGGTATTGTGAATAATATTTCTCATTGCTCATCGTAGTTAAATAATTGATCTAAACATGTTGAACATTATCTTTAGCTTTAAACGGTTAATTCTTCTTAAAATAATCTGTCAAAATAAATCATCAATTTTGTCCACTTGCCAACGCTATTTGTCTGTTGTCATTTTCGAACACGTTCCCCAATCGTCGGGTTTTCTGTCCGAACCCAGTTCGAAAATGCGTCCCAACTTCGGGTTTCTCTCTCGGTTCGGTAGCAACAGCAAGTTTGATAAATCTTCTCTCGTTTCGAAATATTCAGAGCTACGAGAAAGCTTTCGATGGCTCGCTCCCATCGGCTGTCGGAAGCAAAAGTGTGTCTCTTTCGCAATGTCAGCTGATTTTGGGGAAAAGCTCTACGGATTTCCCACCAACCGATGGAATGGTGGTGGTGGTAGTGGGGGTGTGAAAGAAGCTACTCAGGACAAAGAACCTTTTTCCTGCAGCGTACCCGTAAGCGTAGGGGAAATTATTTCTATTCACCACGGTTTCAAGAGTGGAGGTTTCTTGTTGATTTAAGAAAACGATCGGTTCAATTATTTTTCCCTTTTTGCAAATAAACTCAACTCACGTGAAATATAAGGAATGTAAGCGGGCATTAATAAAGCCAGCAACTAAAACGTGTTTGCTTAAACAATCATTCCAAGTTGATGGGCAAAAGGTTCGATAGAAAAAATGCTTCACAAATTGCGCTCGGGTTTCTTTGCCCAATCATCTCACTCCCTTTATGAGTTTTCCCGAAAATCCCAGCTCGCGGGAACACAGTACCGAAAGCATTCGCGCTAATACCACGTACAAATCAGCCCACCGAAACCCAAACGCGCCCGATGACAGCCCGCTATCGTGTTCGCGGTGGCATCGGCCTGGAAAAGTCGACCTGCGGTATGAATAGCATTCGAAAGCCGTCAGCGGAAAAACTGTGCGCTTCTCTGTACCACTCCTTTACATGTTGGTTCGGCCAGACCCGAGAATGGTTGATAAAAACTCGCATACCCACACACGCGCGCGCGGTAACACAAAAAAGCGCGCCGCCTAACGTGGCAAAGAAATCAGAACCTGACGTGACGTGGTGCAGGCAGCACAAAAAGTAGAAAAAGTAGAAAAATCACCGACAAAGTGAGGAAGTATAAATTTGAATAAATTACACTCACACCAAAAAAAAAACAAAAACGAACAGAACGAACGCATCCCGAGCAGCGCCACGTGTTACACTCGGTGATGCCGATGATGATTCTACCGGGTTTGGGAGATATTTTTGTTGTATTTTTGTACTCCATCAGGAGTGTTGCAAAAGGAAAATGATGAATTACAAATCGAGATTCATATGCGCTTCGGGTTCGCGAGTCGTTGCGAGGCTGGCGAAAAGTGGGGCATCGCGACTGGGTTGAGTCGGGGTGTGGGGTAAGAGACTGAAGAGTCTGATCCTTTGATCTTTTCGACCCACTTTCCCACGGGAGCCAACTTCCGCCTTCAGAGTGACTCGGGGGAGGGGGTAAAAAACCAATGGAAAACCCAAAGGAGGGCCCAGTTTGGGAGTTTTTTTTCCTCTCTCTCTTCCTCTTCTCATCATACCATTTCTGCTCGATCTCTTTTTGACAACTTCCTCCCGAAATCGTTGGTGAATGGTTTTTATTTCTTTTTGCTATGTTTTTCCCAGTGAAGTACGGTGAAGTAGTAGAGCTTCGTCCGTTCGAACCAGCGACATACATATTCATGAGCGATGATTTATGATCTAATTAAATGTTACGCTTATGCTGCCTTTCGGACACTGTTTCACCAACTCTCTTACACACACACACACACACACATAGATAGGCTGTGTCCGTCGTATGTCCTTTCGGCAGCGTGTTCCGGGCAGATGAATATCTCAACTAGCGCTCCTTGCCGCAGCAAAACCCGGATCACCGGAAGCGATCCATGTAAACCAATTTGTCAATTAGTTTCGCGGCCCGCTTTTCACTTGCACGACCCGGTTTGCGGGGGTGGGGGGGGGGGGGGG